>JAWZSL010000020.1:12436263-12876263 GCA_034769285.1 Lutjanus argentimaculatus
AGGGAGAATGAACAAGCCGGGCTGTCAAGTAACATTACAGGTCACAAGCTGGATTGTTTTTGCTCCTTCAGGACGAGAATCAGAGTTTGTCCACAGACATATATATTATAGTTCCTTCTAAAGGTCAGCAGCTCATGGCTTTTACTGCTATAAATAATATGCAGAATTGACTGTGAAACTACAGATCCTAGATGTCATCCTGTAGATGATGTAGATTGTAGATCAGACTAGGACAAGGATTTCTCAAATCTGTGCAGTAATTGTTTGTGTTTTTTATAGGTAATATTACTACATAAAGGACTGTATTTAGTTTTTTACTCTATGTAGTGTGTTTTTTCATGGACAGGGTGGCAAAACTTCTAAAATAGATAATTTTGCATGGAATATATGTCTTGCTGGATTTTTTCTGTCTGCTCCACTCTGATCTAGACTAGATCCAGATTGTGATTGATACACAGTTTGTCAACAGATTGATTGTGGTGTTGACCTTATGGTAAACGCAATGTTCCTTGCAAGTAATTTCCCTTGCGATGACAGTGAAACTTTAATATAGACTAGTCGACAAATCTAACAATAAGAAAACTCTCAGAAAACAGTCAAAATTAAGCATAGCTTATTAATCAATAAGGTTAAACATGCTCCAAAAATATTGTGTGTATTCAGAGTAGTTTGAAGCCGTGAATCACATTCTTAAACAACCAAAACATATTTTAAATGCCGCATTGTGAGGCACTTTGCACCATGCATTATGAACATTGCTCCATTCAAGTGGTTATATGAAACTTAATTCTGACAAAGCCTCCATACAAACTGATTTTCACTGTCTACATGTTAATACTGACAAGCCACACTGATTTTATGAGATATCTGTCCTACTTTCCGCTTTCCATTTTGTTGGATTACTACATCTGGCCAGTAGCGCAGGAAGACTGGGGTAGCTGACAATATGTTGGAAGTAGACAATATCAATTGGCTGCTCCTCAGCTGTTAAACTGGTCTACTGGTCTCAGCCACAGCCTTTCTTTTAGGAAACAGCATTCCACTGGTTTGCACCTGAGACTGAGGTTCTCTATGAAGCTTGTTTAGAACCACAACTACACACACCGACAGACACAACACTGAGCCATGGAGATGAGGGATTGGGCGTGGAGGTTGTATGTGTGTATGCTGGGCTGCTTAAGTGTGTGCAAACAGGACTTGTAACATGTGCATGTAGCCAAAGTGAACATCAGCATGTAGCCTCCATCACGGCAGCACGCCCGGCTGAGCAAATGCAGTGTGAGTGTGTGCACACTGCAGGGCGTGCAGAGCGTAAACAGCAGCGACATGGAGCCTCCAATGTCTTGTCTGATGTGATTGCAGTGATAAAGACGGGCGAGAGCGGCCTCACCGTCTTCAGGCTGCTCACCAAGGACAACCGGTGGAAGTGGGTCCAGGCCAATGCCAGGCTTGTCTACAAGAATGGCAAGCCAGACTACATCATTGCCACCCAGAGGCCGCTAGTGTAAGTAGACAACAGCTCTAGCTTGATTTTTGAGTTTTAACTAATTTATCTGTTAAAAGGATAGTTCAGGGGAGTTTTTGTAAGTTGGGTTGTATGAGGTACTTGTATGAGGTCAGAGTATTAGCTACAATAGATGGCGATGGGCACGCCCCCAGTTTGGAGAAGCAGATAGGGGCACCAGCACGGAAGCTAAGCTACTACTGTGGAGCACCAACAAAAAGAATTTTAGCTACTTAAGTAAGGTCCAACTAAAAAAAAAAAGATGAGAATGATGAGAAACTACAATTACATATAGTGTTTCCCTGGATCCTTACAAAGCCTTTAAAAGTCTGAAGTCCAATAATCCAAGTTTTAGGCCTTAAAATGTCTTAAGTATGATTTTGAACAGGTCAAGTTTTGGGAAAAATTTGTATTGATCAAGCTGAAACAATTACAAAGCAAACATGGAACCAATAACCACAAAAGACCTTCAGGAGTGGACAGGACCAGATGTCTTACATTTTATGATTTGGATTGGCCAATTTCATTTTCATTCAAGAGATGCATTAATATTAATTAATTAATAAAAAACATACTTTTTTGCAAGTATTGAGTTGAAATAGGTCTTAAATTGGATTCATAATGGTCTTTAAAAGCCTGAAATTTAACTTGTTAAAACCTTCAGAAGTCCTGTATATAAGCCAATTATTGCTCTCCCCAAACTAGCGAAACTGCATAGGCAAAATCAGTCATTTAAAATCAGTAACAGAGCAGTTGCTGGTCTATCACTGCTTTAACACGGCCTTGTTTGTTTGTGTTAGTGTGTGAGTTTGGTGCTTTAAAAAAAATTATTATTGATTCACTGAAGTCACAGTAACACAGTTAACCTAACAGATAGAGGCAGCGGTAGACCAACAACTTCAGTGGTCTGTGAGGTAAAATTACTGATTTCACCAATGGAGTTTGGTTGGTTTGGAGAGAGTGATATTTGGCTTATATAACGAATGGTTTCCCATCAGAAAAGGCTGTTGCATGGCAAGGTAAAGCAGTGAAAATATTCTAAATATAGCGTACACTTAGACTGACATAGATGTTTGTTTGTTTTTAGGTCGACCTTTTTTAAATGGCTAAAACATGTTTTGTTGCTGACCCTGTCCACAGCAGTACATTGCATAGCTTCTGTGTTGGTATTCCTCTCTGCTTCTGTAAACTGGGGGCTTACTGATGCTATCTACTATTGCTAATACACTGACTATCTCATACAACCCCACTTCATATAATCCAAACTATCCCTTTAATTTCTTTTCTGTATTCCCACAGGGATGAGGAAGGAGGGGAACACCTGAGGAAGCGATCGATGCACCTTCCCTTCACCTTCGCCACTGGAGAGGCGATGCTCTACCAGACGGGTTATCCTCTGCATGGCTTCTCTGACTCCTTCCAGGGAAAATCCAAAGGCAGCAAGTCCAAGAAGAGCAAACTGGACAAGGGCTCTTCAGACGACCTGGATCCAAAATCCCTGCTGGGGGCGCTGATGAGCCAGGATGAGTCTGTGTACGTCTGCCAGCCAGACACGGACCCAGGATGTCTTACCACAGCAGCCTTTTCAGCGAGCAGCAAGCTGACGGTGGTTATAGCGGCTTGTTAAGTGGAGACACCTTGCATGTTGCGTCTAATGGGGAGACGGGGGGATGCAACAGCAAAACATCGGGTTATGACCCGCTCTTGTCCACTTTGGACTCTCTGTCCCTGGATGGAGAGGAGACATGCTCCAATAGTGAGCTCTTCAGCGCCCTGGAGAACCTGGGACTCAACGCTGAAGACCTAGAGCTTCTGCTGCTGGATGAGAGGATGATGCAGGTGGAGCTGAACACTAACCACATCCCAACGCTGAGCGACCTCCTCACCAACAACGAAATACTCTCTTACATCCACGACTCGCTGGAAAATGGGCCGAGAGGGAGGAACAAGGAGCTTCAACTCATCCGCCAAACCAAGATTCAGCCCAAAGCCTCACACCCGCTGTCCCTCCAGCTCCACCCAGCAGCAGGCAGCCCATCATCCAGCTGTCGCAGCAGATGCAGCAACACATTAGTGCAGGTGAGTTTAGGGTTAAACAATTATCAATGCATCTTCATGCATCAAAATTCAAACATGCATCAAAGAAACAGCTTTGTCATGTTACTTTCATCTGTATAGGAATTGTGTTAAGTTACTGCTGATGACAGCCAACATTTCCTGATTGAGCTGCTTCATAATAAAAGTAACAACATAACACATGACTTTTATTATGAAGAATTTATAGGATGCAAAGTGCTAACAGCCGCTCAACTTGAGCTTAGCTTGTCTTCAGTTAAGAGACACACCTTAAAGTAGGAAAATGGAAATGCAAATCCCCTGTCTGATGTGCTGAGTCAAACCGAGTCAAGCCAGACCAGCCAGGCCAGAAAAACTGTCAAAGACAATTACCTTAAAGCAGCTATATTCAGCATCTTTAGAATAACAGTTTATCAAATAACAATGTGAAAACAGTGTGAAAGGGTTTCGTCGTACTGATGAACGTACACAGAATTATCACTTGAATCTTCAGCTGTCCTCAGCTTTACAGAGCTTTATAGAAAGTTTCAGCTCATTGTTTAGCTTTCTGTTGCTTAACTTTACTACTTTGGTTCACTCTCACCATTCCCATAGTGTTAATTTTAGAGAAAAGGCTGTAAAAAGTAACTGTACACGACCTAATCAGCAGCAAACAGCAGACAGTTAGAGACTAGCTGGTAAGCACAGTGGATTATTTACCAGAGCCAGATATTTAACTTAGGAGTTGGTAGAGGACAAAAAAAAGTGGAAGTGAATATTGGTTTTGAATTCATCAGGTGACACAAACTCGTATGCAAATGAATGATCATGTTGCTTTGTAAGGGGTAGATGTGTAAATAAGCAGTTGTTTGCTAACAAAATTCACCATATCAAGAATCTAAGAAGCAATTTCTCCTCCACCCCTAGGTGAGCCAGTGAAAACTCAACAGATTCAGCCTGTCTGCCAGCCTGGAACTCTGGACACTAAGATTTTAACTGGGATTCCTAATGGTCAGTGGGTGGTGACAACAGAGAACCACCATCACCCCAACAACCACACCCATCACCACCCTCACACGTACTCAAAGCCTCACAGCTGAACGGTGAACACAAACACCTGAACTCTCTTCTGGACTCGAGTCAACAGTGGCATCTGCAGCAGGACCAGCATTGCTTCACCTCCAGCCCCACCAGCAGCCCAACTTCCAGAATCAGCTCGGACTCACAACAAACGGATCTTACATCCCAAATGGACACACAGCCTTCCCGCCGAACGTGGAGGTCGGACACATTGGTTACAGCATAAACGGTGTCACCACGCCAGGCGTTTGTCACTACCAGAGCGTGGTGTCCTACCAGCTGCAGGGTCACCAGAAACAGCAGCAGCAGATAATGCAGCAGACTCAGGTTCCGCCATCATGTTTGCCCCAGTGTCCCGCTCAGAGCTCTGCACTGGAGTTAGAGCAGTTACTGGGTCTGTCGCAGCCACAGCATGGCATGCCGTCTTTAGAGGCTTACAGCATGTTCAACACCACCACACAAGACTCCACCCACAGCAAGGTAAGAGACCGGGGAACTGGGGCTACATGATGCACATAGATATGAGAAGCACATCTGGGTACTTTGCCATTGCGTTTAGTGGTATAGATCCAATTGCTTCAGTACTGTCAAGTATCAAAAAATGCCATGTCACTCAATACCAAATTTCTACACCTAGGTTTGGCTGTTGACAGTTTTTATTTTTTATATAATACAGTGTAGATATTCCAACGCTTTCTGCATTTTAGTCCAGCTTGATCTATAGACACAATCGGCACACATGGCATTTACTCAGTAACATCATTAATCAGCCTGTGATGAAGTGTTTGACACAGACATACTGACTGGCTGGGTCCCACAGTTCACCATTTTCAACTACAATAAACATATCAGTGATTTCCCTCTGCAATTTGAGTTAATCAGGTAACTTAAATTCTGTCTGGACTCAAGTTTCATCTTTAATACAAGAATTATATAAATTATACAAGAACAATGGTGTGAAAATAATGCATGAAACACTGTTTTATTAGTATTTAGATGATTGAACAAAATATAATCAATTTCCCAGGTAATACAAGATCAAACATTGGTTCTTAGGGCAGTAGCTGTATTCCTTATTTGCATCTAATTGTTAATATTATCTAAAACCAGTAAAGCCCCTGAAAACTTGGTTTTTAAATCTTTTTTTAACAAGCTGAAATAACATCTTAATATTGATTAAGAATTAAAGAGTCAACTGATCTGCTTCATCGGGTCAGTTTGATCACATCTGCATAACACAAGCAAAGATCATGAGAATTGTCAGTAGATTTTGATTTCAGACGTTGGTCAATTTGATGCAATTTGAGCTCAAGAAAAACAAGTACGAAATCTGCCCTGTGAAACAATAACTCTTGTAACCCTGGCAGGCAGGGTCAGAGTAAGTAGCTGGTTTAAAATAAATTTTCAGGATCTTTAAGTGACATGTATGAAGATGCTTGCAGCGTACTGTAGTTTATTTTTGTTCTAAACAAACATTTTGTCCTTGTGTTATAGAGTTAAATCCATAATGGCAATGATTCATGGATTTCATTATCCTGCAGTAACTTTGATTAAACACAGAGGTTAGAGGGTATTGCTGTATTTATATGACATCCCATGAAAACAGTAGTGCTTCCCCACTCTTAACAGTCATCCTGAAAATGAATCTGCTAAGACCTTCTGTCTCGTGTCAGGCCTCTTCTGTCTTCCTCTTTTCCTTCTTACCATCTGAAAACCACTAAAGCTGCCAGCTCTCCTCCAAACTGTTTGGTCTGGGAGCCAGACTCTTGATTCTAGCCCGTTGACGAGGCCTCAAGTCTGTGTTGGCCTCAAATATCAGTGAACGTCAACAAACCGAGGGCTGCAGAATCTACGAGCCCAGCCCTTCAACCCTGCGCTGTTCTCTTTCACTGTCATGGAAATGGATTTTTTTCCGAGTCAGCACACAGAGGCCGCAGGCTGGCATGGAGCTCAGTGTAAACTGTGATGATGTGACCAGACATGCCATGTAAATAAGACAAGGGGGAGATGGGTCAGAGCAGAGCAGTCTGAGAATAGAGTCGACTAGAATCTATCGTAGGAGACTCTGTATGAGGGGAAGTTCTGCAGGGGGTTTGTTTTATTTGTGCTGGATATTTAGATAGATTAGTGTGTGCTTGTGCACTGAGCAGAAATAACCTTTACTTAAATATTGCATACTTTTCCCTAATATGAAAGGGTAACTTCTGTTTTATTCAACTTGGACTCTTCCCATCTTTTTGCGTCTTAAAGAGACAGTTCACTAAAATCAAAAAAATACAACGTGTGTGTTGTGAGCAATTTAATGTAGAATTTTCTAGTACGATTTACCAAAACTATTTACATATGTGCTTTTTGCTTTTAGCACCAGAAGCCAAGTTCCATTTAGTCCCATTATATTATATGGCAGACATCTCTGCAGCTGATATGTCCAAACTTCTGCAGCTCCCACCCAAAAAATCTAGATGGATAAATAGCGCCACAGGCCAGAGGGAAAATGGAGTTTTGATTTAGGGGTGAACTGTCCCTTTAAGTGACAACAACTAGTCCAGATTGTCACTCCAAGTGTCTGACAACATTACGGAAAGGATTGCTACAGAGATAGACCTTTTTGTTATACAGTAAAATACGTTTTGATTTAACCAGAAACAGCCAAACCAACCAGGCCCCCTTTACAAAATCAGAAATTTTATCATCCTAGAACACACTTTGTTCAAATGAGGCCAAAACAAAGTAAAACTCATCAAAGTCATCTTGGTTTGTCTTTTCCAACAATCACTAACCGCGGTTCAGTTAAATATAAACTCTTAATTCACAGAGTTTGAATGACTGTTGAGTTTGAATGGAGTGTGTTTTACAATGTTAAAATGACTGTTTCTGTAATACTGGACCAATTTAACAAAAACATGGGAACAAGGGGTCCAGGTTGAAAAATAATATTAGTTATACTTTAAATAGAACAGACCTGATAATGGTTTAATTGATGACTTGACAGAAGATTAATCTGGAACTATTTTGATATCCAATTATTCATGTAGAAAAAAGCAGAAAAAATGGCAAAAATCCTCTGGATTCAGCTTCTCAAGTGTGAACATTTGCTGTTTTTTTTAAAGACACTACAAGGAACTTTCATACTTTGTTGATTTTGGAGTCTCTTTTGGACAAAAGCGGGAGTGTTTCCCCCATAATATCCAGAAAATATAATGTCAGAAATTCGATCATCTAAATAAAAATCTCTTCCTGCTTCATTTTAATTAGCTAATGTACTACTCATTGCAACTGGAAAATGTAAACTGACTTTTTTTTTTTTTTTTTTTTTTTTTATTATTATATTTTGGACTGTTTATCAGACAAAACAATCAATTTAAAGTGCCAGATTTGCTTTTGGGATATTTTGATGTGCCTTTGTCTACCATATTTTGATTTTTCTGTTGACCAAATGGTTGAGAACATAATCTACAGGAAAATCAAAAAAAGAAAAAAATACCTAATAAAATGTGGATTAAAAGAAACATTTTAAGAATGTCTGTTGTATAAGCCATTATGCCAAAGTAATTGCAGGAATCTTAATGTTGGAACTCAGTATAAACTCAATCCCAATAATGTTATTTTGGTTGGTTAATGAGACTGTATAATGTTCAGGGGAAGCAGGAATTCATCTTTAAAGTCCAACAAATACTCTTTCCAGTAATGACAGAACAGTGGGGGCTGGGGAATGTCATCCTAAAAACGTTAATCAGTTAGAGTACAAAGAGGCACGTAGCTGGAGGTCTACAGAAATTCCCATCGTAAAACATAACAAGGTAATGAGACCTCGCCAATCAACGCCATCAGAGTTTGAAGCATGGTTTGAATCAGGTCTCAGGAAACACCTTTTGGTTTGCTTTTCTGCTCCAGTAGAACAAATCTGCATTTTTAACTTTGCAGAGAATATACTAAATCTAACTAAGGCCCATCATCCTGTTGATTAAATAAGCAAGCTAAAAACAGAGGCAGCAAAAAAGTCCACACATTCAGTAGATTTACAGATAGTTGTGTTAAAAAGACTTTGGTACAAAGTCATGTTCTGTACTGCAGTAAATGCGACAAATTACAGGCTCTGAAATGTATTCCAAGTGTAAAATTAAAATGGAAGAATATCTGTACCAGCTGTTTATGTGTAAAACTAACTGAACCTCACCTTTTCTCCAGTCAAACCTCCCTCTCCTGTCTGTTTCATCTTGTTGGTTTTTCTTTTTGTTATGTCTTATTTGTCGTTTTTCATCTTGTTGTCTTTTTTGTCATTTTTTGTCTTGTTATCTTGTTTTATGTCTTGTTACATCATTTTCTTCTTGTTACGTCATTTATGTTGTTTTTTTGCCTTGTTACGTCGTTGCCTTGTTTATAGTCTAGTTACGTCATCATGTGTGATATGCGCTGCTGGTTGTACCAAGACATTGTTTTTTCTGTTATGTTCCAATCATTTAGGTTGAAATTGTTCTTGATGTTGGGAAGGTGGCTCTGACAAATGACAAAATAAAAGTAATCAATTAATCAAATTTCCCACAAATTCATTTTAACTGAAGTCACAAGGTGTAAGGAGTAGAAAGTACAGGTGTTTGATATTTCAAATATAGGGAGTAAAAGTTAAAAGTTGTCAGAAAATAATACTCAAGTAAAGTACAGATATCTGAAAAATCTACTTTAGTACAGTAACAAAATATTTGCACTTAGTTACTTCACGCCTCTGGATACAAAGAAAAAAGGCCAACTGTAGTTTAAATCTTACTTTTACTTTGTAAGGATTTGTTTCACTTGCTATAACTAAATAATATCTATAGTAACTCCTCAAAGATCTTGTGATATTGTTACTCTATTTGTATTAAATGAAATAATCTTGTTGGTAGTTGACATTGTGTACATTTTAAAGGTTAAATTGGATGATTAATGACCTAAAAACTACAGAAAAACATCCATATAACATATTTATAATGTATTATGATACTTGCATGAAGTCAAGAGTGTAATTTTTCCAACAGTAATCAAATGGGGCATCTATTTTCTGCATCCCACATCATCACCGGACTCTCCTCCATCTATTTTTCAGCGTTATTGTTCCACAGCGTTCTGTTTTTTCAAGCATGAAGAGCATCGCTGGTGTTTAGAGCGAAAAACAAACTCATAGAATAACAATGGAGATATAATGAAATATGAGAGAAAGGGCCGGCGAGAGGGGAAGAAAAGCAAAGAGGCAGTAGTGAGAAAGAGTACACTAATGAATAGAATAAGGTCGGGATGGGACACGATCGGCCCCAGAGATGGCCCGACCCCGGCAGGCATCCATTCATCCCCGCCCCGTTCAGCCTCCACTGTTATTCTTCAGGGTCAGTGGCTGTCGCTGAAAGAAAAATACTGGCAGGCTGGCCAGTCAAGCATGAGCACTGCTGACCTACAATTTGACTGTCATCATTACCTAATGCTGTGAACGCAGGATGGAGGGGGAGGCAGGCGATGCAGCGAGGCTATTCTGAGCTCACATAGAAGCTGGGCTCCACTCTACTGTAGTTTGATTTAGACTGTGTCCTTATGTGAACAAAATATACTGTCATCTGTATAAAGGTGCAGTGAAGCTGGAAGGAAATTTGTCTCATGAAAAGCCTGAAGAAGGCTGATCATACTCTCAAAGAAAGGATAACATAATGATAAAAAAATGCTTATGATGAATACACGATTGTCAGATGTGTTTTTCATGAGTAGCACCTTCCTTCACAGGGTTTTGTTGCAGGTTTTTGTAGAATCTGGAAAGCAATAACAGAGCAAGTTATTCAACAGTAAAGGTACAGCCAGGGGTGGAAGTAACTAATCACAAATACTCAAATTACTGTAATTAAGCAGTTTTTGGGGGTTCACTTGTACTTTGATGTGTAGATTTTCAAGTCTGTACTTTTGTTCATACTTAAGTATACATTACACTATGTAATCTACTGAGTTGCTTTTAAATTTGTAAGTGAAAACTGAATTAATATCCAAACGTTACATCTGCATTTTTGTAGCCAGTGTAGTCTGACTCTCCAGATGCACACTGCCGATGTAAATCTGCCATTGGTTGCTTGTTTCAAGCAGCATCACGCTGTCTGTTATCAATGTTTTCAAAGTCCCTGGGAACCAAGAACAACCTCTAAGCTGCAACTCACAGGCTGAAAACGGAAAATTAGCGCTTCGAAAGCTAGTAGTACGAACATAAGCAAGCAAACAGCTGTTAGCTTTTTCTTTTGCATATATGCAGTCATTTTAAAGCTGGAGCTCCCATCCCAATGTGCAAAACAAGTTACTCCTTGACACTATTTGCTGCATCCTTGACAGGGAAATTAGTCGCCAGGAACTCTCTAGTGTCGACCACCATCTACTGTAGATAATACACTGACTATGGATTAATAGTCCAGTCTATCTTTTCAGTGTCTGTTTACACAATGGCTGCAGTGTTTGGTCCTTTTATTGGCTGTAGTAAGTAAAAGGGCAACTTAGAGAATAATAATAATAATCTTTATTTATAGAGCAAAGTGCTTCACAAAAGCAGCAAAATAAAAGACAGACTGGAAAGTCATCATTTTTTTAAAAGAAAACATAAACTAATTCAGTGTAAAATTGCAAGAGAAGAAAAATAAAAACAATTTAAAAAATAAAAACAGCTCGAAACAGTTACAACTCAGTTAAATCAGGGAAGGCTCTCGGCCGACCTGATTTCCTCAGGCCTGTTGTTCAAGCTGATTGTTCAAATCATGCAACTGGCAAGTAAATGTTTTCTGTTACATTACTTGTAGTGTGCTCCATCACTAACAAGCAGAATTAACGTTCTTTAGCCATTTGTTCGGTGGACAGGAGTTAATTTTGCACCCTGCTGACCAGGTACCAGACTGAGGCAGAAACCAAAAAAAAGTGATGAAGTCAGGGAGCAGAGACACTTGAGTCAGTGTGACTGAGCAAGAAAAGAAAACACTGACACCATAAACATGACTAATTACTCATAAACACTTTGTATGACTAATGCTAACCCGTGAAGCGTAACACCAAGCATGCTAATTCTAAATACACATCAAACACAGACCTTTTGACACAACTGACATGTGAAAACTGACACTAAACTGAACTAAACTCCCATCAGATTAACCGAGGCATACTGGGTTAATGGTGTGTTACATAAACTAAACCCAGGCAGTGTTACAGTTACATCAGCTGTTAGACTTCTGTAACTTTATAAAGGAAAAGGCTCAGGCATGGAAATGTATCCAAGACTAATTTCCATATATTTAAAGAAGGTTAAGAAGTGGACCAAAGGTACTAATTCTTTTCTCTGACTGATGACGGTGAAATGTCAGTAACATCGCTTGATGAGGATAAAATTTCAGTTTGAGTTGTGGCTCATTAGCATCAACAACATACCTAAAATGGAAAGGGAAGAATTTTAAGACCTCCTTCAGTGCTAACTAGCTGACCAACAACCTAATCTATTTAGACTCAGTGTTGGGGATTACAGTCACGTTGATGTAAGTGATCACAACAGCTACAGACTGGAGGATACTCCTTCCTCCTCTTCCTCTCAGGTGTCTCTTTATGCTTCCTCTTATGTCAGTCCTTCCCTCCATCATTCTTCCTCTTCCTCCTGGTGTCTCTCAGGACTCCAGGACTGCTCACTGACCACCTGCTGTTCGCTGCTTACTGCCTGACCTGACCTGCTTCCTGTGATTAAGGCCAACAGTGACTCCATAACTACTGTACATAGAAAACACATTGAGGAGGTTTTATTGTATGTTACCTGTGAATCCACCTGTAAGTTAAAGCTGGGGTTGGTCAAGTTGGAGGAACCAGCAAGCGTAAACTAGACTCCGAAGAGATATCCAACTAAAAAAATCCCACCAGAAGACACTTGAGTCACTAAACATGTCCACCATACATTGAACATTATCATAGTAAACAACCAAACCAACCGAAAACGTGAAAAGACTGAGAACTATGTAGTACTGAATTGTGGAGTTAGACCATTCATGATTTCTGTGTTCAAGATTTTTTGGGCAGACCTGAAACATGTCTCTGTGACATGCTAGAGCCATGGTCCCTCAACACTACAGCAGCCACATGAACCGACACACAAATGACACCACCTCCCCCTCCCCTCACTCTCCCTAACGGTCCGTTATGAATGTACCTACAGTGACTCTCTCAGTCCAAATCAACCCAGCAGTTCAATTCAGCTCACTTCAGTTTCAACTACCTGACCCAGAAGAAGAAAAAAATACCATCCTGTCACTGTCCTCTGGCGGCTCAGGCATATCTGGACATGTCCAATAAAGCTGCTGGACAGAGCATCCACGTTTCAGGTCCTAGTTGTGTTTGACACTGAGGCAGCTTAGCGTTCACACCCCCAGTGTTTCAGAGCAGAGAAAACTGTTCATTTTTTTATATTTTGAGAAATAATTTTATATACTTAGGTTTTTTTTTAATTATAGATCCACCGATTCCAATTTTCTTTGACGATTTCGATTCCGAGACCTGCTGATTCCAATTTTGCCCAATTCCAATTTTCAGTCTTTCTAAGACCTATAATTGACAGAATTCACAAATATTTGTGCAACTTTCTTGTAAAATTAAATTGAATGTTCATAATAAAACACTGACTATTACATATTCATTAAATGCTATTTCACATTTTCTCCAAAAGTCCTCCAGGTTACAGCCAGGCCTTATTATACTGTTATATGAAGATTATCTACTAGACGGACAGGATCTCATGGGATTTTGTGGGACCCAATTTTCTGTGATCTCACATGGAAGCAGAAGTAAACAAAGCAGAGACTGACATGGTCCAACAGTTTGCTGCAGTAAAACTTTGCAGTGATTGAAACAGAAGGAAAGGTTAAATGAGTCGGGATGAGAAAATGTTTGAGGAGATGCATCAACACAGGTTGTTCATTCTTCAGCCAGAACAGGAGGTGAGATTTTAACTGTCAGTCTGTGAACAGCAGTCTGCTGCTGGCTAACATTAACATGAAGGGCTTGAAAGTTTACGGCTATTCTGCAACACAGCCGCTGTGTCTCGTTGTAGACTGTCTGTCTTCTCTTTATCCTCTTCGTGGAATCCATCACTACATCACTCACAATCCATCACTCACAACATTGACTTCATGCAAGCATGTGTGGCTGTGACCAGCACTTTCATGGGTGGTACGTTAGGTTAGTGTGTGCTGCGTGTGTGACGTGACCATAATGCAGAGCATGTGTGTGAATATGACGGGCACAGAATCGGATATGGTCTCTGGCCGGTCGATCGGTGCGTCCCTATTTTTAAACATTCAAATCTGGCTGTGTGGTTAATAACATGTTTTTGTGGTGTGACAAACTCACTTGCTTCACACTTTTCATAAGCAGAAACTGCAGAAATAAACTAAAATAACTTGATAAAATCACACCAATATTGTCCTTAAAACGTGACCACTATATTTTTGTTTTTCAGTTGGAAAACGGTTGCCTCCTCAGTGCCACGAACGCAGCGTACATCCGGACATGTCTGATGCCAAATGGGAATGGAGTGGCAACAGGTGACATCCCCGTCTCCTGCCCAGATGGGCTCTCCACCCGGCAGGACCCCCAGAAATCTGGATTCTTCCTCTGAAAGGGTAATGATATCAGAGGAGGCTGGACGAGAAGAGTTGGTACAGAAGGAAAAAAGAAAGAGGACAAACTTCTCTGTTAGATATGAACACATCATTTTTTTAATAATTAGAGAGAAGAAGAAAGAAAGGACTTAATATCAGGTTCTCTTTGTTTCACACTTCTCAGAGAATTGACAAAGAAAAATGATATGAGGGGAAGGAATTATGTTTTATCTGTCCCACTGTGTATTATAATGTTTCTAGTTTTGCACTCATAGAAAGATTCATTTTCATGTTTGGATAAATTTATTGTCAGACGGGTGTTTCCTGTTTGCTGACTCACAGAAAACTGATTGGATTTTTGCTCCCGAGCCAAAACTCATCACTTTCTGATGTGTATATACACTATTAAAGTCCCGAAGAGAAGAGGAGAAGAAGAAGAAAGAAGAAGAAGAAGAAGAAGAAGAAGAAGAAGAAGAAGAAGAAGAAGAAGAAGAAGAAGAAGAAGAAGAAGAAGAAGAAAGACACTCTGCGAGGCCGGTTACTTCATGAAACTGGCTCCTTTGGTCTCTTGTTGTCTCTGCAATACAAAATGCTAAACTCTAACTCTGACTCCAGATAGATTCCAGCTCAGACAATCAATATGTTTCAATATAATATGATAGAAAGCAGAGTTTCATCACTGGATTGTTCAAATTTAGTGCATCTTTCACATTACTGCTGACTGTTTCCTAAAGCAGACTGTAGATTTTAAGGTTGTTTTCCTACTTTGCAAGTAGCTGTTGAAATGATAATCAATATATTATCATCACAAGGTGCAAACACAGACCATTTTCAAATGCTGTCTTGATGATTTGTTATAACCATATACCGCATGACAATAATTTCCATTTAATTGTTAAATGTAAATCCTAATTTTATTGAATTTATATTTCTATCCAGCCACTTAAAAGTACAGTATGTGATTTCTGCTGGTAAGGGGTCTCTCAGTCAAAACAATAACAAAAGATGCAGTTTGATGATGTTGTGAAGTAGCATGGGATCACGGGAGTTGTTGTCTTCATTGTTAAAACAACCAACATAGCTGATGAAAGTCAATCTGACATGACTCAAGACAGAAATAATGTTCACGGACAAGATAATGAGTTACAGTTTTATTCACATTACACTCAGTTACCTTCATATCAATGTCCTTCCTCACTCTCTGACATACCCCACTGTGGGTACCAGATCTGCTCCACGTCCTGCATGTACAGATGATGGACACACTATGATTGGCTGTATGTCGAAAAGTACAAGCAAGCAGAACTAATGGCACAAAATGTATGTATGTAATTTAAGTGCTGTAACATTCATTTGAAATCATTGAGCAATTGATTTTGGACAGTACTGTTCTGTCCTGACAACGTCATTTACATTTTCAAATTCTTTAAAAAGGGAGAAAAGTGCACTGCAGGCTACTGGCAAGCTATGTTGTGTCAACTTTGAAATGTTAGGTGGTGGCGGAGAGAAACAAATACTGTGAAAATCCCTAATCCAGCTTTTGATTTTGATAGACTTTTGATTTAGATCTGAAAACTTGACACCCCTAATCACAAGTTTTAATCACAAGAAAACAAAAGGAGAAAATAGTTGAAAATATATCTTCTTGTTCTCAACACGGCCACAACCATAGTTCCTTTCCGACGTACAGCCTATCATCATGTGTACATCATCTGTAAACACAGGACCCCAATCAGATCTGGCTGGCCGGGCACATCTGCTACCTACACCATGTTTCCCCAGAAGTTGTACCAACTAGAGGGTTTAAAGGAGATATGACACCATTTACAAGCGATCCAGTAAAACACACTTTGAATACCATTACAAATTTTTCTGGGTTGAGCATTGTAGGAAACATTTGGGATAATGCAAGTACACAAATCAGCAAAATATTTGACATAGTTCTAGTCATTTTTTTGCCATTTTAATGGAAAAATGTTACAGATGATATGTTTAAGTAAACTGTAACCAGTGGCTGCTTGGAAAGTATTGAATATTCTAACTTAAACAATTATGGTCTGCTTTGAAAAATGGTCTGCAGTTATACTGACACGAGCTGAGACATGCAAAACCACCGGCTATGTTGAAATAACACAGTTTTTAAACTGTCTACCAAGACAGTTGTTACATGGGTGTAAAAACAAGCTGCTTTCATCGGTGTACTGTGTAGAGGGAACTTTTATACAAACAGCCACGAGATTTGGACTGAACACACTAACAGATTATTTAAACATCCGTGTTTGTCACCTAGATGTAGAAACCTTTAGGGTTAGTCGATGTTGTCCGTTCTGGTGCTTTACATGTCAACAAAACAGCATTTCATTTTTATCGTTATTCTTCTTGTTGAGATGAGATTCAAACAGATGGTAAAAATCAGAAAGGAAGAGTTTTTATTTATTCACGTCGTTGTCGTCGATCCTAATGCTGCATTTTAGCCTATTTGAGGTTTACAATGATGTTGTGCACTTACATGTACATTACAGACATAATCAGAGAGGATCTGATTTGTCCGTCAGTGGCACTAAAATCAAACATGAAAAAGCATTTTCGTTTCCTGACCGGAGACAGTGTGAAAATCTCCCGTTAATGCCTTGTCTCGTGGCCTCGGCCCGTCAGACTCCCGCTTTCTTTATCCTGCAGTCGTGTTGTGTGGGAAACACTGAGTGCTCTTACATGCACACAGTAATCCATTAAGGACTTAAATGTAAATAATAGATTACAACCGAAGGCCGAGGAGGAAGTGCATGTACGTATTTCTCAAGTTTTGTTTCCCTATGATCACAAAGTGGTGATCTTTCTTTGTTTTCATATCTGGCTGTCGTGTTTGTGTGTTAAAATAAATCTAAAGTGAAGATCAGAAGCTTCCAAAATGCTTCTTGATCAGTAGTATATTAGTTGGAGACTCAAACCAAACCATGCTAGCCCGGCCAGATTTAACAGAGCTAACAGACACAAGCCTCTAATGCATCGTCCCAGTAGTTTTCATCCTTTGATGTGTTTTCCTTTACAGGACTGTGAAATGCTCAAATGCAGAAATGAGGCATTACGAACATTTAGGGTTTGAACATGTCCTACTTCAGTCATAGTATCAGAACAGACACTGTGACAGACGATACCGTACACGCTGCTCCTTCACTGAGACTTAACTGCAGCTGTCTTCAAGACAGTTTTGTGTCTTTGTTGTTTTTGTTTGAATGTTTTACAGTCAAACAAACTGCTCACCAGACTTCCTCTTGTAGCCTGTGAAGGTTAAACAAAAAAAGAATCTTAACCTGGACTCCTGAGAGCTGATGCTGCGTTCATGTCATGTCAGATTTACCTTAAACAGATGTAGGTTTTTACTTAGAGTAATATAAAGGAATTTGTAATTGAATTAAGTTAAGTAGGAACTGACTATTTTACACATTAAAAGTGTAAGGAAATGGCTTGCCGATAAAACTTTTAACAGGTACTGAAAGTAATTTTGAGCTGGTTCAACTTCAAAATGTAAGATAAATGAACTAAGGTTGAATAATTAGTTTAAAGTCTTATTTGAGTGTTGGAAAAACAATTGAATAAACATAACTGAACATGAAAAAACATGTTCAATAAGCTTAAGATGTTAAGTTGTTTAAACACAAATGAACATGAGAAAATATGATTGACATGCAGATTTCATGTGTAGCTGGCTGATGTAAGCTAATGCTAACGTGACTTGAGTCAGCTGAGAAGTCTCCAGCTGTGTTTTTAGTGTTTCCATCTGACAAGTTTTAAAACAAGAACCCTGTGAAAGTGTTTATGTAAAGTTAGCTAACAGCTGCGTACATGATACAGTATAATGTGGTAAAAGGAAGCACAGGGACTCAATTAGAGCAGCGGACCTTGAGACGGGTCACCCAGCCAGACCAGCCGGACCGCAGTCATGGAAGAGAGCTGGGATAAGAGCTAAGCTAACCCGGGTTAGACCTGGGACAGCGAGCCAGAGAGAGATGCATCATCAACCCACTTTGATTCTGTATCAGCCCACATCCTCCCCTACAGAACAAATGCAGATCCAGTGGTACCTAACAAGTTTGGCTGGAGGTAAAGTTACTTCAGCTAGTAAGCTGCTGTTAGTTAGCCCGACATGCTAACATTCACAGCTTATGTTAGAGCAGGTGAAGACAGTTTAATCCATTCACCACATGTGTGCTCTTGTGTTTCACATTTTTGAGAGAATACAAAAAGACACCACCGATTCATGACAGGTCAAGTTTCGCTCCTCTCAGAGCCTCCTGTACACCTACGACATGGAGAGAAATGGAAAGCATGCCAGCCCTAGTTACAGTTGCTAAACTATGATTGATTGACAGTCGCTGTCTGTACGCAGGGCTTAGCAAAGGGTCAGTTTTGTGCAGAATGAGTACTTATGACACTAAAGTAAATTTAGTTTTTGCTTTTACTGAAGCTAAGGATCTGAATAGTTCTTCTACCACTCCCGCATCACTGCTAGTGCTAAGCGCTACTGTAGCTCTACTTACAAACTTTTCACAGGTGACACTAGGAAAACATGACAGAGAACGAAAGCTTTTCACCTATAACCCTACATATTTTAATATGTAAACTAGCTCAGCACGAAAATGACATGAACACAGTATCACTCCACTTAAAAGACCTAAAAGGTCAAAGAAAGCATGGAAGCTGGAGGGTGGATGACAGACTGGACAGCATTTAGCATTTAGCACCGACTCAGAAACCAAATGAGAAACATGTGAACACACGTGTGTCTGCAGTTGCTCCATTGTTGAATGTCTTGTGTAAAACTGTAAAGGCGTTTGAAAACATGAAGCTTTTTTTTTTCCATGACAAAAAGGTGCTTAAAGGTGATTTGTCGATATTGGTAGCGTTAGCTGATGATGACAAACGTCACAAACTGCATTTACAGATTTGTTTGTTTTCATTTTGTTTTTGCTAATTTTTTTGTAAACTGACATTTTCTTATAAAACAGATTATTTAAACCAGTTAGAGATCAAATGCTGTATGAAAGAAAAAAAGATTTATAAAGTGACAATCATTTTCCAAGGCGCTTTAAAAAAAATGGTTGTGTGTGTGTGTAAATAACTGTTTTTTAATGGTGTTGTTGCAAGCACTACTTTAAAATCACTTCTCTAACAAACTCTTTCTCCAGCACTGAAAGTAGTCTTGTAGAAAAAAGCATTTTATGACTCCATGTTGTCTGAATATTGTTCCCAAGAGTCGTGTTTTATCTTTATGTTTGAAGACACTTTAGCTCAAAATAAAATGGTGCCATAACAGTATGTCAGGCCAGTCCATCGTTCAGTGTATGAAGAGATATTTCAGAACACTTTTACATAAAAATCTAATATCTTTTCCTGATCTTTTAGTATTTTCAAAATCCACTTTGTCCACCAGACAACATTTAAAGTGACTGTTATTTAATTTTTTGCTTTGTATTTTCATTGTGTTATCAGTCATTTTGTCAGAGTTGAAGTCAAACTCCACTTTGGAACCAAACTCTCCATAAGCTGTTTGATCGTGGTTCATTTTTTTTTAAAGGCACACAGACTTTATTTTGCTACTTTTATCACTGAAAGTTGTAGCTGTATGTAAACAAAAATTTTTAAAAATGCAGTTTGTCTTCGAGCCGTGTGTTGAAATGTGCTCTTGGATCCTGGAAATAAAGGATTTTGTGCAATCACACTGAATCGCCTCCTCTTGTCATTTCTCACTGTGCTAACGTCTCCTGTCTTTTCAGAGCCTGCCATCCCTCATCTGTAGTTCCCCTCCTCACCTGTTCTCCCAGCTGTTCCCCATTTCCCAATCGACCCCTCAAGCAGCGTGCAGAGTAGCCAGCCAGACAAACCTACCTCCTGCTGAGTCTGCAGACAGCCATGTCAGGAAGGTTGGGTAAGAAATTCACAAGAACTCAAATGAACAAATGAGTAAAGGATAATTAAAACAAGCAGGTTTTAACAGGGTCCAAGCAGGATGCTTACTTACTTCCTTTTTTCCCTGTCTACTCGTTTTCTTTCTCGTTTACTTCCTCTTTTCCTTGTTTAATTCCTCAATTCTTTGTTTACATCCCTTGTTTACTTCCTCTTTTCCATCATTTACACTCTTTTATCCTCATGTACTTCCTTGTTTCCTTGTTTACTTCCTCATTTCCTCATTTACTTCCTTGTGTACCTCTTTGTTTCCTTGTTTACTTCCTCTTCCTCATTTACATCCTCTTTTCCTAATTCACTTCCTCAATTCCTCATTTATGTCCTTATTTACTTCCGTCTTTCCTTGTTTACTTCTTTTTTCTTTGTTTCCTTCCTTGTTTCCTTGTTTACTTCCTCCTTTACTTCCTCATTTACTTGTTTACTTCAATTTGTCGTCATTTACTTCCTCAATTCCTTGCTTACTTCCTTGTTTACTTCCTTCTTTCCTTGTTTACTTCCTTTTTCACTTGTCACTTTCTTTTTTCTTCCTTCACTTCCTCGTTTACCAAATCACAGCATGAGTTTTGGACTGTGGTGTTCCTCTGGGTCTTGGTGCATTAATATATTTAGAGGGATTTCTGGCCATTTATATAATTTCTCAAGTTGTCAAAAATGGTTAAATCTTGCACAAATCTGTGTAATAAATTGTATCAACCCAAAAAACACTTGTGAAACATGATGGAGCGTCATGGGATTGGCCATCATATGCATCCATCATAATACACATACATACATAAACCTTCAAATTTTGAACAGACACATCAGTGTTTATTACAGATTTATGATTTTTTGTTTGTTTGTTTTTAGAAAAAAACTTGACACACATTGCTGAGCTGCATCTCTAATCTTCAGGTTCACATCTTTCAAATTATTCATTTTCCTTATTTGGTCTTGCTGTGTTATAAATGTTTATTGATATGATTGAGTTGAATTTAGTCAACTGGGGCAAAAGGTTGGAATATTCAAGAATTGCAGATATTTTCTCAATGAAATATTAAAAAGGGGATAGGACTTTATGAGTATTCACTTCTTCCTACTCCTTTTGGGACATGAATTATTTATTTCTGCTGAATGTTTTCTGTTAAATCCATCTGTTACTTATGTTTTTTTGTACTTGTATATTTTAGTTTATATTATTTTAGCATGTTTGATCTAAAATCTGAAAAAAAAAAGAAAAAGATGTGGGAAATATTATTGACCTGCTATCTCCCCCCTAAGATCTCCTATTCCCCCCTAAAAATAACAAAAATTGGGTCTGTGGTATGGAGGGAAGGAGTGTAAGAGGTTAAAAAAACACACATACATGAAGAAGTATTAGCTGATGTGTCCAATGAGGTAAAATCCACCCTGAGCTGCATCATGGGACCTCAGAGGTTTTAAAAACTGAAGTGACGCACGCCACCAACAACCTGAGGAAGCTTTTAGCTGCTGCCACTGAACCGTCCACAAACACACACACACCAGTATTGTCCATTTCCACACCTCCGTTCTTACGCTTTTTGCACCAGCAGATGTGTGAAGTCGCGCCTGGCCAAAAGCAAACAAACACACACTGATACCAGAGGTGATCCGCCGGAGACTAAAACGACTATTACTGATCGACAGCTGAGATAAAGCAGAAAATGTGTCCAGAAAATGGCTCTTAAATTCCATTTTGATCTCCAACTTTTAGTTACTTTACAATATGAGAACACAAATATTTCACAATGAGTCACCTCCTGTTGGGAGGGACTCACATGATAATAATCAAACATCCCTCATCCTTAGAGAAAAAGATGGAGGTGGGAAGTAACAAATTACAAATACTTTTCTACTGCACTCAAGTAGATTTCTGTACTGTAGGTATCTGTACTGTACTTGAGTATTTATTTTTCTGACAGCTTTTTACTTTTACTCTCTACATTTGAACACAAATATCTGTATTTTATACTCTTTACATTTTCAAAAAAGGCTCGTTACTTTTGTAATACATTTGACAGGAATTATTGATTATTTTTATTGTGCATCATTGTGCGCCACCTTCCAACATCGAGGCTGATGTCAGCCTAAATGGATGGAACAAGACAACAACAATAAAACAAAAAACAATGCGAAAGACATATCAAAATGAAAAATTACATAAAATACAAAGAAGACATATCAAGACAAAAGAGACGTAACTGAATGAAAAACAACATGAAAGACAAGATGAAAAATTACATAAAAGACGTAACAAGATCACAACGTAAGAAACAGAAAAGCTATAACATGACAAAAGACATACAATGAAAAGCAACATAAAAGACGTAACTAAAACGAGATTAAAATGATGTGAAAGACGTAACAGAATCAGAATCAGAAATACTTGAATGATTGATCCCCGAGTGGAAATTGTTGAAAACCAAAACTGACATATATGGAAAAAAATATGGAAAAGACATAACAATTAAAAGGACAAAAGATGAAAAGCAGCATAAAAACCAACATAAAAGATGAAAACAAAAGATGAAAAAGATGTAACAAGACAAAAAACAACATAATAGAAAAAAATGTGGAAAAAAACATGAGACAAAACCAAAACAACATAAAAGGTGAAAGACAACGACAAAAAAGACAAGACCAAAAATACATAAAATCCAAAAAAGGTGAACAAGATGAAAAATAATGTCAATAATGTCAAATAAAACAGATGCAAGCACAGAAAAGGTGAGGCTCAGTTAGTCAGTCAGTAGAAATGTCCTTCAGTGGACGACTATTTTTTTTATACTTTGAGTATAAAAATACTCTCAAGTCTTTTTGTACTCAAGTATCTGTACTTCTACTGGAGTAAAGACTGTGGACTTTGCCACCTCTGGAAAAGAGGTCAAAGAGGATCCATTCTGTTTTCTTTGTGCACTGAACCTTCTCAGCTCTTCTGAAGAGCTTTCTACCTCACATTTATCACCTCAGGCTCAGATGTCTGCCTCCTCATTAAGAAATTTAGTTTAAAATAAAGCTTGACTGTGAAGGTGTTTAAAACCGACACATTCCAGAAAGCTGCACACAAAGTGAAGATTCCTCTCCAAGTGCAGAACGCTGTCTGCTGCTGACTTTACATCTTTAATGAGCCGCCCCAAATCATTTATGGAGTTTTTCTTCTCCCGCAGTCTTCAGCGGTTAACTTTGCCCGCTTGTGACGTGATCAATCATCAAGCAAGATGTTGTGTGTCCCACTTTAGCTTCCTGGGCCGCTGCGTCACACAGCCCCGCCGCGAGGCGCTGGCGAGGCCGCTGGGAGAGCTCAAACCTCACGGAGGCCGAAAGAGGCAGCAGCCAGAGCAAAGATGTTGTTGTTGTGTTGGTCATTGAGATCATCAGATCATTACAAGCTCCTCCTAGAAACCGCAAGGAAGACGACTGGTGTTAATAGCAGTCCCGAGGCTAATCATGCTGACCGTAACAAAAGATTAAAACAAATGGACATTTAGATCTGAAAGCATGTTTGACTGCAGACAATGATGAAATCTTCAGCAGATTTTGGATTTGCTGTTTTTAAAAGAGCACCAAATCATTTTTATCCTCAGGAGCTGATACAACACACTTCTTGGACTGTACTGACACCTATTGGTGTGTATTCTGTCATGAAACTGTTGATCAATACTGATTTGGTTTGTCTGCAACCTTTTATGCTGCTGTCTTCATCAGGTCTTCTTTGGGCCTTACATATTTTAGACAAAGTTTCAGTTTAAGCGGCAACTATTAATCAATTACTTGTGAACCATTAAATGAATAGACAACTATTTTGAATTTCTTTGGGAAAAAAAGTCAAAATTCTCTGATTTCAACTTCTTAAAGCTCAGCATCTTCTTCATTTCTGATTTTTTTTACTCTGACAGTAAACTGAATATCTTTGTGTTGTATACAAAACAAGACATTTGATGATCCAACTTTGGGTTTCAGGGAACACTTATTGATATTTTTCATCATTAGAGCAAACATCGATTATTCAACAAAACAATCAACAGCTTAATCAGCAATGAAAATTATCAACAGTTGCAGTCCTAATTCAGTCTTAATACTCTGGTATTTATTTTAAAAACGACTCAAAAGAAACACTAAGTCGCTTTAGGTTTAGGGACTCTGGGGTCCTTCACACTTCTCTCATTTGGTCAGAATTTCAGACTTCTCAATTTGATCCAAACCAAAATTACAGGTGTGAAACTCCCTGGACCAAACAGCCAAACCTTGGATCGACTCAGAGAGGTCGAGGTGGTCTCGGTCCAGATCAAATTGAACCATGGTTTCACTTGTTTCAAGTGTGAAAAACATTTTTTGATGTTCTGGCAGGCTATTGTCAGAACTGGAAAAAGGTAAAACAACTCTACAAAACAACAAAAGAACAAACCAAATGTGACCAAATGTTTAATTAAAAGTTTTTTTAGTGCACTGCAGTGAATTTCTTTACAAGGAAACTCAATGTGCTTTCCATTGTGAATTCATTAAATACAGATAGTAACACATAATCAGTTCCCGTCTTTTTTATGAGTGCTGTTCTTATTTTAGTCTTTACCATTACAAAGTCTTTGCTTTGTAATGGTAAAGACTGTGTGTGTGTGTGTGTGTGTGTGTGTGTGTTTGTGCTGCACTCTGTTTGCATGAAAAGTGCGATATAAATACAGTGATTGATTGATTGATAATCTCTAAAAAAAAATATGTTAAATATATTTCATAAAGATACAAAAAAAACTTTTTGCTGTGATATATTCCTTTTCTTTTTTTTCAGTTTAACATCACCTGTCAAATGTTGGTGGCTTGTTGCGTTGTTGTTTACAAGCAGCCCTTAAATCTGCTGCCCTTGTTGAGATTTATTGGGGTGTTTTCATATAAGCTAATTGCAAACCTCCTGTCACACCCATCCAAATTAAGATCAAATGTGATTAATCAACAGACTTGGCTGTCAGTGCACGTTTCATGAATCCCACATAGGATTTTCTTATTTCCCTCCTACTGCTTTGTGCATGAGGCTCATTGTGTTTGTCATCGCCTCCCAAAAAGACCAGTGATAGCATGTAAGTCATAATAGTGTGTCATTTACACTTTTCTGATCTGCCACCTCTGTGGTTCAGGTTTGGTGAAGTTTAGGTCACTACTTGACTAAGGTTGGAGAAAGTTGGTGGTCATGATCTAAAGAAACAGCTAAACACGGATTGTTCAATGAATTTTTCCTTCCCTCTCTTGCATTGTGGTGGGCACACATTCGTCAGCTCCACCTGCATGTTTTAATCAACTTTATACTGATTGTTTTATCATATTTAAAACCATATTTCTGTGCACAGTAACGTACTGTATATTGACTGTAAACGTCTGATATTTAAACACCTCAATCAGGACTCTCTGCGGCGGTGCGGCGCTCCTGCTGCGTAAAAAAGATATGAAATATTTAATGACCATCTTCAAACCACTCAGGTCTGTTCCCTGATGGAAAATATGGACACTGTGAGTGAGTGCAGAGCTCCTGACCTGCTTTCAGACCACTCAGGACTGAAGATGTGTTCAAACAGCTCAAATACGATTTTGTAAATGACTTTTTTTATCGATATAATTGAAGTCAGACTTTTTTTTCTTTTGTTTTTAAAGTTCAAAATGAACTCCAGCAGGTATTTTGATGTTTTTGATGAACCTGTCTTGTCTTGTTTTTATTTATTTTATTTTATTTTCAGTGATCTTAGGGTCATAGAATGATTAATCTTTATTATTTAAGTGGAAAGCTTTGCCTAAAAGAAGAAAATTCTAATATTTTTATCACAATTATCCCTCTAATCATTTTTCCCATCAGCTTGGAATGACTGACGTTCTGATCGATTTCTCCCAGATTGATTTTTCTGTCCAAGTCTATTTGTGTTAATTTATTTTTCCTCTTATTGGTCCATACAGTATGCAGAGCTACAGCAGGAAACACTGATCTCTTCTTCTGTGTCTCTGCACACACCCCGTCTCCACCCGTCGGGCTGTCAGGGTGAATTACCTCCAGCCCAACAAACAGATACTCCTGCACTTCCTCTGCTCGCCTTCCTGCAGAAAGGTAAAACACACTCCTTCACTGATAGAAAAGACAGGAAATGGCAACAATAAATAATGAACATGAACTTTAACACTGTTTTATAGACAATAAAACATGAATAAAGGAGTTGAAACAAGGAAATTGGACATTAATTTGGTATTTGGAGTTAAAATTTCAGGTTTATAAAAGAGTTAAATTGAAAATCTGCTCACCTTCTGTTAATTTATGATAGAGTGACATAGAAACGTCCTGACGGCCGAGCAGAGCGCAGTGTAAGCTGTCATAAAGGTTTAAACAGAGAGCTAATGGCCGGTGTTAACAGGCAGGGAGGCTTTTAGGGAGGAAACACCCCCCACACCACCTCCACCTCCCATCACAGTAACCCAGATCTGAGCTTTGACTCCCTGCAGGCTGCTCAGACACACCACACAGCTTTGATTACACGCACACCTACAGTTTAATTTAAAGATGCAGCAAGTGATGCTGGAGAAAGCTAGCTGATAGTCTCAGTCTAAGATGTGTCGAATACTGATGCTTTGTGAAGAGACTCAAAAATCTATTGTTTTGCTGGCCTGTGATTGGACAAAGTCTCTCAGAGGCTGAAAACAGAGCCAAGAGGAGAAACAGAATTTGAGTTTTCTCTCTGGTCACTTGAATTACATTATGAGTAAAGGGTTTTATGGAATTTTTATCCAATTATGCCAAAAATAAACTGCCTACCCCAGCTTTAAGTGTCCTTATTTAGCAATAAAAGTAATATGTAAACTAGGGGTGGGTTTTGGTCTGACAAAACAAGACATTTAAAGACAAAACCTTGTACTGGGAGAAACTGGGATGGACATCTTTCACTTTTTTGAGATTTTATCAACACAGCATTTTATCATTACAACCCTAGATTGCAGTTTTTCCCAATTGTTTAAACACATTTCCTTAAAACTATAGCTCAGTTTCTCAAAACTCGAAACATAAAACTACAAATCTCTTGTAAAATGAAACACTGCGTACAAACACTATTTCCTAAAACTAATTATTTTCACCAAATCCTACATGACCACAAATTGTTTGTTATTATTTATTCAGCTGTAGAAAATCACAAAACGGGTCTGGTGGTGTTTTAAGACTTATACAAACAAGGACTGCAAATATCAGAGAAATAAATGTTATAGCTTTAAAACCAAATATTTAAACATTCATTTAATTTGATTTAATCATTTTTTATATGAAACATGTCATTGTACCTTATTCAACATTCAAACAAATGTAAATGCACCTGAGTTAGCTAAAGGCCTGTTTTTATCCTTAGTCCCTTTGCTTGATGTTGTTTGACATCATAGTCTAATACAGCAGTGTGTTTAAAAAAGCATGTACAATACAGTTAAATAACGTGAGCAGATAAAATCCAATTGCAGATTTTGAAGGATGGTGGGTCGAGCTACAACAATGAATCAATTATTAATCGATTCCTAAATTAGTCAGCAACTATTTCAATAATCAGTTTTAAAGATTTCAGCTTCTTAAATGTGAATATTTCTGGTTTCTGGTCTCTCTGACAGAAGACTGAATATTTTTAGGTTCTGGGCAAAACAAGACATTTGAGAGCGTCATCTTGGGTTCTGGGAATCGCTTGTCAACGTTTTTCACCTTTTTCTGAAATCTTATAGGCAAACAAATATTAATCAATAACAGTTTTTAATCAAGAAGATAATCAACCGATTAATCGACCATGAAAGTAATCATTAGTTGCAGCCTTAATGTTGAAGACTGGTCCCCCTTGATATTTAGAACACATGCATTTGTTCCTTCCAGTAAAAAACAAAAGAAGCACTTGCCTGAGAGCCTTACTGCGTTATATCCAACTTTATTTTGAATTGTCACTTGGCAATTGAAATTTGTGTTTATTTTACTTAAATATACTGATATAAATATGCTAGATACTGAAAAGGCACAAGAAATTAATGTTAGAAGCTCCAGGACCCCCGCCTAATATTTATCACCCCAAATGTTGAAACAAAACAAATAAGTATGAGGGTGTCGCTGAGATGTGTCACACAAGGTCCAACAGGAAAGTTTCAGCTGATCCCTCCTGGCAGTGAGGCGAGCTAAGGAATTAGACAATTCTGACAAAAAGAGGAAATAAATGTACTTCTGTAAATGTATAGTTGTAGAGGCTGATTGTCACTTGTCCTGGTGATTTTTGTTCTTTCTAAAGGCAAGTCAGGAGAGTGCAGTTCAGTTACTCAATAGATAATCAAAATGCATCCAGTCTGAGACCAGTTTGATAGCAGGACAATAGTGTCCCAAATACAGGCTGAACGTTTCCTAAAACCTGGTTCAGTAATTTCAGGTGGTCAGAGTCGATGTGTAGGAGTTAAAAGGTCACAAATACTCCAGAGGTGTGGTGTGTGTGGTGGGTGTGGTGTGTGTGTGTGTGTGTGTGTGTGTGGTGTGTGTGTGTGTGTTGTGTGTGTGTGTGCCTGCAGGAAGCTGCCGCGGGTTGAATGTCCTGACCTTTACTGAGTGTCAGCGTTATTCGGCCCGCAGACGCGACCTCAGCGTGACGTTCAGGTCAAACCACCACAGAGTTTCTGTGAGGATCAGAGGTTTGACTGACAGCTCTCTGCAGCACACACCAAACTTCAACACAAAAATCACCACTTAATTATCAGTTAAAATACATGCTCACACTAGTAAAAGTACTGGACATTCAATACATATAGTGTTTGGGCTCAGAGACCTGCCAAGATGAACAGCAGATGTTTGTGAACACGCCGTCTGTTTCACCTGAGTTCACCAGAGAACTAATTAGTAACCAAAATACCACCAGACTCCCTTAAGAAATCACACAGTATTGAGAGTTGTTGAGTGAGGAAGAACTTTATAAACTTTGTAAAGACGTGAAATGGCAAATTCTTAATCATTTGTGCCTTCTTGTAAAGTTGGCATTAAATGCAAAACATTAAGTTGCTTCTTTCCTTGTACAAAACATTGTGTCACTTTGATGCATCATCGTTGTCTACCTGCCAACATTAAGCAGCTGTTTCAACCAGGAAAGACTTCTTTCTGAGTGTACAAAATACACTGCCTGGCCAAAAAAAAGGTCAGCAGCAGGATTTAATTCAGCAAATAGTTCAGATCCTGCCATTGGATAATTACTGCAGTGATTAATATGTTTCAGCTGGTAACAAGTTATTGAACCCTAACTGATGCAGTGAGCAGCTTCTCATTTCTTAAACAACCATGTCAGAAGACATATCCTGTGGTCGTGGAAAAGATGTTACTCTGTTTCAAATTATTGTCCTGCATCAAGCAAAGAAAACAACTAAGGAGACTGATGAAACTACTAAAACTGGGTTAAGAACTGTCCAACACATTATTAAAACCTGGAATGATAGTGGTGAACCGTCATCTTCCAGGAAGAAATGTGGTCAGAAAAAAATCTTGAATGATCATGACTGGAGATCAGTTAAACGTTTGGTGAAATCAAATCATAAAAAATCAACATTAGAACTCAGGGCTATGTTTAATAGTGAAAGTAAGAACATTTCCACACACACAATGTGAAGAGAACTCAAGGGATTGAGACTAAACAACTGTGTAGTCTTAAAGCAATATTCCACCCCAGAACGATAACCCACTCAATATGTACTCACCTCTATGCCGATGTGAGGATGAGTGAAGATCTTCAGTTCACAAAACAATCCTGGAGTTTCAGCAGAAAACAGGGTTGCAGCCAAATCCAGTACAATGGCAGTGAATGCAGTGTTTCCCACAGGATTTTAGGAGACTGTGGTGGGAGAGTCTCTGACCCTCGGCGGTTTTAATGTGTGTGTACGTTTTTAAGCGCGATGTATCGCCCTTACAGTAAGTACACAGTAACTGTGTATAACATTTAACTGTATGTTAAATAAAAACTGAGATATTTGCTGCTACAGTAATTTTTCAACTTTTCAATTTTATTTTTTTCTACAGGAATATTCTCATATGACTGGAGCTGCAGGTTAAAGAACATTTATAAAACAGCTCAGTGTCTAAGGAATCATATATCAGCAGATACATATCACAGATAATACTGCACAGACAGGATTTCACTTTATCTTAGAACAGCTCACTATTCACTGTCTCATCAATATCAAAATCACCATAACCACATCACAATAATACACCATACCCACAATAAAACTTCTCGCTCCATTCACTGTTCCACAGGTTTCTGAGCTGGGCCTCTCTACAAACTTACAGCAAAGTATAGTCTGTTATTTTTCTGTTTTGACAACTTATGTTGCTTTTTTATTATTATTATTATTATTTTTTTTTTTTTACAGTTTTATCTGTTATATTAACCGTTCACAGCAGCTTCTCTCTCCGCTTCACATAGCGTCTGACGTTACTTTCTAATCTGCCTGCGGAGCACACACACGCGCGCGCACGCTTTGATAACACAGCAAAGGCGAATTTATGAATGGGAAAGAGAAAGTTCTCTCACAAAATCATGTTGATACGTATCATTGCGCATTTTTAAATGGTTATATGCAGTGGTTAAAGTGGGATTTGACAGGTGGGGGAGCCCTAAAATTCGGTGCTGAGGCGCAATAGGGAAAATGACGTAAATGATTGCAAAAAACTATATTGGCTTTATTCTCAACTAGACTTGCACCGATTACAATTTTTTGGGCCGATCCTGATTTCTGATTTGCAGAGTGCTTGGATGGCTGATACTGATTTCGGCCGATTCCGATTTCATTTTTTCCAAACCACTTTACAGCACACAAGATATTGCAAAATTTTCTAACTTTCCTTTATTAGAACATTTTAACCAAGATACAACCAGCTTTTCACTCTACATTAATAAATAATATATAACTTTTTGTCTATAACATCATCATATCATAGCATGTGCTATATTATTCTTAAGATTTTATTTTCATTCGGGGTAGTGTGTGTTTTCTGGCTCCTATTTGCTACCAGCTGAGTACACAGGGTGCTTTTATTAATTGGTTAACGATCACAAATCACCATGAATTCAAGCATGTCTGATTATGAATGCACTTAATACAATAACTTTTGTCTCTACCATCTTAATGAGACACATGACACGCTGTGTGCCACCAGCTTTGTGTGGAAATACTTCAAAATATTAAACAATGAAGATGCAAACTGTTGCTGCAACTTTTAGAATCTCAGATAAAATTCCCGGTGAAGCTCGAAGCTTCAAGGTCACTGAATTTATACTTTATCCAAAACACGTCGGGGTGAAATACTGCATGTGATGGATTTACCATCAGCAGCTGGCTGTGGCAAAAAGCGCCCCTCACTGAAGAAAGACACCAACATCTCCAGGAAATGCGTACAAAGCCCTAGAGTTTTGCTTTTTAACTTTCAGTGATAATTAACTTTATTAAGTCTACGATGTTGAACATCGCAGTGTGCGCGGTGTGAGCCGTCTGCTCCGCTCAGCAGCAGCCTGTGAATGCGAACGAAGTCTAGAACCTGTTTCAGCTCAATATCATGACTTTGAAAACACCAACTGACTTTTTTATACGAATTTTGTTAGATTAAAATATGTAGAACTGTAAAATATCACTTTCCATGAGGTTGTTCAGTCAGACAGTAACAGATCACAGGCTGAACTTGGCATTTCATCCTCCTGTGCAGCCGCAGCGAAAGTCAAGTTGCACGCAGCCTGCAGTTTATAATGTTGATTAATATTGAAATGGCGGTCTTCTTCCTCAATAATAATTATTGATATCAGCAGAAAATACACTAAAGTTGTCAGGTTGGGAACCTACATACATCGGGATATATAGCGCCTCTGTTTCCAGGATAGAAAATGTAATTTTCGGGAAAATATTCATCCCGACGCCCCCAAAAGGCTCTGTCAAACTACGAAGTACGAAATTGTGCAAAAACAACTACAGAGAATAACAGTAAAACAGTACCGAGCAAACAAATAAATCAACAAAGTCAGGATCAGCACCTTGGAAAGCGCCGCGGCATCCGCGCCTCGTGAGAGCGCAGCGGTACCAAACACCTGAGGCAAAGCATGTTATAACACGTTATAACATGGTGTGTTTGGTTTTTGTTTTTTTTGTTTCTTTTGCTGCCGCAGCGCGATGGGAATTTGACCGGCGCTTTAGACCGTCAAAGTTAGACTGACCGGCCGGTCGCAGGTCATGGATGACCACGTGAAAACCTGCCCGAATCCGAGCACTGCCGATAAATCCGTGCAAGTCTATTCTCAACAGAAAAATACAGGCCAGATTAACAGGTAAAACACACACATAGCAATCTAACATGGCTAACAAACAGAGAAACACAGCAAACTAACAGCTACTGGCTACTGCCAGTTTGAATTGAAACATTTATTTATTTGAATAAGGTGGCGGAGCTGAGCTCTGAGGTGGCGGAGCTGAGCTCCGGAGGGCTCCGGCCCACTTTAACCCCTGGTTATACGGAAACTCGGGACGTTTTCTAGTGGGTATAACGGCGTATGCCTGCGTATCACGTAGACTACACCACTGCTTGGAAGGCAGAATCGTGGAACACTGGGGTGAGGCCACGGTAACCTCACGTCATAAGTTGGGAAATCACCCAGTGGATCCGGATCTGGATCTGGATCCACTGGGTCAAAAGTAGCTTCGCGGGTGAACAGCACTGGCATAGATGGATGAGATAAATGGCGCGAGCAGCGGAGGGAGAAATAGCGGCAAATCAGCACCATGGAGAGCATAACGTTAAACTCGGTTTGGAATGTTAGAAGTTGACTGGCTTGATGAGATCAACAACATTATCCAACTTGATAACTCTGCATGGGCGCTATTGCCCAAAAAAGAAGTTGCACTTACCTCAGAGTCAGACGTCCCGCTCCAGTGTCGCTGGAATCTGGTTCGCGCCAAATGTATCAAGTAAAGAGCGACGTCTATGAGCGTGACCAGTGCGCGCGCAAGTAACAGCTGTGTAATGGTCTGACAGAGTGACAGATCGTATTTTTTTCTCCATATGAGACTGTGGAGGGGCCAAATGAGACTGTGGCGGGCCGCCACAGTCTCATTGATTAATGGGAAACACTGGAATGGTGACCACGGATAAAATGTAAAAAAAAAAGAACACAAAACAAACACAAAATGTCTCCATCCTGCTCGTGTGGTGTAATCCAAGTGTCCCGTGAGCCGCGACATTAAAATTTGACCCCAAAAGACACCATTTACACCATGTTTTTAGCCGAAATGTCAACTGTAGCCTCTCAGACTCGAGCCAGATGCACAAGAGATCTTGCAATATTTTCACACATGCATCCATTAAGAGATATACGAAGTCTCGCGATACATCGACGCCATGTTTACATGCTACCTGGGAGGCTACAGTTGACATTTCGGCTAAAAACATGGTGTAAATGGCGTCTTTTGTGGTTAAATTTTAATGTCGCGGCTCACGGACACTTGGATTACACCACACAAGCAGGATGGAGACATTTTGTGTTTGTTTTGTGTTCTTTTTTTTTTTACATTTTATCCGTGGTCTCCATTCACTGCCATTGTACTGGATTTGGCTGCAACCCTGTTTTCTGCTGAAACTCCAGGATTGTTTAGTGAACTGGAGATTTTCACCCATCTTCACATCAGCATAGGGGTGAGTACATATTGAGTGGACTATGAGTCTGGGGTGGAATATTGCAGGGAGCATAAAGATTGGACTCTGGAAAAAGGTCATGTGGTCTGATGAGTCCAGATTTACCCTGCTCCAGAGTGATGGGGGCATCAGGGTAAGAAAAGAGGAGGATGAAGTGATGCTCCCATCATGCCTAGTGCCTACTGTACAAGCCTGTGGGGGCAGTGTTGTGATCTGGGGTTGCTTCAGTTGCTCAGGTCAAGGTTCAGTAACGTTATGTGTCCAAAAAATGAGGTCAGCTCACAACCTGAATATACTGAATGAGCAGGTTTTTACATCAATGGAATTTTTCTTCCCTGATGACACGGACATATTCCAAAATGACAATGTCAGGATTCATGGGGCTCAAATAGTGAAAGAGTGGTTCAGGGAGCATGAGACATCATTTTCACACATGGATTGTCCACCACAGAGTCCAGACCTGAACCCCACTGAGAATCTTTGGGATGTGCTGGAGAAGACTTTACACAGCAATCTGATCTCCCATCATCGATACAAGATCTTGGAGAAAAATTAATGCAGCCCTGGAGAGAAATAAATGTTGTGACATAGCAGAAGCCTATCGAAATGATATCATGGCAAATGCGTGCCGTAATCAAAGCCAAAGGCAAATGAAATATTAGAGTGTGTGACTTTTTTTTGGCCAGGCACTGGATATTTAACTGACGTGTACAGTCGAGATGAGAAATGTGAAAAGTCTCTGCCGATTAGAAAAATATTTTCTACATGGTAAACATGTCAAATTTAATAAACACATACAATAAACAGTCAACAATATTCTCATGGTTTTGGACTGTTTTGTAGTTTTTTCCTTTTCCCCTTGTTTCTGCTGCTTCACTTCCTGTCCTTGTCCCTGACCTGCTTTTTTGATTCCTGATTAGTTTCACCTGCCCTTAATTGGTCCTTTCTGACCAAATTGGCCACTAAAGAGTCACTAAAATATGTTTCTGAAAACATTTTTGGCATGAAAGAAGCAATGTAGTAACAAGATATTGATCCATATTTGATCAGCACTGCCTAGTTCTGTCTTATTAATACTGTTTTGTGTCTTTTAATTTTACCTCAATTTAAGCTTAATTTTGTCGCCTGTTTGTCCTCACTGTTTGGCTTTCTGTTGTTACATTGCCTCCTCGGCCTTCTGTTCTGGCTTTGTTTGTCAAAGCACTGTGACAAGCAGCTCTATTTTCAAAGGTGCTACATAAATAAAGTTGAAGTTTTCATCAAAAGCAACATAAAGAGTAATGATAAATGATAATATGAATTATTAATTAACCTAACTATGATTGGATTGATTTAATTATCCCAGATTTTGGGGTGATAAAAACTTTCATTGTGATCTTATTTCAGTTAAAAAAAAAAGGACCACAGCTATCTCTGTATGAAATATGAATCAAAAGTTGTTTGTTTTGATTGGATGTAAAAATGTCAGCATGTAAACAAACAGATGTTCACTGCAGCTGCAGACTGAAGTCACTCTGTTTACTTTCTGTTGATATTGTTTGACAGAAAAACATTTGTCTGTTTTCTCTCTGTGTGAAGCTTCACTGAGCACCTTCACCCGCACGCTTTGACCTTTAACCCCCGCCCTCAGACACACACACCACCCACCTGTGTGTGTGTGTGTTGTCGGTGACCTGGCTGCCGTTACCGTGTCCTCTGTGTCAATATGCCAAAACAGGTTGCATCAGCGCGCTTGTTTTGTCGACCCCAGCAGATGAGGCGGGTGGAGAGGTCGTCAAATATTGATGCCAGAAGCTGAAACACACAACTGCTCCCCTCTGAAGGAGCAAGAAACTTTACTTTGTTTATATATTTACAAAAGAACAGATAAAAATTTGATTCACTTTGCAATTTAACTGTTTATTTTTCGGCGTATTTGTGTTAGAATACCTTAAATGACTCCGACACGTACTTTCAGTGAACCGTAAGAACCAAATCCTGGTTAAAATCAATTCAAATTAATCTGCTTTCTAGAGGTTAAGTGTGTAATTTTGTATATTTTTGAGGTTTTTAAATCATTTTGCAGCTGCACACTTGTCTTCCTTATGTATTCAAATCCAAACAATCAAATTTTGGTCAAAGTATGCATTTTTTAGCATCAAAACGCTATTTTTCCCAGCCATTTTAAAATCCTTTTTCCCACGTGACCCAATGTAGGTTTCAGACTGATGACGTTGCTGGGTATAAACCCTCCTGGTTGGGGGGAGGGGAAGCATCAGCACAAACCTACATCAGGGATTCCCAAACATGGTTCGAGAGGATTTAAGGAATTCCCTCTGAGTAATTTCTTTTATTTCAAGGTTTTAAGAGGACTAAACTTACTAAACTCTTTCCTTGTGACGCTGGTTTGAAAACCACTGACCGACGTCACTGCTTTTGCCAACAGGACAGACAGAGACTCCTATTTTTTTTTTAGATGAGACAAAATATACAGGTGTCTTCAAACTGAACTCAAAGTGAAGTTTTGAAGCAGCATTAAAGACTTGAGTTCATGCAATGTATTCTGCACGAATTGTCCACAGAAACTTTAAAATGTTTGTTTGAATAAAAAAATTACAAATTTCATGGTGAGTTTAGATTTTGTAAATCTGTAAGAAAAAAAAAGAAAACATATATAAGAAAAAACTTCAATATTCTCTGAGATTAAAGTTGTAGATGTATGAGAGAAAAATCGCAAATTTACAAGAAATAAACTTGAATATTCAGTGAGATTAAAGTGGTAAATTTATGAGAAAAAACTCATAAATTTACAGAATAGTGACACAAAATATGAATTTAAAAATGAAGTGCATTTAGAAGCAGCATGAAAGACATAAATTCAATGTATTTTGCACAAATCGTCCAAAGAAACTGTAAAATGTTTCTGTTTTAATGAAAAATGTATTCATATTGTCTCCAGAGGACAGTCAGAAATCTGAGCAGTTTATATAAACTATACAGCAAATAAAAAGCTGTCACTGACATCTTTATCCCCAGTCAGTGGTTTTCAAAGTGTGGTCTGAGGTCCAACAGGGGGCCCTGAAGGAGAGGAATATAATATTTTTTCTTCTATCACATTTTTTTGCAAGTTGGAACAACGAAAGAAACAGAGTCAGCCATTTTGATTTACTGTAGTTTATATTGATCTTAGTCTGATCATTGTCTGATCATTTACTATGATGACTTTAATATCTTTAAACCTAAAAATGAAAAATTACTCAGAGGGGATTCCTTAAGACAAAATCCTTTCAAATTCTGGGGCCTGCGGTCTGATGGGCATTTATTTAGGCATGAAAAGGTTTGAGAAATCGTATTCTACTTCATGAACATTTGGAGATTTTAAAAGAAAAAACAGGGAAAAAAAACAAAAAATGACAAAAAATGTCAACAGACATGTTCCAGCCAATCAGAAATAAATATTTTCTGTCATAATGGAGGAAGAAAAACCTGTCAGAGGACCAACAGGTGAGGAGACTGATGAAACATAATCCTTTAATGCAGTTTGTGTTGGTGGGACAGCGTTCTTCAGCCTCTCGTTGTTTGTTGTGTCGACTTTGACATGATGATGTTGAATAATTCAGAGTATTTTCGGCGTCCTGCTGCTGCTTTTTTCAGTTTTTCCAGGAAGCTGCTGAAGCTCACAGATCTGCCTGACCTAAAAGCTCTGACATCTCAAGGGGCGATCACACACTGAGCTGCCAAAAATACTCCGAGTGTGTGTGTGTGTGTGTGTGTGTGTGTGTGTGTGTGTGCTCACCAGTCATCCAGACTACCAGACTAGAGAGCAGAAACACAACCTCGACCTAGATACTGAAAAAACAACTAGAGGAGGGTTCAAGGAGACTAAAAGAGGATGAGAAGAGGACAAAAATACAAAAAAGAGGAGAAACATCAAAGACAAGACAAGAGAGGAGGAGAAAAGGAGAGAAAAAGGAAGAAAGGGAGGATGACAAAGAAGAAAGAGCAGAGGTGGAAAGATGTGAAAGCAACAGGAGCAAAGAGCAGAGAGGAAATATTGGAAGAAAAGAGGATGAAGAATACTTATAAAGTTTAAAAAAAAAAAGATGTGGAGAAAGACAAATGTATAACAGCATGGGGGAGGGCAATTATTCTGAGAAAAAACTTTCTGGGATTAAAGGTATAAAATTATACGAAAAATATTTGGATAATCCATGAAATCAAAGTGGTACTTTTTTTGAGAAAAATATTCTTGGTAATTATGAAGCTGAGATTATAAAGTTATAAAATTACAAGAAAAAAAAACTGAATAGTCTCTGAGATGATTAAGTCATAAATTTGTGAGGGAAAAAACTCATGTTTTCAAGGAAAAAAAAAATATTCTTGGAGATAATAAAGTCAAAAATTTGCAAGAGACCCAAAAATTCAAGTCATAAGTTTATAAGAAAAAAATAGAAATTCTCAGAGATTAAAATGTTAAATCTACAATTGAAAAAAACTCATTTACACACAAAAAACCCTCAAATATTCACTGAGATTATAAAGTCAAAAATTTACAAGCAAAAAAACACAGATATTCTCTAAGATCAAAGTCCTAAATTGAAGGGGGAAAAAAATAGAAATTTATGAGGAAAATGAATATTCTTGGAGATCGAAGGAGTAAATTTACAAAGAAAATCTGTTTGAAAATCTAGTTTACGAGGAAAAAAAATCATATATTGTATTGTCTGAGATGATGAAGTCATAAATTTGCAAAGAAATGGAAGAGGGGAGGAGGAAGAGAGGAGCCAGGTGAGGAAGATGAGGAGAGGACAGTAAATAAGAAGAAAAGATGAAGAGAGCAGAGTGTATTGGTTTGGAGGTCAGGGTCTCCCTCCTGTTGGTCTGATGGATCCACACTGACAACCAGAGACCACTGGAGACTCTGGTGTGTGTGTGGTGTGTGTGTGTGTGTGTGTGTGTGTGTGTGTGTGTGTGTGTGTGTGTGTGTGTGTGTGTGTGTGTGTTTTCCCAGTGTCCCTGGAGGTGTTTTCTTTATCGACTGTGGCTTCGTCTGGACACACACACACTCTTAGATATAAAGGTTTTTAATAGGTTCCTCCTGAAGGTCTGATCTTCTACCCAGAACCATTTGCTTCTGAAGAACCTTTTTTTGAAGAAAGGGTTTGTCAAAGGTTCTTTGTAAGACTAAGGATACTATTAAGAACCCTTTATGGATGAAAGAGTTCTTCAAAAATTTTTATAATCCTTGAGGAACTCTTTCATCAAGGGTTCTTTGTAATATAATATAAAGGAGTTTTCAGTAGAACCCCCTGGGTGGGTTCTACATAAAACACGTGGAATGTAAGTGTGTTTTGTGTAGAACCACCTTGGTCAGGGTTCTACTCAGTCTGTGCTGTAGTATAAAACATGTTACGAAAACAAGTGTGTTGATGGTGATGACAGCACTGATACTCACAGTGATGATGAGGGATGATGATGATGATGTATCGACAGCAGTGATGATGCTTATTCAGATGAATTGGTTCACACCCAGTCAGGAGTCTTTATCACCGTGTTTACTGTTAAACAAACTCTCAAACCAGTTGGTTCTGGAGGCGTTGGTCACTGTTTACTCTATTTGTAAAATTTAATATGTTTACTGTCAATAAAATATTTTCTTCTGCCATAACTTTAGTTTAAATGGTTAAATCAGTTGAAACAGTGTGTTCAGAAATGTTGGCAGGTAAGATACACTTTTTGACGTGGAGCATGCTGCAATTTCTGCCTTTTGTAGAGCATTCAAATTTCACTGTGCCGTTGCACACAGGCGATTGGCTGAATCAGCCAACAGCAGTTTGGTCCTTTCAGTATTCAAATTTCACTGTGCTGTTACACACAGGCAATTGGCCAATTTCACCAACCTGAGTTCTTGGCAGTTAAAACCTCATACAGAGACAATGACTACGTTTACACGCAGTCAAATAACCTTTCATAACCGGAATATTAGCAATAACCCGGTTGCGCACGGCCATGTAAACACCAATAACCCTTTTGAAAAACCGGAATATGCTCATATTCCGGTTTTTAAAAACCCGAATATGACCCCTGGGTTACGCCTTTTCTAACCCGAATATTTGGTCATGTATACGCCTATTAATTTGTGTTCTGCGCATGTTCTATTCGCAAGGGATCTTGGTCTTTTGAGTACAGGAATACAGGAAGAAGCAGTGTTAATTTTGTCAACTAAAACTTAAACGAAAATTCATTACTTCTGGGTTAAATACTGTCAGATGGCAGCATACGGACGGATTTACCTCCAACAGTTGGCAGTAGTGAAATGTGTCTGTCACAGAAGAAAGACCTAAAATCTCCCGAAGAATCCAATCCAAACCTCGGTGAATAAAAGGTTATTTTTAAGAAATAAATATATAATTCTAACTTGTGATCACTGACTTTATTAAGCCGACTGTATCTAACACCGTGACACGCACCATGCCAGATTTATGCTGGAGACGCAGCACCAGCATCTGACCGCAAAACAAAATAAGTGATCCGTGTCAGCTTAATATCATGATTTAAAAGCACTGAATTACTTGCCTTAATGAATTTCGTTAGAATAAAATATGAAGAATTGTAAAATATAATTTCTGTGAGGCTGTTCAGTCAGACAGCGACAGATCACAAGTAATTAACTTATATCATCCTGGCAGTCTAGCAAAGATCAAGCTACGTGCGGCTTGTTCAGTCAATATTGTGTTCATTATAATGTTGATAGTGCTGAAATTACATTTTCTGCCTAAATAATTAATACCTCGATAATACCTACTCTGAGCCTTAAGGTGAGCAGCTATTCAGTACATGTTGTTGCTGTGTGACAAAATCTGATGTGTTGCATGAAATGCATCAGTATGCATTAATGTGGCGGCTGCGGAGTCATTGTCCTGTCTCCGTGCGTTGAGACGTTGTCCGTGCGTCGCTGTTTTGATCGGGATATCCCAATTGATTACAGTTACCATGTATACAGGAATAACCCAGTTTGCTCACGCATGTAAATGCGGTTATTCCGAATGTTTCAGAAACCGGAATATTGACCTTAACCCGAATATTGACTGCATGTAAACGTAGTCAATTACATGAGAAGCACCTCAAGGTTTGAAATTATTAACAGTTTTAAAAGACTCTGTCTGTCTCTCTCCCTCTGTTGCTCTGCGTGCTTGTCTTTGTCTGTCTGTCTGTGTCCGAATTTGACATTTTAGACTGTGATCTATTTTAACTGTTCATAAATTCAAACCTTGAGCGTTCTTTCTTTCTTTCTTTCTTTCTTTCGGTTTTTCAGTATTCAAATTTCACTGTGGTGTTACACACAGGCGATTGGCCAGTTTCACCAACCCGAGGCTGTTCCTGTCTTCTGATTGGTGGACTGACCTAAAGCTGTTTTTTGGCAATTAAAACCATATACAGAGAGAATTACACCTGAATCAGCTCAAGATTTGAAATTATTAACGGTTTAAAAAGACTGCCTGTCGGGCTGTCTCTTTCTGTATTCTTTCCTTTACTTTCTTTCTTTCTTTCTTTATTTATTTATTTATTTATTTATTTATATTTATTTTTCTTCAGCTTTCTTTCTTTCAGCTTTTTAACAAATATTCAAATATTCTACTAAAACATTATTCTACCATACACACTCACACACCTCATATATACAAAACAAAAGCTGTTCTTTCTGTCTGTAAGGGGACTTTTATAGACACACACAGACACACACTCACCCATATACACACAGATGTGCATGATAGCACGCACATACACACACAGACATACAAACAGACTCACACTCACATACACATACACACACAGACACACTCGACAGCGCATGAGCATACACACATACACGCATGTACGCGCACACACACACACGTACGCACGTACACACACACAACCTCAATGATACATTTACTGCCAATAATGATTAGTATATTGGTACAGGGATACTAGTCGGCAGCGAGCATCAGGCACACTCAAAATTATGTGGGAAATTTTCTAGTTTATGGTACTATATGTACTAATGTGCAAATAAATCACAAGTTTAAAAACAGAAACTGTAAATCTTAGAATTAGATTTGATAGATTAAATCAAATCTATGAGACTTAACATGTAAACAAAAAATAAAGTTGGGGTTGAGTTCACACAGTCTGGCTGTTAATAGCAGCAGTAATTAAACATCACACGTGAAACTCGTTAACACATCCTAGCTGTGACTGTCTGTCAGATCTGAGGACCTGATTGAGGACTTGACAGCGGCAGGGACAATCTGTTCCAGCCGACCCGCTCTGTGTGTCTCAGACCTCAGTGAGGCTCCCCCTGTCACCGAGCCAGAGCTGCCATGTTGGATCTGAGGAGCGGTGTGAACGAGCCACCACACGGCACCGCCGCTGTCGTCTTCATTAACACCTCCACCCATCACACACACACACACACACACAGTGTATAAGTTTGTACACACACCTACAGAGTCACTGTTGACTGTGCTGCTCTGTAAAGCAGCTTTTTGTCAACTCTGATCCTGTCAAAAGTGGTTCTGTAAAAACATTTGAATGGACTTTATTAGTCAGAGGTGTGAGTGACAGAGTGGGATGATTGACAGTTAATGGGTGGGGCCTGTCATCAGCTTCTTACTCTCTTACATTTATAGTAGAGTTAGAGTATCAACAGGGCCGTAACCAAGATCTTTGAGTCGGAAGAACTCAAATTACACACAATTAACGTACAGTGAAAATTCTTAGGTGAAATAGAGAACTGGAGCCGAATGACAGAAAATTCAAAGGGATAGTTCACACAAAAATCAACATTCAGTTTTTTACCCCACAAAACACTGCTGGAGTTTACAGGAAAACAGTGCTGCAGAATCTCCCAAACAATGGAAGTAAAGGTAAACCAGTTTTCAAATGTAAAAAAAAACAACAGAATAAAAACATCAAATACCTCCATACTGCTTGTCTGCTGTAATCCAAGTCTCCTAAAGCCCCAACATGCTGTCTGCACACCGTCACACCACACACACCCAGTTCAGTGTACATGTGCACGTGAACGTGGCTCCAAGCTAAGGATCTACAGTGAAGATTCAGGCAAAAAACATGGTGGAAATGTCTTTCAAGTCAACTTGAAGACACTTTATTTTTTTTTTTTTTCTGCTGTTTTTTTCCGCTTGAAAACTAGTCACCATCCTCTTCAGTTGTTTTCCTACAAAACTCCAGCAGTTTAAAAAAGTTTAAAAACCCAACCTTCAGTCAGCATGAGGGTGAGTAGATAATGAGTGAATTTTCATTTTTGGGTGAACTATTGCTTTAAGACAGGAAGAGTATAAGATAGGATCCTATTTATCCTATCCTATTTTAACATACTTCATGTCAGGTTATCCTACTGTATGAACTCAATCCAACACCTATCAACTTTTACAACTGTTACCTAGCAACCACCACTACTTTTGCATCCTCCTCTTGAACTAATCAACTTTCTAACTGTTGTTTTTTATCACTGAAACATACTGAATAAATACATTGAGACATAAATTATTGCAAAATCCAAAGATGTTCTTTTTGAGTAACATGGGAAATTAAAAAACAGTAGGCTAAGATAGGAGGGAGAGTCTCCACTGTATCTGGCATGTATTGTGTAAAAGTAATAAAAGAGCTGCCAAATATCACTCTCTCCAAACCAACCAAATTCTTTGGCAAAATCAGAATTTTACCTCCCAGAACACAGGAGTTGCTGGTCTACTACTGCCTCAATCTGTCCATTTGTTTGTGTTATTGTGTGAGTTTTGTGAATCTGAACTAACCCTTTAAAGCACCAAAGTCGCACAATAACACAAACAAATTGACATATCGATGTCGCACTCCTGTGTTCTGTGAGGCCTCTGGTGTTTGGTTGGTTTGGAGAGAGCGATATTTGTCTTATATAACATGACTGCAGATAAGAACCTCATACAAACACACTTCAAATAATCCAAACTATCCCTTAAAGTGTAAATTTACAGCACATTAACACTGAGTTGCACTGTTACAGTTTACTCTGTAATTCCACAGCAGCATGCTGCTAAATTACAGTAATGTGACGGCACAACTACTGTGAGGTCACAGTATGCAGCTGTCATTTCACAGTTTAATGTAAAACAATACAGTAACTGACAGTAAAAGTAATGTGACCAGTAGTCAGTAATTTACTGTATCGTACACTGCATGAATATTAACTTTAATCTGTGCAAAATTAAGACAAGAATATCAATATACTTAGGAAATAATAAATAAAATAGTACTAGAAGATACAGTCCTTAATAGCAAGGTGGAATTTATGCACTGCTTTTGTTACTTTTTGCTGTTAATGCTCCTTGTACTAATATTTTCTTTACCTAATCTACTCCTCCTACTGCTGCTACCACTATTATTGTCTGTGCTAATAAAAGTAGTTATTTCTGTTATTACTGCAACATCTCTCTTGTCTCTGTTAAATCTACTGCTGCTGTGGAGACAGAGATCACCAACATTCTCTCTCCTGTTGTAAAATCCTCTTTTTTTTAATTTCAGACAGACCTGTTTTGCCCCCTGCTGGATGCTTTGAATACTGCACACAGGTCAGACTGATGGCACCACTCCTGCAATCTGACCTGCTGTCACACAGCCTGATGTCAGGTGAGACACACTCATATATGTGGCATTTATGGATCTTTGAACACACACACACAAATAAAAAGATGCTGAAAGACATTTAGGTCAGATTTAATACAGATAAGATTCAGAAGTACAGAAATATTATGGTGCAGATTAATGTGATGATTATCTTCAGCCTACACCTAAATATGTACATTTATTAAAGTACTGCACTATTTTGAGGTACAAGTTTACTTAAATATTTCAATTTTATTCTACTTTATACTTCTACTCCACTAGATTTCAGAGGGAAATATTGTACCTTTTACTACTGTACAGTTATCTGACAGCTTTAGTTACATTACAGATTAAGATTTCCAAACAAACCATGTGATCAGTGTACAGCATAGGATCCTGTGTTATAGATTCAACTGTCCAGCACTGATGCTGTGTAAAACCTAAATAAACACTGAAGTAATGATTTTGATTCAGTTGAATCCAGTACAAAGACAAGATAGTTAATGTTTAAACTGATAAACTTTATTGTTTTTTTGTGTATTTACAGTCATTGTGAATTTGATGCCTGCACCATGTTTCAAAACACTTGGGACAGGAGCAACTAAAGACTGACAATTGTGGAATGCTCCAAAAACACCTGTTTGGAATGCTCCACAAGTAAACATGTGAGTTGGTAACAGGTGACAGTATCATGACTGGGCATTAAAGCGGTGTACTTGAAAGGCTCAGTGCTGCGTGGATGTACAAGCATGGATGGGGTGAGGTTCACCACTTTGTGAAAAACAGTCCAACAGTTTAAGAAACAACGTTTCTCAACACAAAACTGCAGGAATTTAGAGATTTCACCATCTACAATCTATAATATCATTAAAAGATTCAGAGAACCAGGATGTCTGTGTCCTCCAGGCTAAAGAGGAAAAGGACCATCCAGATTGTTACCAACACTAACTTCAAAAGACAGCAGCTTAGATGGTGTGGGGGTGTGTTAGTGCCCATAGCATCATGGGTAACTGTCACATCTGTGAAGGCGCCATTAATGCTGAAAGTACATAAGGTCTTGAAGAAACATATGCTGCCATCCCGATGTCTTTTTCAGAGACGTCCCTGTTTATTTCAGCGAGACAAAGCCAAGACACATTGTTCACATGTTCCAACAGCATGTCTTCATAGTAAAAGAGTTCAGGTACTAGACTGACCTGCCTGCAGTCCAGACCTGTCCCCCATTGAAGCAAGAATGAGAAAGAATTTCACTTTCAAAACTTCAACAATCAGTGTCCTCAGTTCACAAACACTTGAGTGTTGTTAAAAGAAAAGCTGCTGTATCACAGAGGTAAACATGATCCTGAACCAACTTTTTAGAAACATGTTGCAGGAATCAAATTCAGAATGAGTGTATATTTACAAAAAATAATAAAGGTTGAACATTAAGTACCTTGTTTTTGACCTTGAATATAGGTCGAAAAGTTTTTCCAAATCATTGCATTATGTCACTCATAGGTCACTACTGAAGCCTACAACTTGAATTACAAACCCCAATTCCAAAAATTTAGAGTTGGCACAGTTTATTTTAATCATTTTTTAATAGTGAAAATGAAAATCGATGAAAACAATTTTTCCCCATTAAATGTGAATCGTATCCCAATATCTGTCACACTATGATTTTTTTTACACCATAGTGCACAGCACTTAAAATCTTTAACTCTTAATGAAAGACCAATGACAGTAAATAGAAAAACAAAAAAGTACTAAGTAAAGCAGATGAAGCAGTGAAAGTGAGAGTGTGACTTTAATGTTCCAGCAGCAGCAGAACATGGAGGTAATCCTCCTCGTCCACAGAGATTAACGATTAGCGTCTTCATCGAGACTGAAGCAGCTTTCATGTGCTTCACTGTCAGTGTCTCTGTCTCACTGTAATCCTGCTGCTCTCTGATAGTCTGATAAAACACAGTCCGTGTACTCGATGTACTGAGTACTGCACATACATACAGTTTTTCTGATCCACAGACAGACACCTAAACACCACGCAATAATCAACTGAAGTGTACAGTGGAGAGGTAACTGAAGTCGTTTCTAGTTGCTGTCATTGTGCAACATAATTATCCAGGTCGAGTCAAAGGCCACAGTGAAACTGGAGCTCTGCAGACACCCAATATCTGTGAGAGGAACAACACTACTGTACCATCACTGACACTGTCTGAGAGAACAACTGAAGAGTCTGCACCTCCAGGGCCACAAAAAAAAACTGGCTGAAGTGTTAACAACTGCACACAGAATGTCAACAAATGGTGCTTCTGTGTGGGGAAGGTGACAATTCATTTTTTATTTGCTCCAAAAAATATTTGCTTCTTTTCTGAACTGAGAGTGAGCAGTGACGGCTGCAAACAGAACGTCATAAATCAACAGAAGAAGAAGACGTCACACTCCTGCTCACAGTGACTGGTGATCTCTGAGAAGTGTATTTGTAGAAACACCACGATAATGAGCAATAAATAACAAAGACAGACACAAACACACTTTTCATTGTTTATTGTTTGGCAATGAAAAAGCCTGGGACATAACCAAAAGAATACAGGCTGTGAAGTATAAAAGTAAGAAGAATCCCTCTGAAGGACATTTCTATCAGCTGTTTCTGTGCAAAGATAGTCTTGTTACGTGTTTTTCATTTTGTCATGTCTTTTACATCCTTTTTATCTTGCTGCATGATTTTCATCATGTTACGCTGATTTTTGTCTTGTCACATGTTTTTTGTCGTGTGTCTTTTACACTGTTTTTCAGTTTGTTCGATGTTTTTCATTGTTACATTGATTTTCTTCTTGTCATGTGTTTTTCATCATGTTACTTTGATTTTTGTCTTGTGTGTTTTTTGTCGTATGTCTTTTACATTGTTTTTCGTCTTGCTGCATGTTTTTCATCATGTTGCTTTGATTTTCGTCTTTTTACATGTTTTTTGTCATATGTCTTATACGCTGTTTTTTTTTTGATACCTGAAAACTCTACTTAAGAACAGTAACAAAGTATTTTTACTGTGCTTAGTTACTTCCCACCTCTGGTATCTATGGAGGTTCCATATGGTGACGTTTTTTCAAATGAAACAGGATAAGCAGGTGGAGTAGAACTTTGGGAGGAATTTGATTTGAACATTGAAAAGCTGGTGTCTCATAACTTGACATACCACACTGTTGTCAGCATACTAGTTGATGAATCTTAGCTCTGCGCAGTTGAAAGTATTCTAAATATAATGTATATTTCAACTGATGTTATGTCTAAAATACATCTTGTTGCTGACCCTGTCCACAGCAGTACATTGCTTAACTTTGTACACTAGTACTCCTGCTGCTTCTCCAAACTAGAGACGTGTCAGCCTCCATCCACTGTGGTAATACACTGACTGTGGATAATAAAACCCCACTTCAGATAATCTCAACTGTCCCTTTAAGTAAAGGATCTGAATACATATAAAAACAACAACTAATATCTTGAACACATTCCAAGTTTTTTGGGGAGAAATGTGAACCAGACATGAGCAGATAGATCTTGACATTAATCTCTGCGTCCTCCTCTGAGCATCGTCATGTTTGACTCAGCTAAAAGCCAAAAAGGCCAAACAGAATTTGGGTTAAAGAGCGGCAATAAAATCTGGGCTACAAGCTCTGATTCCTCAATTAATGGAGGTGGATGGGCGACGGCTGCAGCAGCAGCGGCGGCGGCGAGAGTGGTTTATCTGGGCCGGGGATTTGGACGGTATTAGTGTAATCTTTCTCTCTGTGACCAACAGGTCCGCTCATCATCTATCCAATACATCCCCACGTCATCCTACAGATGAGATAAATAAATAAATAAACAATGTTACATCTGGGCTGCAGCTGACTGCTGTTGAGACAGTCAGAGAAAAACAAGTTTTACCTTCTTACATTTTCATTTCAATGTTTTTCTGCAAAAGAAAGGCTGTGCAAAACTTTTATTTTTTATTTTAATAAATCCCTGTCTTCTTTTTATACATAAAACCATAAATTTGCTGTCGATTTCTTGTCCTTAATCCAACATAATCACTAGAAAATCACCTAAAAGAGCAGCTCCTGACCGCTGACCTCTGTAATTGTGGTCACTTGTTATGTTGTCAGATCGAGGAACTGGAGCTTTAATCATCCCACTGTGCTTCAGGTGTCAGCCAGAGGAACAGCATTCAAAATGTAGCTCACATTTTTAAACTGTCAGCACATTTTCTCAAGTTTTTAGCAGACAATCTTCTTTTGTGACATTTTGGATCAGAGATTTTTCGTGAAAAAGCAGAACAAAAACATAAAAATAGCTCACACTGACGTATATAGACAATACAGTGGAAATAAAAATGATTTCATCAGTCAATAAACAGTCCCTCCAGGATTTCATGGGCCTCTTTTGGGATTGTTGTGGCCTAAAATGCCTGATTTCACAGCAGCTTTTCTAAAAAAATTGCATGCATTGCAATGTTTTTTGGCATTTTTTAAAAACTGCAAAAGAAAGTTGTGATTTTTTTTTCCTGTAATTCATTAAAGGCGACTTGTTCCTGGGAGAACATCATATCTTATCATGACTAGAGCTGCAATGATTAATCAATTATTAAGTTAATCAGCAACTATTGTCACAATCAGATTCATTTTTAAAGGAAAAAAAGGTCTAAATTCTCTGATTTCAGCTTCTTCAGCCAGATTGATATTTTTAACAATTTTTCAGCAACAACTAAATTATAAGACTATAATTGAGATGCTACTAAATTTCCTCCATAGTCTTTTATTTATTTGGTGACCCAAATAAAATCCCCTGTGACCCACCTGTGGGTCCCGACCCAGTGTTTGGGAATGACTGCTACAGAGACCCGTCCTTCCCCCTCCTGTGGACCACTACAGGACCCCAACTTCAGAAAATATATGCACGGTAGTCAACCGTACGATTAACACATTTTTAGATTGTTTGAAGTTGTGAATTCTTGTCTGGCACAAAACAAGGTTAGAAATTAAAAAAAAAGTTAAAGCAAAACAAAACATTTCACAAATTACATCCATTTTTTTTATAGAACATTATTTGTCCCAATTTGAGACAATTGAGAATGGGGTATGTGTTATTATAGTGAATGAGATTAATGTACTTTTATGTGTATCTAAGTCTAATATTAAACAAAAACATCTTGACAGGTCAATTTTAATTTTATTGATATGAGGAGAAAAAAACGGTTTAACTTAAACAAGGTGAAGTTTATCACAGCTGTTGCCAACACGATAGTCACATAATGCAAGACAAGCACATTAATATTTCATGTGATTATTAGCTGCAGCAAATACAGTGCACAAAGTGTTGTTGAAGTGTTGTTTCATGTTTCAAAGTGTATTTATTTTCACACTCTCAAAGATTTTCTCAACACACAAACTCTATATGACACTGTAAAAAAAAATCACTTTTTCACCCTCAGTTTCTTTTTCCTTTGATTAAAGATCTATAAATAAACCCAGGATCAACCTGGAGATAAACAGCCTCTCCTCCGCTCTGCCTGCAATCAATCAAATCTGTCCAGACCTTCTAATTCTCAGCTCTGTGGCCCAGTTTGGCTTCAATCTCTTAAAGCTCCTGATAACCCCCTCCCACTCCCACAACCACAACCACAACCACCGCGCGGGTGCTGCTGCTGCTGCTGCTGCTGGTGAATAATTGACGAGCCCTCCCGCCCCCTCCTCTCTTCTCCTCTCTGTGTCTCTTTCCATCTCTCTGTCTTTGTGGTGTCTCTCGTCAGCTTCTCTGGGCCGTGACAACTCCGCCCTCCCTCGCCTCCATCATGTCCAGTTTCCACCTGCTGCCAGCTGCTTGTTGACGACTGCCAGCAGGTAAAAACAGACGGAAACACAGGAGCAGCTGCTGGTAAGACAAAAACTTAAACTTCATAACAACAGAGGAGGACTGAAAGAGTTTTGTTAGAGAACATTTACAGGAAATCAAGCAGAAAAACAGCAGATGTAGAGTGTTTCTCCTCATCTTTGACATGTTGTCAAAGATTTTGTGAAAGAAAAAGGATCAGGAATATTAGAAACTGGAAGAAGTTGATTGAAAGTTTTTATTTTCTTGGTTTAAGACTAATTTTGACCTCACTAGCGATAAGAACAAGTTTTTATCACCTCCACCCTGATGGAGATCAATGTGATGCTGCAGCCTTTTTGCTTTTTAAAACCATTCGGATGTTCTTGCAACAAGAAATGTTCCTGTACCCCATCAAAACCAAACTTTTGGTGGGTTGTGTCTATTTTTCACAGCAAACTGGACAGTAAGTTGATGTTTAATGGTTTTAAAAGCATGTTCTGTTGCATGTATGATGAAAAGAAAGCTCAAAAGATCAGAAATGTATCTGTTAATTCCAGAAAAATACATTATAAACTGTTTTGTTTTACTTTTTATGTAGGTGTAAGTTACAGTCAAGTTAGTCTTTGAATTCATTAATAAAATTAATCAATAAATAAATAATTTCCATGTGATTAAATGGCTTCTTTCAGCATTAAGCAATTATGTTGGGCCAGTTGAATTTCCTTTCCTTAATTTATTAGAGTTAATTCAATCTCATTTATGAAGGTTGGTCTGATTTTAATTAACTTATTTACCGTAGTAATTGCACCTAGATGCTGAGATTAAATTAACTCCTGTAAAAAAAAACATTGAAATAAGAATTAAGGAAAAGTCATGATGTAAGATCAACTGAAGCTTTAATCATCCAGTCATCCAAAAATTCATTATGTCACCACAATTGTCACAGAAGGACTTTAAAGGGCAATTTACCAGGTTTTGTCTACCAGAAGGGCTTAGAGGGCCCCCTTTAGAGGGTTTCTGTACCACATTTTGTCGATTAAAAGGACAATTTAGAGGGACCTTTACCACATATTGTCCACTAGAAGGACACTTCAGAGGGACCTTTACCATGTTTTGTCCACTATAAGGGCACTTGAGAGGGACCTTTACCACATATTATCCACTAGAAGGACACGTTAGAGGGACTTTTACCACATTTTTTCCACCAGAAGGCACTTTTGAGGAACCTTTATCAGGTTTTGTTCACTTTAGATAGATCTTTACCAGGTTTTGTCCACCAGACGGACACTTTAGAGGAACCTTTACCAGCTTTTGTCCACCAGAAGGACACTTTAGAGGGACCTTTACCACATTTCTTCCACTTTAGAGGGACTTTTACCATGTTTTATCCACTAGAAAGGCAATCTAGAGGGTACTTTATCACATTTTATCTACCATAGGGGCATCCAAGAGGGCACTTTTGTGCCACTTTTTCAAACATTAAATTATAGTTTGCCAAGGAGAGAGTGAGTGATAAAGAGAGAGAGAGCGATATTTTGTTATGTAACAGCGGTTTCCCAGCACAAAAGGCTGTCTGATATAGCTTACACTTAAACTGACTAATTTTATCATGTGACTAAAATAATTTTTGCTGCTGACCCTGTCCATAGCAGTACATTGAGTAGTTTCCTCCAATGGCATTCAGGATGTGTCAACTATGGATAAGTACCTCAGACAACCCCAGTTCAATTAATCTGAACTATCCCTTTAATTCTGCAAAGCTGATGTGTGTTGTGAAGTGGAAACGTTTAACTTAATTGGAGGCTTTGCTCATCAACACAATGCAGCCAGCTTCAAAGTCACAAAGTATCTGGAACCAGTCAGTCCACTGTGAGGCAACTGGTTTGGACTGGACTGGACTAGACTGGACTGGACTGGGTTGGTCTTGAAGACATTTAGTTGACATGTTTTGTTGGATCCTCCTCTCTGTGTTTGTTTCCAGAGAGCTGTGGAGCCATGAAGGAGCTGCTATTCCTCCTCGTGGTGCTGATGGTGGAGGCCTCGCGGTCTAACAGCAGCAGTCGCTGTGAGCCGGGTCTGCACCTGTCCTAGAGACCTGAAGTTCACCATCTGCTCCCGGGCGCTCTTCACCCATCTGCCCGCCAGAGTCCCCTCCACCACGGAGCTCCTCGACCTGACCGACAACAACATCTCCATCATCCCCGAACACTCCTTTACCAAGAACCGCAAGCTGCGCATCCTGCTGCTTGCAGAACAACCACATCAGCCTGGTGGAGGACGGCGGCTTCTCTCAGCTGGAGTTCCTGCAGAAACTGGACCTGAGCTGGAACCGGATCTCTGCCCTGACTGAGGGCTTCTCCGTCGGCCTCACCTTCCTGCAGGAGCTGCAGCTCGCTCACAACCGCCTGACGAGCCTGGACAGCCGCAGCTTCCTGCACCTGGACAGCCTGCAGAGGTTAAACCTGACCAGCAACATGATCTACAACATCCAGGTGAGCAGAGACGGCAGGAACACTTCAGAAGGATCCTGTTACACATTACAAATACTTACTCATCAAAATATATATAATCTATAATATAATTTGTAATATGAAAGTACAAAAATACATTCTATACAAATTTATATCACTGTTAATTTCCCACATAAGAGATCTGAAGTGGCCAATCAGGAGATCTTGGAGGTAGAAGGCTGCAAATTCACTGGTGCATGCTGTGTGATTTCAGTTGAAAAACAGCTGTATAATATAAAAACAAAAAGGCAAATTACTTTAGTATGTTTTGAGTTTTGAGCCCAACTCAAACTCTAAAGTTCTGAAAAACTTTCACCATCTAATAATGTTTTGCTGAGATTATTTACTTTTCTTCTTTAGATCAGTTTGAATCTTTGGGTTTTAGAAACCCAAATAATTCTGTATTGCAAAAGATGTTGAGTAAAAGTGAAAGTGAAATGGCTGATCATTTAAAATTTTTAATTGCAACCAAATGTCGGTATCAAGCATTCAAATGATGACAAAATAGGTTCACAGCACACTGAGAACAATTTTTGAAATACAAATATTGTGGGGTTTTTAAAACTCAAAGATTCAAGTTTATCTAAAGAAGAAAAGTAAATTATCTCCACTGAAGATTACAGGTCAGCAAACCTTTGTTTAGTTTATTTCAAAACTTAAGAGTTCGAGTTTGATTCAAAACTCAAAAATCTATAGTTCGTCCGTTCAAGAAGTTTATTTAACCTTTATTGTTAGGTGGAGACCTCTTGTGGCCGTAGTCATTATGACAGGAACAGTTTGAAGAGTGAGGAACCCTGTGTTGGGACAGAGGGGTCAAACACACAATACTGCTCAGTATTTAGAAGATGTACATTTGTCTCACCAATAAAAACATGAAAGTAGCACAGACTTTTATTTTGGCAAAATGCTAAAACACGACTCACAGATGGTAAAGTATGTAGTGGCAGCATGCAACCTCAAAAGCAATGTTTGGTATGGTCTGCCATTAAATGCTTTGTTTTTTGAGTTTTACTGTTCAAACAACACCTACACCCTTACATCAACCACATGTGATGTGACGTATGTCACATACTGTACTACAAGTCTGGTACGCCTGTTGTTGTTACTCTCCAATGGCCATATTGGTCATTTTAAAAGTCACTGGCACTGAACCTGTTCTGATGTTTAGGTATATTACCTTTATTTAAATTCCAAAATTCATTTAGCACTGGTTCACATTTATAATGATGTTGGGTCGACAGTTTAAATGTTTTAGGAGATACAATATGAAAACATTAGATAAAAATGATTAAAGATACAACGATTAAAACAAACATATGGATACTGGTCATATAAATACAAAATACTAAAACAACTCAAATAAAACCAGTACAAACAGAGGCAGAGTGATTATTGATTATGGATTTGAAGTCACTCAGAGATACCAGCATATTGATTTTTAGGGTGTTTTGTAAAGACTTCCAGATGGTCAGAAATGCTAGCTAACTAGCCAGCTAATCTACACAAATCCTTAGCTAGCTTGTTACATCTGATGGCTAGAAAAATGCTTGCTAACTAGCTAGCTAATCTACATCAGAAAAAAGCGTAGCTAACTAGCAAGAAAATCTACATAATCTATACTGTACCCAAAATGTGTTTTCAAAATGTGGTTTTCTTTTCAACATAGACGAGCCGAGTTCGGAGCTGATCTAAGAACAGGAAACAGGAAAGGAGAAAGCTCACCGAGGCTTGCTTGCTCAACTATTATTGGAGCACAGAGCAAAAAGGGGCGGGACTTAGGAAGGACAGAATCGTGTTTTTTGCTTCGCAGCAAAATACAAATTAAAAAGTATTTTAATTTTAAACATATTTAATTGTAATCCTGTGCAGGTGAGGTCATTCTCTTCCATGAGCACCTTGCGGCAGCTCCACCTGGAGGACAACCAGCTGACCATTCTGAAGAGTGGGATCTTCTCCATGCTGCGCTCACTGGAAGTCCTCAACCTGGCTGGGAACAACATCAGCGAGACGGAGGTGGGCGTCTTCAAGCCACTCACCAGCATGACTCTACTCAACCTGGCCAACAACCACATGTCCAGCATCTACTTCAAGACATTCCTCAACATCCACACCTACAGCACCCACATCCTGCTGGAGGGGAACCCGTGGAACTGTGACTGTGACCTGCAGAGAGTCTTCAGGAAGCTGCGGAGCATCCAGAGGCTCTTCCTGGACGACTACTACAACCTCACCTGCAAGGAGCCGGCCGTCCTCGAGGACTACCGCCTCACGGACGTGGACACTGAGCTGTGCATCGCCGAGACGGTCACTGTGCTCATCATCACCGTCACCGTGGTGATAACTGTGCTGGCTGCCATGCTGATGGGTGAGAGGAAGAGGAAGAAGAAGAAGAAGGGGAAGCACTGGACGCAGCAGGAGGAGCTGTCAGATGAGTCGGACTACTGAAACTTTATGAATCTTTCTGTCCTCTATCAAAAATGTGTCATGATTCTTTCTCTCTTTCTTTTTCTACACAGGTTAAAGTTCAGTATTTTGACTTTCAGCAAGGGTGACAGTAGACTGGTACAGTCCTGTACTTCATATCACTGTTGGTAAAGAATAGCAGCTGTCTGCCAAAACCCACATGCAACATCTGATAACATTCTGTCAACATAAACTAGTGGTTCCCAACATTTTTCCTTAAGGGATTTCTTTTCTACTCACTGAGCAAAGATGCGTCCAAAAGAAGCCTTTTGAATGTCTCGCCGTGCGTTGAAAAGACGCCCCTGAGGAGCTGGAATGAAAGTTTTTAAAACGCCTTCTGAACGTCCAATGTTGACGTCCACAGGAGCTGTACGAACACAATTGGACTTGATTGCAAATATGTCCAGTTGCCTACATACAGCTCCTGGAGAAAACCATGACCTGGATGACTGAGAATCTTCACAGACGAGACAAATTTAGTGTTTTCTTCTTCCTGACTTGGGATGCACCCAAATCTTAATATGTTATCCAGGAAAACACCATCTCCCGTAATCAATCACTGATTTAATACACCAAGATTATTCCCTTCAACTGAAGGATATTTTTATATACTTGTACATCTTTACTGTAGAGTTTCTATTTCCAAGACAGCAGGTCAAACAAGTCCTGTGACTTCTGTGGGCTGTAACTCATGATAACGATGCTGGTCTGCATCTTTTCAATTATTTTCATATTCGATTCATCTCTTGATCCTTTTCTTGATTAATTAATTAGTTCTTTGGTCCATAAATTGCCGGAAAATGGTGAGAAATGTTGACCACTGTTCCAATAATCTGAAGGTGACGTCCTCAAATGTCTTTTGTCGTCGACAACCCCAAAACTGTAACAAGAAAAATTTAAGAAACCCCAGAATTTCAAGACAACTGATTTCACTAGTTTTGCCGACCTGTAATCTTTTGTTGAGATAATTTATTTTTATCCTTTAGATAAACTTGAACCTTTGATTTTTAGAAACTCAAAAAAAAAAAAAAGCATTTCAAAGCTTGGGGTTCTCAGTGAGCTGTGCACCCTGATTGAAATTAAATAGTTGCAAATGAAAATATTAAATTATTAATCATTATTCACTTTAACTTCAATGAGTTGATTCAACAATTTTTGAAATGCAATTTTTGGGTGTTTCTAAAACTCAAAGATTCTGATTTATCTAAAGAAGAAAAGTGAATTATCTCAAAACACTGCTGAAGTTTCACAGAAAACAGTGTTGCAGAATCTCCCAAACAATGGAAGTGAATGGTAGCAGTTTTCAAATGTAAAAAAACAACAGAATAAAAACATCAAATGCCTCCATACTGCTGTCTGGTGTAATCCAAGTCTCCTAAAGCCCCAACATGCCAAGTTGACTAAAGAAATGTTATTCACACCATGTTTTTAGTCTGAATCTTCACTGTAGATCTTCAGCTTGGAGACACGTTCACGTCCACGTGCACACCGTCTGAACTGAGTGTGTGTGGTGTGACAGTGTACAAACAGCATGTTGGGGCTTTAGGAGACTTGGATTACACCAGACTAAACCCGATCCTCAACCAGTATGAGGGTGAGTAGATAATGACTGACTTTTAATTTCTGGGTGAACTATCCCTTTAGTGTCCACATAAGAGATATTTTGAGACATTTTTCTATGACTCATCATCTCTTTTTTCTTTAATGAGCCCATTAATGTTCAAGAGATTCAAAGACTTGTAAAGTGTTCAACTGCTGATGAATTTAGTTGTAATTTTATTCTAATTTAAAACAAAACAAGTTGATATGATTTTGATTTTGAAAGTTTTCTCAGCGTTCAGTTAATTATTTTGTAGCATTTACACCATTTAAACAAATACATGCTGTTCATTCTACACTGTACAGATGTTAAAAAAATCAAATGTATGTGTTCGGGGATGCGTGAAGCTGGAGGCCGGAAGAGAACAGTGTGAAGGGATGAAGGTTAATAGTACAAGAACTTAAATCTACTTTCCCCCCTGCTTTCAAGCAATATTTTCAGGCAACTGTTGCCTCGTGGTTGTCGCTTAAATCCCTCAGGAACATCTGCACGCCTGGAAAGAGATTTCAGACTCTACAGTTCATTTTGTCGGATTTTCCATCTGCTTCACACCAAAAAAAAAGCTTCACTGAACATCTGCTTCAAAATATAAAAACACTTTCACTTCTTGAAATGCAGTATATTTATGGAGTTTTTCCTCATAACTTAACTGATATATTATTAAAAAGATTTATTTTCTCATCTTAAATGTTTGAATGATGAATTATCATTTTTTTATGTGAAAGGATGCAGAAGTGGTCGAGTTGTTAATGTTGATTAAAGGGATATTGTGACATTTTATTGAGTCTCATGTCTCATTAAGACAAAGTTTTGCCCACATTATAATATTTTGCAATGAAAAAAACAACACAGAAACATTTTCAACCCGAGAGACACATCAAGTGTAAATACAGGTCTATGGTGCCCCCTGCAGGTGAAGAGATGTAGTGCTTGTTGAAGCGGCAGATGGGTGGGGTTTGTTGTTTCCTGGTGCTACACCCATGTTAACATCAACATAAAATATACTCAGCTGGAGAAGCGGAAGAAGAGAAAAAAATGTTTTGACCTACTTCTACTACAATGTGTATTAATGCAGTTATCAGTGGTCTTTCTGTCTAATAGTTTATCACATCAAAGGAGTAAAAAACATACATTTTACATTTTTTGTCCCTTTTGATCCATTTTTGTAACAAATGAGACGTCTGCCATGGAAAAATAAAAGAAAATGACTGAATGACAGTAGTTTCAACCTTAAACATTTCAGTTTAACCTGTTATATGTAATAAAAGAGATTCAAAATAAATTTAAAAAATGTTACATTAAATTCTGGCAGAAAAATACAATTATGCACATTATATTTTTAAAAGTGCAGAGATGTGATATTTGAATATATCTCAAAAACAGAGCACTCATTTTCTTTAGTCATCATGATGTGAGATTCACTTCTCTGTCTTATGAGTTATAATGTCAGAATAATAAACATTTGTATTGTTCTAGTTGCTTTAATATCATCATATCACTGTGCGGACATCTACCACAGCTGTACTCAGCAGTGTATTTAATGCTCTTTATGTTTTATCTTTTATTCTCTATTGTTCCCACAGGAGGTCATATCAGACTCCTACAGTCTGTGATGTCAATTTAAAAGACATTCATTGAATGTTTTTCTATGCGATGAATAGAAGTTTCCCCTTTAATTGAGACACGTTGGAGACCTTTAGGCGGAGTCGCTCTGCAGCGTCCAAGTGCAAGAGTTTAGTACACGATGGATACCGGATATTGACAAAATAAAAGCAGAACATTTGTCTCAAAAAGAAAAAAAAACAATAACAAGAATTGAATACATACATATAATTAAGAAAACCTAAAACAAATATACAAATACAACTTAATCAGATGCTTTTTTAAAATTCGACCATTCCGTTTTTGCGTTATTTGCTTTAAAAACTATTTAAACAAGTAATAATGATCAAAATTGTTGAATATTGTTTTGTGAAGCCACAAAGTAAAGTTACCAGTTTTTTTCGGTTATTAAAAAAAACAACCCAATAATTGTCTATAGTGTCAAAACCACTTTTTTTTTCATTTTGCATTTCAAAAATAAAGTTGAAATGTCGAGAGGAAAGTTGACCTTTCGGTATTTGTGCCAAGCATAAGAAAACATAAATCAGAAGAGGATTTTTATTTATTTATTTATTTATTTAGAGAAGAAAGTCAAAATGACGAAAATAATAGTAGTCAGAGGAGGAACACTTGTTAGAATTATTATTTATTTATGTATATCATTTATTTATTTTGCATTTTGAGAATTAAGTTCAAACGTCGAGAATAAAGTCAAACTTTAGAGCCAGGCAGAAGTTTAAAAAAATAATCAGAAGGGTTTTTTTTCATACTAAGAATAAATTCTAAATGTCAAGAATAAAGTACAAATACCATGTGATTTCGACATAGTATTTCAAATTTATTCTCAAGTGAATAAATGAATGTATAGATAGATAGATAGATAGACAGATAGATAGATAGATAGATTAGATAGATAACCTTACGACTGGCACTGATACTGAAAGTTCGACTTTATCCTTGACATTTTAGACTTTATTCTCGACAACCGGACCTTATTTTCCTTTTTCCTTGTGCTTCATATTCTTCAGCAATTATGATTAGGACAAAGGATTTTATTTTGGAAAGGCCGACCGGAAGCTGACACTTCCGTAATGGCGGACTTGACAGTTGTGTGTGAGGAGGACAGGTGGGAGCTCCGGTCTGACGAGCTGCTGTTGTTCTCAATACAAAGAGAACAGAGCAGGAGAAATAAATTCACGTGGAAATAACAAACATGAACACGTTACGAATAATTTAAACCTTTTCCGTAAAATAAAAGCAGTAATTATAGCGTTTTTTGTGTAAAAAATGTCCGAATGAGGAGAGAGAAATTGAACAGAAAGTGCGCAGTCATAGTTGAATGGGAGCGGTGACCTGAACAGGACAGGTAAGTTATGTTTACATTCTGTTCATTTACGTTGAGCGTGTTTGAAATAGTTTCATTGAGGTTATAACGTTAGAGTTTGAACGTTGGCGTGATTCACGCGCGTTTAAGCGGTTTACTTTGTGTTTTGAATGACTGACGCCATTTTATCTAATTGACTTGATTTGTCCGTTTGAAACGTGGTGGATTTGGTTTGTTTAACGGCTGAAATAAAGAGGCTTTGTTCAAGAAGCTCGTTACTTCCGCATAGGACCGTCAGTGACAGTCAGTGACAGACGGAGTTCAAACGGGGGCCCGAGGACCTCCAGTGGTCGTTGGAGGCTTATTTTACCAGATGTCATTCATTTTTCTGACATTTCATTGACTGTACGGTAGTTTGTTGTTTTTTAAAAGGCTTCACTGTGTAATTATTTATTTTTGTAAAATATTTTAAGGCTTCATGGTTTTGTTTAAGGTTTTATAGTTTCTTTGTTTCATTATTTTTAACATGTTTACTTTTTAAGGCTTCAGAGTTGATTTTTTAGGGCTTCATAGTTTATTTTATTTTTATTTTTTAAAGGCTTCATACTATTTTCTAAGGCTTCATTGTTTAGGTATTTTTTAAGGCTTTATAGTTTATTTATATTTTTAAGGCTTCATAGTTTATTTTATTTTGGCCTTTATTTAAAAGAACTGTTGAAGATATGACAGGAAATGGGTGACATGCAGCAAAGGGCTGCAGGTGGGAGTTGAACCCACAGCTGCTGCAGAGGATCACAGCCTCAGTACATGGGGCAGATGCTCTACCGACCAATCAGAATCAAGTATTTAACAAGGCCATTTAGTAAATTGTAATCACTGATTGATTGATGCCAGACTATGAGAAGTATTAATGTTGGAGACAGAAACACCAGGTGAATCTGTTATTTAAAAACAGGTTTGATGCTCATGTTTGGCTTCCTGTGCAGCAGAGCAGACCAAGCTGCCGTCTGCAGAATGAATTCACCATCATTTGGTTATTGTACATTGATGGCGTCGTGCCCTGCTGCCACACTCATCCTCATTTCCTTATCTTCTTCAGATATGGCAGCTGACGACAAGGTTGCCATCCTGACAGATGATGAGGAGGAGCAGAAGAGGAAGTATGTTTTGGCCGAGCCATTCAACACCCTGTCAATGGAGCGGCAGGTGGGTGTCTCTACCACGCCGGCACCTGCCTCGGACGCACCGCCCGACCAGCCCGACCAGCCTCCGGCCTTGCCACCCAACTCCATTGACTGCTGTGAGAGGGTGTGCCTCCGCATCAACAGCCACCTCCTTATTTCCAAAGTCTTCTACTTCTTCTTCTACGCCGCCTACGGCTCGCTACACCCCCTGCTCGCCATCTACTACAAGCAGCTGGGCTTGTCGGCCAGCCGCAGTGGGCTGCTTGTCGGCATCCGCTACTTTATTGAGTTCTGCAGCGCCCCCTTCTGGGGGGTGGTGGCAGACCGCTTCAAGAAGGGGAAGGCAGTGCTTCTGTTCTCCGTCTTCTGCTGGTTGGTGTTCAACTGCGGCATTGGTTTTGTCAAGCCAGCGGAGATGAAGTGCGTGGAGAAAGGTGCTGCACTGACAACAGCGGTGCCAGTGATCACGACTCCCCCACGGGTTAATGTCACTGCACAGACGAGCAACTCCACCAACCACACCCGAATCCGACGGAGCTTCCTAGATTTCCCTGGTGACTCTTATTTCAGCGAGCTCCACAGGCACCAGCGAAGCGTGGATGCCAATGTGACTTCAGCTTCCTTGAACACCACCCAGCAAATGCTAAACACCACTCAGCACACTCCCAGCCCCGCCCAAAGTGCACCCAACATCACCCAGCATGCGCCAAACACTACACATCACACCCCAAACACCACCCTCGCCACAACGACCACGACCACCACCTCGCCCGCTCCCACCAAACCGAAGGAGTACCAGATCATCTACAACAGGGACCAGGTGGAGACCATCTTCCTCCTCATCCTGCTCGTCATCATCGTGGGTGAGTTCTTCAGCGCCCCCGCCGTCACCATTGTGGACACTGTCACGCTGCAGTACCTGGGTAAAGCTCGTGATCGCTACGGGCTCCAGAGGATGTGGGGCTCGCTGGGCTGGGGGCTTGCCATGCTGCTGGTGGGGATCTGGATTGACCACACCCACATCACAGTCCCGATTGATGGCACAGGCTGTGATGTGCCCGACTTCCGCCTCCACAACTACCAGATCGCCTTCATCGTGTTTGGCGTGCTGATGGGCGTGGCATTCATTGTCGCCACTCAGTTCTACTTTGAAAAAGGTGTTACCTACCGGCAGGAGCTTCCAGAGGGCGTGGCGGCAGAGGTGGTGGACAGCCCGAGAGCGTTACCAGAGTCTGGCTTATCGGACCAGACTCCCATTAGCCCGGACGCCACAGAGGAGGAGTTCCACTACAGTGACCTGCTGAAGCTGCTATGCAGCGTACGCTACAGCTCCGTCCTCTTTGTCGCCTGGTTCATGGGCTTTGGCTATGGCTTCGTCTTCACCTTCCTGTACTGGCACCTCGAGGACCTGAAGGGGACGACCACACTGTTCGGCGTCTGCTCCGTCCTAAGCCACATCTCCGAGCTCGCCGCCTACTTCACCAGCCACAAGTTCATCGAGCTCGTCGGACACATCAGGTAAGACTCACACACTCAGTTTTAGGGTCATTTAGGCTGCATTTAACTGTCACTATTATTGATGAATTAGTGCTGGGCGATATGGACACAATAAAATATCACAATATTTTTGACCAAATACCTTGATATTTATCGATATTACAACACTTTTACAGGGATAACTGTTTGTGCTTTCACAAAATATTAACACAATGAAAGTTTTGATCAATAATCCTCAGTAATGTGGATTTAATGACTAAGTGGGTAAAGGGAAATTTTAGATCAGCTCAGAAAATTTCATCAGTTTACTGTAACGCAGCCTTTAAAACCAGGAAAAGACAACACTTATGACATAACACGATATCAAAAATCAGAGATGATGTCTCGTCTCAGTTTCAGTTTAGCCCGGAATGGACAAAGTAAATCCTGGCTCTAGGTACGACCTTTGACACCCTTGCTGAGATGATGTGTTTACAGTCTGAAAGCTCATCGCTAGATGTTCTAGATGAATCCTACACACTGCAACTTTAAATACAAAAGATATTTTTTTTAATAATTTAAGTCCTGTAGTTCATGAATAAATTGTAGAGTCCTGGATCTAGTCTAGATTCTGATTAAAAATAATACTTAAAAATTTTTTCAAGAAAAAAACAAGATGTATTTAGTTATTCTTTATCCTGAAATACACCTTTAAACCAGTCCAGTTAAACATGGGAACAGAAACTGAAAATCAGATCAGTGTTGGTATCAGCATAAAGAAAAAAAAATGTAGGTCTACTTCCTCCTCTCTTGTGACCTTACTTGCCATGTTCCAGTCCAGCCTGATGATGATTAACTACAATACCTAAAACACACGTGGGTCACAGTAAATCATCATTGTGCATGAAGTGCTTCAGACTGAACAGTTAAATCCGTCCTCCACTCTGCACTCTGCAGACGGGATGTTTGAGACAATGCTATCATTGATGCTGTGGGTTTCACTCTGAGTGACTTCAGGGGGCTGGACCTCGCAGGCAGCGTGGACATTCGAGAGCGTGGTGTTAGATTTCAGCTGCGAGGCCTCCAGGCTGTGGCAGGAAACACACAATGAACGCCTCTACTGTTGACTCTGAGACGACTCGTGAGTCAGCAGCAGGTGAAGTTAAAGAGAAAGGAGACAGCACCTGCCCTGCTGCTGCTGGTGATATTTATTAACTTCATCATATAAGTAAAAGACATTCCTGCTGTTTAGGAGCTACTTTCACAATTATTATTAATGTTACTGGTGCTGTCTACTTGTGATCACTCTTCAGCTTTGTTATGTTATTTTTAGCAGCATGAAAAGATAAGAATAGCTTCAAAAGAGGAAAGTTTTTCCTGATTTCAGTCACTTGTGAGGGTCCTGAGTTCATCATTTTTATTTATTTTCTCATGCATTTCCTTATTTTAATCATAACTTTGCTCATTTTAGATTTTAGGTATTTTATTTTTAGTTCTTGTACAGCTGCTTGTGTTTATGGGTCTTAGGGCTCAACGATTTGTAAAAAAAAATATCTAATTTAACTGATATTGCAGTAGCGGTATGATTTGCAATATTAGAAAGAATGCTAATTTTTACTATTATTTTATTATTCTCATTTTCATTCAAAACATGTCATTATGGTGTGATTTTTGCAAGGATCTGCACCAAACAAAGTCTGTAAAAATATGTGTAGGCCAGAGCATTTTTGCAGCATGACGATATTTAATTTAAAATGGTAGTTTGACACACATTTTGCATTTAAACAAATATTGTGTGTCCTGCAGTTTGAAAGTTGCAGTAGACCATATTGCAATTCAATAACTCTTTGATCAATTGTTCAGTCTTAATGGGTCTGTCATCATAAATGTCTGAATGTGAAAATTTCACAAGACGACATGAATAAAATATTTTGGTAGAAAAAACACTGGATTTATCTTTTAAAATAAATCAATAAATAAATTTTAGTTTAGGCCTGCATCATTTTTCCCCGAGGTGTAAACTAAAAGGAACAGTTTGCCCAAAAATCAAAAATATATTCTTTTCCTCTGGCCTGTAGTGCTGTCAGTCTATCACAATCACAATCACAATCAAAAATACTTTATTGATCTCAGGGAAGGAAACTGTTTGGTCCAGTAGTATGTGGTGAGATTAGCTGCAGACAGACACACACACACCACACACACGCAAAACCAGTTGCCTGGAGGGGATAATAAACAAGACAAACAAAAGTCAAATAGTAAGAATGAAGTAAACTGAGACCTCTACCAGACATTATTACATGGCTTTGTTAAAAACTCAATTCTGAACTGTTGCTATGCAGAACAGACCGTTGCTATGAACACATTTATACACAGTCATAGACTCTGGTGAAACAATAAAATCATTCCTCAATCACTAAAATCATTTTAAAATTTATATTTTGTGTCAAATTATTGTTTTGGTTTTTTTTAGCCCTGTAACATGCAGGATAATGTACAGTGAGCAGGTCACCACTGCAAAATTAAGCCATAAAGTCATTTTAAAATTAATATTTTGTTTCACTTAAATGTGTGCCAAATATTTACAATGAGCAGGTTGTTATGTAAGGGATAATGTAGAGCTATGGAGAAATAAACCCCGACTAAAGAAATCAAAAGTTTGACATAAAATGTTGATCTAAATATGATTTTATTGATTTACAAAAGTTTTCATTGCTTCCGCTTGAAAAAATAGTCTGTTCGTTTCTACGGTTGGAACTGTAACTGTAAGCAACGGTAACTCCGAAGCGAAGATTAGCTTATTTAGTATTGTAATTCACATTAAACTGAACATTTCCATTGATGGTGAAGTGAGACAAGGTGAATGGGATGTCCTTGGGAATATTGATGCTGACGTCTCTGTTCATGTCCATATTTCCTCTTTGCTGTGGCCCTGCAGCTGACACACCTGGAAACAGTTTTTTTACTGTTACAACTGATATATTATCTCATCACTAACGCTTTAGGAGAGGCACTCACCCGATCTGCTGCTGCTGCCTGAATTAGAGGACCGGATCTTGCTCCACTTTTCCCGATCTGTATTGGTCGGAGCCCAGTAGCTCCTCAGACTGCTCTCACATCTGTGCCCAGTCACAGACTAAATCCCTCTACTTTTTTAAAATTGATATTGGAAAAATATTCAATTTTTTCCTGATGGAGCAACAGAAAATCAACGATTTCTTGCCGCAGGTGTAAACGTCTTTCTGCAGATTGATATGACAGGACGTGATCCGCCAGAGTCGATCAGAAGCGTCCATAGCAATGGTCTGCTATTCATAGCAGCGGTCTGCTCTACAGAAATAACAGACCTTAGAATGTTGTAATTGACCAATCAGGATCGAGCATTTGACAATGCCGTGTAATAATGTGAAATAAACCCCTTCAGGATGATTCAAGTTCCCTCTGCTTTGTGTCGGGGTCCTGCATCATCCTGTCGGGATTTATTTCACAGTAACGACCTGCTCACTGTACATTATCCCTTACATAATAAACAAGTATTCATTGTTATTGCGGTAAACATTATTACACACAGACTTAAATATTAATGTAAGTGAAAATATTCCTGCATGTCACTCTGCTGCCTCAGTCTTCAGCAGGTAAACTGTGGTGAACCTTTACAGTATGTTGTTCACCGTCTCTGTGTGTGTGAGGATGTGACGCTTTACTGCAAATAGACTTCCTCTTCCTTTACTGGAAACTGTGAGGCTGAGAGTACAAACATCTTGTCTGTCTCTGAACAGATGAGAGGATGTTAATAAGTCACCTCAGGCTGCAGGGGTCCTGTGTTCACCTTCGTGCCTGAGTTTGTGTTGAACTGCCTGTCAGCTGTGGAAAAATCATCTGCTACTGCTTCAACGCTTTTATCAGTTTTACAGTGAACAAACATTTCCTCCTGTTTGTTTGATAAAATCTACAGTGAGCAGCTGTTTTAGGACATTATTAGTCATGTTCAAACACAAAACTATATATTTGTGAGCTGTTTTTAAAGATTTACATCTTCAGTAGGAACCAGTGGGGAAAAATACAGAAAAATGTACAAAAAAAAACAAAAAAAAAAACAGTTAATGTCACTGGAGTGGTTTTAAAAATGTTGTTTTAAGTTCTAAGTATTAAATCAGTGCTACAATGAAATGCCAATAAACTTCAAGTGCATTAAAAGCTAAACTAATACTAATTAGCTAAACTAATACTAATACTATATTTTTGTACCTTTATGTACCAAAGTATTATAATAAGCTATAATATTTGTTTATACTAACAAAAACAATACCCATACATTATATAGTAAGTAAGAGTTTCTGCTGGACAAACTGAAACAGATGATTAATCAGCAGTTATTTTTTGAGATTCAACATTGATTTCATTGGTTCCAGCTTCTGTATTGTAATGACTTTGTTGTTTTTGCTTTTGCTTTTTTGGGTTGTTGACTGATCATCATACAAAAAAGCAGTTCCCTTCTCCTTGGACTCTGACAGACATTCTCAAGTCATAAAGTCCAAATCAATTCATTAAAGTGTATTTATTTTGTATGTATTTTGTCTGGGGTTCACGCCTCTGTCTGTACACGTCAATATAATGAGCCAGTATTACCTGATTATACCTGCCCTGCCCTCTAATATATCAAGTGTTGGCATTATTAGCATTCCTTGTTTGAACTTCTATCCACAAGCTAACAGCTGCATGTTGTCAGGACAGCTAACAGGAGCTGAGTGACTACAGTTTGAATCCATAAATCATCAGGGAGAATCACAGAGCAGTCTTTCTCTGAAGATAAAAAAATCTGTAAAGCAGACATAAGTAAATAATCTGCTGTGAAGTTTAAATTATTCCTGGTTTCAGACGAGCATTATGTGTCTCATCGTGTGTGTGTGTGTGTGCTCAGTAAACCGTCTGTGTGAAGCAAACACTGAAGTAATCCTGTGTGCTGATGAACAAATGAATGTTTTGAGGGTGTGTCGCCTTCAGATCTGTTTGTCTGCTTCACTTCAGCTTGTTTGTCCTGTTGAGAGCAAAGACCAAATGAACTCGTCTCTTACGGACACCACAGAAGAAGAGCAAAGATGATCTTTGAAATAATGAGTTAATTAATTGATTATAGCCTGGTAATCTTGTTTTCACTCCATCAGTTTTCTTCCGGAGCAGCTGAAGCTCTTTTGTCTCCCAAATGAAGAATAAACCTTCAAGCTCATCTATTTAATGACATTTTTTTTTAACAGTTAAGACATTTTTCAAGTAAAATAACCAAATGCGTTTGTAGCAGCTGGTCAAATTTAAGATTTACATGTGTTCCTTCTTTTATTTTAATTGTTAATTTAATACCTTTTGATTAATTTTGCTGTTGGTGAGGCAAAAGAAGCACTTTCAATACATCACGTTAGACATTTGTTATTATTTATGATATTTTCAGTTCAGTTCAGGTTTATTAGTCTTTATGTAGGTTAAAAAAGGGGGCAAACAGGACAGCAAAACATGTTGGGTGAGAAAACAAGGTCAACTCTGCAGCGCTAAAGCTAAAATAAGATATAGGAAAAGAAAAAACATGCAAATAAAAATGGAATGAGATAAAGAAAATATGAATATGAAAGTGACAAGTGTATATTTAAGTACTGAAGAACTATCACTATATATTTCTAAATATATTATATAAGGATATATGAATAAATATAACCTTATAGTATTTTATACAAACATCAACAACAATAGCAAGTAATGAATGAAAAAAACAAAAAGACAAATGAAAATGTATAATAAACAAGCAACTTGTGAATAGTACCAAAAAACCCATATGCAAAGTATTATGGGTAGAAGAAGAGAGCTGAGCAGAACCAAATGAACTGAAGGTCATCTTTAGATCAAGTTTAACAATTAAACAATGAGTCAGTTCAATTCAACTGATTGATCAACTGACAAAAAAAAACCCAACAACTACAAACTAAAACAAACTACATTTAACAAACTATACCTAAAAGTCCAACATGTTTTTATTTACATCCTGTCCTCCTCTGTGTTTTCCCTCTCAGGGTGCTGTACATCGGCCTGGCCTGCAACACGGCTCGCTACCTATACATCTCCTACCTGCAGAACGCCTGGACCGTCCTGCCCATGGAGGTCCTTCAAGGTAACGTGCACTCATTCCAGCAGGGAGGAAGCTTTTCTTTTGGAAGCTAGGACCCAGGGGACAGGACAGGAACCTGGGTGTGTTTGTCCATCGGGAGTCTTATCAGATGGCCGTTTTTCCTCCGACAGCAGTGAAGCAGGATCTGCTGGAGACTTACATGACCTTTGTGCTTGTACAGGACGCGTGTTAATGAAGTCAAACAGGGCAGTTAACTTCTGCAGGGCAGTTTAACAACATTGCTTATAGTTACTGTTTCAGGTTATTCATGCAGTTCAGTTTACTTTATTATCAAAAGTCACTTAAAGACCGTGTAAAGGGAATTTGGACATTTTCTTCTTAACACATTATATAGGTCATAAATGTTTTGCTCAAAACGTGTAAAAAGCCTCCCAACTATTTAGAATTTAATTGTGGAGCTAGACTTCAAATTGTGTTTCAAGATTTCTGCGTTCAGGATTTTGTGGCGGCTCTGAAATGGAAGCCGTGCTGTGTATCACAGCCTCCATTAGCATAAACCCGCCCCTGCTGCTCCAGCGGTATAAAAATGTACAGCATAGTATCCTCGGTGGTTCTCCTGCTCGCTCGCGAGTCACAGATAGCGCTGATGATAGTTTGCTGCTAGCTATCTAACCAGTTATGCCTCATCCACCACATGCATGCGTGTTCCCTGGATGCCACAATGTGCAGGGTAGCAGCTTGGTGACTTTATTTAAGGGGCCTTCACATGATAAGAAATTAATCCCGGACTCACCACGAGGTAGGGCGCAGAGAGGCAAAGCACAGCGCCACAACCGCTACGACCTGTCTGCCTGATATACAAACGGCTAACTAACATTAGCTCTGAAAATAGCTTAAGTTCATAAACTATATGATTCACAAATCTTTATGACCCAACCTGACTGTTCACATCTCACCATGCATAACGTTCACTGGCGAGATCGTAGTCTGCTTTTAATGTTGTGTTATAGAGTTTGGGGAACCCTGAAATGCTTTTCTTCGGTCGTGTCTGGAAGGGAACCCTTGATTTGTGAAATTCTGCGAGATTGTTGTATGTTGTTCCTTCATTATGATGTTAAAATGATCACTCTCGCGAGATCTTCCGCGGGTCTGGGGTTCCCTTCAAGACTCGACCATCAGTCACTGTCTGCTCTGCTTGTGTCACTTCGACATATCTGTGGTCGGTGATGCCCACATATGTGCCCACCAAGGAGAGTAAGTTGCCTTGTGTGCTTATAAATGGAATAAATAAATTACCATTCTGATGCAGACTGTGAGGAACAAGGTTGATCATCATGTAGGTCAGTGTCTGGCTCTGGTGGCTCAAACGAGTAGGGCTTGGTCAGTCCAATGAGGCTACCGGCGTTAGCGACCATTGTCTCCTCCTTGTACAAGACACGGGGGCGGGAACCCTCCCGTGCGTGGGCGTAGTTTCAGCGCCTCCAGTGGACACGCCCCCAGCATCTCATAGCAGAGAAAAGTGATCATTTTTTCATTATTTTGAGACCTAATTTTACATGCTTAGCGTTTTTTTAATCATTCAAATTTGGCTGGGTGATTAATAACACGTTTCTGTGGTGTGACAAACTCAGAACTACTTTACTGTAACTTTAAGGTAATAGCAAGGTTTCATCCAGCACCTGAAATGACTTCTAACACCAGATGATATCAATAAAGTTTTTTTAAATTTAACAGGTTTCAAGTAAAATGAGCAAATCTGCAGTTCGCGTCAAACATTGAGACATAACTGAGTCAAATCTGAACACTCAGACATGACACACGTTTTTAGATCACACTTTCTGAGGATAGTATTATCTTTGTTGTGCATCGGGACTAAACATCAATAAATCTGCTTAAAAATCATCGAAAAATGATGCTTCTTATAACTCCAGAACGTAGAGATGACCATTTGTTACAGTCCTATACAAAATAGTTAACAATGAGCTCCAATGCAACCAACTACAACAGTAAAATCCTACTTTTACATTAATACATGAGTCATAATAATCAAATGAGAAGGGGACTCAGAGCACAGATGCCAAGCCAGTAGTTCTGTATCCAGTGATTTGCAGTAGGGCTGAACTTTTATTTTCATTGTTGATTAATCTGTTGGTCATTTTCTCAATTTATTAATTATTTGGGCTATAAAATGTCAGAAAATGGTCAAAAATGTCAATATGTGTTCCGGAGAGCCCAAGATGATGTCATCAAGTCTTGTTTTGCCCACAACCCAAAAATATCCAGAAATTATTCACATTTAAGAAGCTGGGATCAGATCAATTTGACATTTAAAAACCAGAAAACACACTATTGTTAACAGTAGAGCTGCAATGTTTAATCTATTGTTAAATTAATTGCCAATTATTTTGACAGTTGAATTTTAATACTTTTACTTAAGTATTATTTTCAATGGAGGACTTTAACTTGTATACTTGACTTGTACCTAAAGGATCTGAATGCTTTCACTGATGAGAGGATAAATCAAATTTAGAACAAGTAAAATAAGCACAGAAGCTGTGACTTGAAGAAAAATGTGTCATAGAAATGAGAGTAGGGTGGATGATGAACTGGAAGTCTGAACTGTCAGAGTCTGGGTGGTTTGTTTGAGCTGTCCGCCCTGAGGAAACACCGACGCCTCACAGAATAAACAAGTGAACACTAGTTCAATACTTCAACTTCATGTTCACGGCCTGTTTTGACTGTGAAGCCGAGCGGGAAAACAATTTAAAAATGTCTGAAACTGAGTGCACTCAAATTTTCCAGAAGCTGCCAACTTCCCGATAACATCAACACAGAAACACAAAAACCCTCAGGAAGAGCTTCAACCAGAGATTAACAGTTTTTACTCTTGTTTACCTCGAGTACACAATGTGTGATAAGCCGCTGTGAGACGGTGTGGTTGTCATGTGACATGTCATATTTCAGACTTCAGTAAAAGTGTTGATCTGTTTATTTTCAGTCACAGAGATGTTTAATCTCAACACCCAACAGAGATTATCATTTACTGAGTGAATAAATGCTATAGAGCAACAAATGCTGGAAACCAGTATCAGTATTTGAGATTTTACATAAACACAAACACATTTTAGATGCTGAAATGTAATTATTAAATAATAGTGAACAAGACACACTGAGCAGGACATTTTACAGTTGAAAAATCAACTTTTCAGCGCTCTCTGGTGGACAAACTATATATTAGAGACACTGTGTCTAAATTATCAACAGCAGGCTTGGGTGGTATCTCGTTTCTTACCTTCCTGACATTTCACCGGAGTATACGGTTTATGACAGTATTTATGTGAAAAAACAAATTGTTAATAGCTGGTGATAGAAGTTATTGACATTACAATGCTTTGTATTTAATATGCAATTCTTAGACAAGTCTTGCTGGGTTTAATTGCTTGTGGCCCATAGAATAATGAATACACAAGGAAAAAGTGGCTTTTTTCCATAGAATCTTGCTAAAGGACCTAATGACACTTGTTGCTGCAGATACCAACACATCATTTGGCTGAATGGAGATGATTTATAGATATTTCATGTGTGGCTAATAAGCTGCTTTTGTACTCTCAAAATAAAGTTATATGTGGCAATATTTTCATATTGGAAACTTAGGCTATAGAGCACAAATGACCAGCCAGTTATTTCTCTTCTATGTCCAAATAATTCTTGTGTTGGCTAAGTTTCTATCACTTTCTCTCTGCAAGTGCTCATTTGTTATCAAAATTGAAGTGTTTTGAATGAAATATTGTGAGTTTTAGTCTGCTAACAAACAGACCACATGCAGTATCAGTACAATAGCTGCATCATATGGCTCACTGCAGTTATATAAGTCATAATAAGCATGTTTTTACCTGGTGGGCTTAAAGGAGACATGGACAAAAAAAAAAATCACACTATCTGGGGTGGATGTAAATGAGTACAGCTGGTTATTTCTCTGCAAAATCAATTTATAGCTTTCATCTTATTTTAGTACACTATATAATGATTTATCTCATATTGAAAGTGTTTAGAACAAAATCTATAAAGTTTTTTACTCCTAATCATTGAACCTTTTCCTCCCTAATCTTGACCTCACCTGAAGGTAATTAACACCCTTATTTAAATATCAGTGATATTCATTTAATCCATCCAGAACCCAAACTTTCTCTGTCCTCTTCTTGCTTTTCTCCTGGAGTTTTAATGATTGATATCTCTGTAGTATCCCCAGCTCTAATAAAGGCATCAAATAACAGTGAAACAGAAAAAAAAAAACATTAAAACCACTCAAATAAACTCAAACTAATTTTGATTTACTGCAGGAAACCTATATAACCACATGCAATTACTGCCATGATGATCTGTAGTTAGTTTAATGACAGTAATTTATTAGAAACAAGCCAATATTGTTTTCGAGTTATGATAATTCCTCGAGTTACTGTAACAATGATAGTAGAGGTGAATACATGTTTTTTTTTTATATTTTGCTGATTGGTGTTCAGTCACTGCAGCATTGTGAAAAGACACAGTGTATAATTATACTGAATTACTGTAATGACAGTGAAGTAGTGCTTTCAGTGTAATACAGCTCTTTAAATCTGGATGTCTGTGGGGTCTAAAAGCCTAAAAATGAACTCAACTCAAACCCTGGTTTGAAAACAATTTTCTATCAGAAAAGTTAGGGAATGGATCTTTTTTTCCTGAAGAAATAGTGACTTCTTTGACACAAATACTTTCAAAAAGTTCAGCTCAAAGTGTTTTACAAGTAGACATGAATGAAAGAAAATGCATTTATGACAGAACATAAAAGTATAATAAGATATCTGCAAATAAAAAGAAAAGTAAGAACGCAGCAAGAGCCAAAAATATATTAAATTAAATATATTAAAGAAGAAGTAAAGTGCTATAAAGTAGATTTAAACAAAGCAGTATTTAGGCTGTGTTAATAATGGTTCCACTGTTGGATCATATTTCACTTAGTGGTGTGTTGTGATCTCAGTTTCAGTAACCCTGATAAATAAAGTGTGATTTTTACCACTGAAACTGGAGCCAAATTACTCAGAGACAAATGTGGAGACTGAGACTCTCAGCTGTTCTCTCAAAGACGTGAAAGTCTGTCCAGAACATGAAAAACAGCCAACAAAAACAATTTTCAACATGGCAGAGGTCGGCCATTTCTCCATTTTTCTAATATTACAGCTGCAGGTTTCTCATAATCAGCCTCACACATTTACCAGTTTATAAAGGCAAAACCAGAGCTGAGCGATTGGTTCATATTAAAAAAATATTTTGCATATTATACTATATACTATATTATACTTAAATAACAGATACATTTATTTGAGCTGTGTTAAATGAAACAAAATTCCTCTGCTGTGTATGTTTTTTAAATCAAAAAGTATTAAAGTAATAAATATCAAGATGTTTTTGGTTTAAGTTAAAAGCTGCCTTTAATTTGTATAATTAACAAATCCTGTGAAGAGACTAAAAGTAACAATAGATTTATCTTAGAAACACGGCTTGTCCGATGAAATAGCCAAACAACTGCATCCAGTGACACATTAATTCCAGGTTTCTGAAAGCCTAAAAACAGTCTCTGAATCTTGATTGAAAGTTGTTTTGTCCCAGAAAAGTTGGTTGAATTAAGTCTTTTTTTTTCTTTTTCTGCAAAATGCTTTTAAAAAGTTCTATTCAACATGATTTACAAAATGCATAGATCATAAAATTCTAATAAGACATTTACCAGTGAAAAGAAAAGAACCAAAATATGGACAGTTAATTTTAAAAAGTGGCATGCTATAAAGGAGATTTAAACAAAGCAGTTTTTAGGTTTTTTAAATAATGGTGCCACTGTTGAATAATATTAATATAATATAAATATAATATTAAATCCCTTTGAAACCTGTTTTCTGCCAGAAAAGTTGAAGAAGCTGCAATTTCTGGAAAAAATGCTTTCATATGTTACTGAAATGTATTGTCAAATATCCAGGGTTCATACAAAGTTTGGAAATTGCTTAATTTTAATGGATATGTTTTCAAGATTAGGTATATGCTTGAAATTCTTTGACAGGTGCTTGCTTTTTCAGATAATCTGGTATTTAATCTGCACAATTGCTCATGTAAACCAAACATCTTTTCATATTTGACATGAAATAGGGCTGCAGCTAACAATTATTTTCATTATTGATTCATCTGTTGATCATTTTCTTGATTATTTAGTTTTTTGGTCCATAAAATGTCAGAATATGATGAAAAATGTTTTTCAGTGTTTCCTGAAACCCAAGATGATGTCCTTAAATGTCCCAAACCCAAAGATATTCAGTTTACTGTCAGAGAGGATATATTCATATTAGAGAAGCTGAAATGAGAGAATTTGGATTTTTTTCAATCAATTAATCAATTATCAAAATAGATGCCAATTTATTTGATAGTTAATAACAAATGGATTAATCAGTTAATCTTTGCAGTTTTAAAATGAATCAATCTTGTGGTCATGTTTGCCATTCATAGCTAGATAAGTCCTCCGCTTATTCTGGAAATTAGGGAGCATTAAATAATTATGATCAAAACATGCGATCAAAGTAATATGAACAGCTGGAGAAGTAAACAAAGAGACAATTTACATTGATTATTATGGGCATAAAAGGAATTTGCAGCTGCATTTATAATAATTTAGATGTGATGATAAAAGCTGTGAAAGTCTAGAAATTTTTGGTTTACATATCTTGAAAAGTGCTTGAATTTTACTCTCAAAAAGCTGCACAAAACCTGTCCTTCATTCTGTCTCCAGTTTATCTTGAAACATTGAAATTTCTGAGACATCTTGTTCCAGATGTCTGTCTCCTCCGGCTGTTACCCATGTGTGTCCCTATGTGTCCTCCAGGTGTGACCCACGCCTCAGTTTGGGCAGCCTGTATCTCCTTCCTAAGTGCAGCGGTCCCTCCAGCCCTGAGGACGTCGGCGCAGGGCATCCTGCAGGGCCTCCACCTCGGCCTGGGCCGCGGCTGTGGAGCCATGGTGGGAGGAGTGTTCGTCAACTACTTTGGTACGACCCCACGAGGAGCTGAAAGTGTAGTACAGTGGACTGACTGATGTTAAAATCTGGTTTTAAGGTGTATTAGCTGTCTTGTTTTGTTAAGTTTGGGGCAGCTATACATTTTTAAAAAGCTGAATATTCATATATAAAACAATATCTTGGTGGCTGTTTATCTGTCAGCTGTTTTATGATGTTTTTGTGGCCAAAAAATAATTATTCCAGCTGTAAATAAAACTCTTTACTACTGCTCTGTTTGCTTTAAGGTGCTGCAGCAACGTTCAGAGGAATCGGCATGGCCTCCCTCGTCATCCTCCTCATCTTCTCCTTCATCCAGTGTCTCAGTGGGGAGTCTGAGGGCAAAGGTGGGCAAAACTTCCTCTGTCCAAACTCTGTTTCCACTTTGTTCATTGTCGCTGATGGGACTCTTGCTCATTACAACAGAAAACAACACATACTAATAAGTGTACATTTATAGGATGTTATATCATACAGTCTAAATGTAATGGAATAAAATGAGTCATATTTTGTAGTATATAAAACATGAAATAAAGGCTAATTCAAGACTAATGCTTGACATTTTTGTCTACAGTTGGCTTTTTATGTTGTTGTTTCTTGTTTTTGCAGGAGCTGCAATATTTGATTTAAAAAAAAAACAATTTTTGTGTGTAAAATTTTTAAATTATGCACCTAAAATTGTTAAATTATTGATTCTACAGACTTAAGAAAACATCTTTGTAGGGCTCCAGCTAATGATTATTTTCATTATCAATTAATCTGTCAGTCATTTTATGATTAATCGATTAGTTGTTTGGTCCTTAAAATGTCAGAAAATGTTGATCAGTGTTTTACAAAAGTCCAAAATGATGTCCACAAATGTCAAATGATATTGAGTTTACTGTCAGAGAGGAGTAAAGAAACCAGAAAATATTCACATATAAGATGCTGAAATCAGAGAATTTTGGCTTTTTTTCTATCAAAAAATGAGTCAAAACAATTAAGTGATTATCAGAGTAGTTGGTGATTAATCTAATAGTTGATATCTAATCCATTAATCATTGCAGCTGTGGTTAGAGCTTGTTTCCGTCTGTCATTTGTTCTCTAACGTTACGTCTGTTTTTGTCCTCCCTCAGAGGACAGAATGCTTGCTGAGAACATCCCTGTCCCCTCTAGTCCGGTCCCCATCGCCACCATCGACCTGGTGCAGAGCCAGAACGCCACCGGTAGCCCTGCCACGGCTCGCCATGCCGCCGCCGTGCCCGTCAGGAAGACCAAACACCAGGAAGAGCAGGAGGACGTGACCAAGCCAGCCTGGGTGCTCTCCGGCGCCCCCTGGGTCACCATCGCCTTCGCCATTGTACAGATCAGGGAGATGATGAACATGGCGAAGGACGGCAGGCAGCCTACAGAGACACGACCACTGCAGGTGAACAAAAAGATAATTCAGAGCATGCTCAGTGCAGTAATTAAAGGGGCAATGTTTAAAATATAGACACAATTAAGGTTATCAACAGAATGTTGTGACATTACGTCACAGACGTCTGTGTAATAAGAGGCGATGGTTTGATCCCTTCAGAGTTTGAGCTGGGAAATGTGTGTGAATGGCGAGAGTGCTACTTTCACAAGCTCTCTTACCTTTTTTTAGTCTAATAAATTTAAAAAAAAACTCACAAAATGTCAAGAAAGGAAATAATCTTACATCTACTGTCTGTAATAAACTGCACACCTGAATTGGAGTTTCTGAAGACAAGCTTGCTCATAAAACACACAGAAACAAAACAAACTCACCAAATAGTTAGTGCCTCCACTGTCCCAACAATCACCAACTCTGGTTTGGTTGAAAATAAATCCTCAATCCACTGCGTTAGATGTGGAAATATTCTGGCTCCTCACAGCCTCTCTGCTGCCCAGGCTCCCTCTCACTCCTCTCTGCTTCACGCCTGCTGTCCTCATCGCTCCCAGAGTCAGAGTCTTGGTCAGACCTGCTGTAAATGACCTCAGTACAGTATTCCCTGTAGTCCAGCTGCCCTCCAACTGTTTCAGAGGCTGTGGTCGATCCCAGTCTGGCTGGTGCTCCGGACTGCAGGTCCGGTCAGACTCAAGTCAGCTAAGGGCCACTAACACCACAGCTAACTGAGATAACAGCAGCTAGTAGCAGCAGTTAGCGGTTACTCTGGTGATATGCTTCTCCATATTTGTTTGAAGTTATCTTCAGCAGTTGGACAGTTAAAGAGTAAAAGTCTCAGAGGTAAAGTCATGTTTTAAAAGGGTTAATCATAGATAGATCCACGAACAGCCTCAAGGAAATGATTCTTTTAAGTCATTCTAGCGAGCTGAGGCAGAGTCAAAATCCTGTTGGTGTCCAGAGGCGTACACACCCAGGCGTAGACCCAAAATGGCAGCTGCATGGTTACAATCTTTCTCATTTTACAAATAAAATCTTAGTAAAATATGTTTCTGAAAACAAGAAATAGTCAATGTAGTAACACAATCTTGATTAACACTTCCTGGTTTAATCAGAGTTTTGTGAGCAGTATGACACTTTTTCCCTCAGCTTTATTGAGGGAACTACACATGTATTTGTTTAGGTCTGAGATGTTGGTGGTCTTCTGCAACCTCATGGTAAATGTTGTATTTTCCACACAATGCAGGAGGCAGAAATCATATTGTGTTAGTCTAATTTAACCTGAGCTGTTTGAATTCATGGTGTTGTGTGCTTGTTCATCAGTTAATTAAGTTAATTAAGTTCAGTGTGCTCCACTGGCGCACATACAGCTGTTGAATATGTCTTACCAAAGTAACCTGGGCCGACATAGTCCCTAAATATAGTCACAGATAGACGAATAGAATACGAATACGAATACGAATACGAAATACTTTATTGATCCCCAAGGGGAAATTCATTTGTCTGTAGTCTCATCTATTTGTATAAGAATTAAAGAATCTAATGGCAGTTGGTATGAAAGATCTTCTGTATCTCTCTGTCCTACAACGAAGAGAGAGAAGCCTTCCACCACCATTATTTCTTTGGTCCATCAAGGTGATCAAGACAGATTGTAGTATGAATAACTGTGCAGTGAATCTACGGTATACATAACACAAAGCTATGTACAGCTAATAACATGCAGCTCTGTAATTGTTGGAGGATACGTTTAGATCCTTTACTGACTCAAAGTACTAATATAACGCTCTAAAAATACTGTGTCCAGGTCAAGTCTTGCACTTCGAACCCTGGTGATGTAAGTAAAATATTAAAACTTGTTCAAAAAGTTTCTATCAAGGTGATATTCATGGGTATATTAACTGGAAATGCTGCTATAGCTGCAGCAACAGTTTCATAATAATGATCATGATAATGAAATTATTTTCTATCTGTTAGTTTAATGACAGTGTGTGAAATGTTCCTTTAACTTTCACTAACCTGAACTTTCTGACACTTCCTCCTCTAACCGGCTGCCCACACACACACACTCACACTGAAGACAGGTGAGACGTCTGTGCGTGCAAAGGTCGATGGAAAACTACCGGGTGTGCGTGGGGGGTGTCCAGGGTTTCCTCTGCGTGTGTGTTGATGCATGTGGTGATAACAGTGACTCATCTATACCTAAGTGTGTGTGTGTGTGGGGGGGGTATGTGGGCGTGTACATGCATGCATATGTGTTTTTGTGTTTGTGAGTGTCCCACGCCCGTTAATGACATCATATGAGGTGCATGCATGCCTGAATTACTCCCCGGGCAATGATGTAACCCCGCCCCCACCCGCCGGCGGCCATGTTGGAGCTCCTGTGTGTAACAGACATTTGAGGCTGAAGATGAAGATGTAGACAGAGTAGAGCAGCAGATCAAGTCAGACGTCAAGGGAAGTTTGTCTGTTTTTAAAATCTAAGCTGTAGTCAGAGTTTGCAGCCAGTTAGCATCACAGATATCATAGCTAGCAGAGGCTAACATGTTAGCATTAATATTATTGTATTAAAGGGATAGTTTGGATTGTTTGAAGTGTGTTTGTATGAGGTACTTATCCATAATAAGTGTAGTTTACTGTAGATGCCAACAATGTGCCCCCACTTTGGAGAAGCAACAGGAGTACTGGTGTAGGAAGCTACACAATGTAAACTTAACTTTGCCATCAGACAGCCTAAAGAGTGGAAACTAGCGTCATATAAGACAAATCATCGTATTCTCCAAACCAGCCAAACTCCATTAGAGAAGTCAGCAACTTAACTTCACACAGAACACAGGAGTCAGTAATCTGGAATCACAGGAATCTGAACTTACCTTTTAAAACAGCAAAGTCACACAATAACAAATAAACTGACAGCAGTAGACCAGCAACTCCTGTTTTTTGTGAGATAAAGTTACTGATTTTGCCTTTGGAGTTTGGTTGACTTAGGGAAAGCGATATTTGGTTTATATAACGGTGGTTTCCCAACAGAAAGGGCTGTCTGGCGGTGAGGTAAAGCTATGAAAATCTTCTAAATAAAGTGCACACTTAAATTGATATTGATGGTTTGCTCTTGGCAAGTGACCGAAACAACCTACAAAGTCGTCTGCAACTATGTTTTCTACCACCATACCCTCTTCTCCTTCTGTGTTTGCCAGTTGTTCTATTGCTTGTTGTCACAAAGTTTCAGAGCAACAGAGTGAGCTCATAAGCATAGTTAAAGTTGTCAGTACAGTATATTGTTTAGCTTCCTACACCAGTACTCCTGCTGCTTCTCCAAACTGGAGACATGTCGACTGCCATCTGCTGTATGTCATGATATCTTAGAACAGTGTTTCCCAACCCTGGTCCTCAGGGACCCCTGCCCTGCATGTTTTAGGTGTTTCCCTGCTCCAACACACCTGATTCACATGATCAGGTTGTTATCAGGCTTCTGATGTGTGTTGGAGCAGGGAAACACCTAAAACATGCAGGGCAGGGGTCCCTGAGGACCAGGGTTGGGAAACACTGTCTTAGAATTCTAAACAATATTAGTGTGAAAAAAACAGCACACAATACCACAGCAAAAAGAAAAGTCCAAGGCTGCAAAATTTTGCAAGCTTTTTTTGGGATTGTTGCAGCCTAAAGTCCCTGATTTCATTGCAGGTTTTCTAAGAAATTGTGATGCAAGTTGTGATGCTTTAAGGCTTTTTTTTTTGCAATGAAGTTGCAGGAGCAAGTGAACATTGCAAAAACAGTTGCAATTTTTTTTTTTCTAAGTCATTAAAAATTAAAGTCAGCTTGTCTCAGGGATAATAACGCAGCAAATTACAAAAAAACTAATAAGTAATAAGACATGAATTTGGTTCATTGAGACGTATATGTTTAATGTTCAAGCAGGGAACTGCTGTGATTATTTGAACCATGGGAAGCTACGATGATTGGTCAAATTTACAGAAAAGTTGCTGTGGACAGAATTGCATAGAAATTGGTTGAATTTGCCTGAATTGTTGCAATTACAACATTGCAGCTTCCTTGAGGGACAAGTTGCGCACAGTGGGGCAACAGAAAAAAATCACTGATGACTGCCTGTTGGTTTTGCTGCAAGCTAAATGTCAGGCAGGACAAAAAAAATAACTGAGGTCTTGAATAAGCACTTTTGATACTATAATTAACAGATATTGTATTGTTACACGTGGTATTAAAGTCTCAATACTTTAATCATTTTGACAACGTAACAATGGATATGAGCCCATTTCAAAAATTCAAACTATCCCTTTAATGTTTTGTTGGCTAGTAGCCAGTTTTTTCAGCTAGCTCTTTGTTTTGTATCTGAGATAATTAGACATAATTAGATGAAAAACTGTTGTAAAATGTTCCTGTTTCCTGATGTGTCATTTAGAAACAAGTGACTGCAGATCTAGCTGCTTGTCAACTGCCATCATTGTTTGTTCCTCTTGTTGCCAGGTACCTAATGAGCAGGCGTCGGCTGAGTACAAGGCGGTGGCCACGTCGTCACACAGAATGCCGAGCGATGACGGCACAGATCCACCACCAGCCGCCTCAGAAACACCCACACAACCAAACACCACCCAGCAGCATCCGGCAGCACCCACAGACTCTGACAAGGACAAAGATCAAACATTCTCAGACAGAGGAGGGCCACAAGAAAACCCCGCCTTCACGGCAGACAACACAGAGTGACTGCTCATTTAGAAACTCGTTTAATTTACACACATTGAGCTTTCTTATTACTGCAGACATGTCCATCTTAACAAGTCGTTTTTTTCTCAGATTCAGTCTTAAAATCTGAATAGTCTGCTGCTGTGGTGAAATAACTAGGAATCAGTTAGTATCTTGACAAAACACCGTATTTGTATAGATTTTGTGGTTAAATAAGGCAGTAATAGCCAGAAAATATTCTTTAATTCTGGTTAAAACAAGTTGGAAATACTGTAACAAATTTTTAAAAATGGTTTTAAGATGCGGACAGGACTTGTTTTAATGGGTTGTTTTTGCAGCGGGGAGTTTAGATTGAATGTTTGGATGAACCCGGAGGTTCGTTTGGTAGCATTTTCATCTCAATGTGCACTATATTTACTGCCTTTTACTGGTGGAGTGTGAAGGAAAATCCTTCAAATGTAAAAAAATAAGGTGCCTCTTGATAAGTTATTAACTTAATTTAACTTAAAAAGTGAAGAAAAGTGATGAAAACTGACAAAACAGATTTAAATCACCGCTTTGATTCCAGCATTGAAAAGAACTGCTGTTACAAAGTTACATTTTTGAATTACAGTAGAGACTTTTAATGCACTATGATAAAGAAGTTCTTTTTTTTTTTTTTTTTTTTTTTTTTTGACCACTTTTTCATGGACCACTTTAAATATTGATTTTGTTATTGTAGACAAGTTGACGGGGGTTGAAGGGTCATAATTGCTTTTATTGTGAAGCAGCAGTAGAAGGAAATGTTGGGTTAACATTCATGGTAGCCTAAACCAGCTCTGATATTAATTTGTAAAGAGAGTGAACAATAAAATGAGGATGACATCACTGAGATCAAATTAAATCCAGGGTTTCTGCAGGTTCTAAAAGTCTAAAATCCAATGATCTGATTTTTTGGCCTCAATAGCATGTCTTAAAAATTGAATTATGTAGTTGGAGTTTAATAAAGACCGATTTAACTTTAGTCTTCCTCTTAAATGTGTTTTTTTGGGAAAAAAAAAGAATTGTATCGATCACACTGTAACAACCACAAAACGAAAGCAACATTGATTCAGTAAACATTAATGCAAACTTTGCAAGTACTTTTATGCCAGTATGAATGTAAAATAAGTTTAAATTACATTCACAATAGTCCTGAAAATCACTGAGATCAAATTAAAAACAGTAATGCTAGATTAATTAGTAATTCAGTCCAAGACTGATGGACTCTGCCACCAACAATAAAGACTACGATATATAGAGTTATTTACAAAATGCTAACCAACTGAATAGCTATTGCAGGAAAATGTGTCAGACAGAAATATTAGCAAAACAGGGTTCGATAAAATAAATATCCTGTCTCTATAACTTGAACTGGATTACATTCATGGTCAAAAATTATGGAAATTTTATTAAACTCCAATATGAGTAAGAAAATTAGTGAGAGAGTTGACAAGGATTCAAATTTAGCTAAAGCTAAACCAAAACTTAACTTTATTGTCTGTGTATTTCAATGTGGTTACTTACCAAATTAAAAAAAACTACAGACATGTCTCAGTTAGTGATCTCAAACAGATTTAATGTACTGCTCAGTGCTAAAAGGTGGTGACAACAGACCGGTTACCTTTCATACTGTTGACCTACTTTAGTTAAAATTCAGTATATGGTTACAGGGAGAGCTGAAGAAAGATGCAGTTCAGATGGTGTCGAGTACAAGGTGCACACTTTGGTATGTGCAGGTTTTAAAAGTTTTGCAAAGCATTTCCACCATGAAAGCTTGAAAAAATATTGAATTTAAAGTCTTAAAACTTATCTGTAGCCTGCTGTAGGTGGTAACATTGCAGTCAGCACCTGCATCAAACTGTCACTACTGCAGCTGCAGCAGCTGGGAAACTCATAAGAGCTCATAAGTCTTGATTTTGCAAAAACTTTAATTAACACAAATCAATTAATCATTTTTGATTGGTTAAAGGGATAGGTCGAGTTTCATTGGTGTAGGAAGCTAAACAATGTACTGCTGTGGACAGGATCTGAAGCAAAATGCATTTTAGGCACCTAAAATGAATATCAGTGTGTACACTATATTTGGAATTTTTTCACCATACACTGTAGCCTTTTCTGACAGGAAACCACTGTTATACAAGCCAAATATCACTCTCTCCAAAGCCACCAGACTCTTAAAACACAGAAGTCACACAATATCGCAAACAAACTAACAGATCGAGGGACTGACAGACCAGCAACTTCTGTGTTCTGTTAGGTAAAATTACTGTTTTTCCTAATGGAGTTAGGTTGGTAAGATATTTGGCGTATATCTGTGTGGTTTCCTGTTGGTAAAGGGTGTCTAACAGCAAAGTTAAGTACTGAAAGTATTCTCTAAACTGACCACCTCATGCAGCCCCACTTGAAATAATCCAAACTATCCCTTTAATCATTTTATGCTGCTTTTCCTGGTCCTGGTTGCATTAATTTCATATTTAATTTATTTATTATAAATTGTAGCTGTATACTGCTGGGAAATACTTGGAAATATACTGGTTTTCCTTCATATTTTAAAACTCTGGTCAGTATGATTGTGAAACGGGTCTTAAATTGAATTTTGTGTAGTAATTAAAAGATCTTAAGAAGTCTTAAATGTAGACAGAAATCCTGCTATGATAACAAATCCAAAACTGTCTTTAAATTTACAATATTAGTAAGGCAGTGAGTGGAAAGTGGACCTTGAGTTGAGATATTTTTGTCAAATTGGTCAAGAATGAACTTGACAGGCAATTGAAAGGATTTAACCTTAATTTTTTTTTTTTTTTTTTTTTTTTTGAGCTTTCAACAAAACAATCTCACCACAGTATCTGTTTAGGGCCATTCCTGGGCTTTCAGTCCCGTCACATGATCTTCATTAGATCGGTCTGATCCACAAAGATTGTGCGATTTGATTAAATCTCCAGAACAGCTACCAAAAAATAAAATAAAAAAATTGGATCTGAAAATTGGAATGTGAAGACCAAACAGAAAAATCTTACGGTAACTGAAGGTCCGCTTGTTTACTTTTTTACAGCTGTTGACCACATCAAACAGTTTTATCTAATCAGATGAAGTTAAGGCAGTTAATGTTATGATATTCTGTAAAACTGTTAATCATTGAGCTTGTTTTGCTGAATCGCATTGTTTCCTTGCAGCTCTTTGTGTTTGGACACCAATGTAACACCTTTAAAACAACAGTATTTGACTAAATCTAATTAATTATTCTTAAATTTGATCAGTTTTTAATGCTGGTTCACATGACGGAAGGAAGGATTTATGAAACAAGCTGACCTGTGTTTAAAAGATGTCAAATCCTCTCACCTTGAATCTCAGATTTCATCACTTTGGTCAATTTTGTGCATATTTGTATAATTTACTGAAGAGCGGTGATGAAGAAGTGCCTCCTCGGGTAACACGATTAATAAATTAGCAATAAATGGTGAATTGATAGTTAATTAAACTTAGTTGATAGTTTTATTGTTGACTGTTAACTAAAATTTAATTAACTATGAATTTGCCTTTTATTAATGATGGTTATTTGCAAGTGTTACCCCACTGTGAAACTGTTAATCATCATAATTCTTCTAACTTACTGTTACGGGATGTCAAGCAAGGATCCTTTACCGTCTCCCTCACTCCTACAGAAAAATCTGTCATGTTCAATGTGGCACACTGAGGGTCTTTTTAGATTCCAATATTTTTGTATCGAAGCTGCCAACAGCCGACACTCTATATTTACTGTCTTTGTTTTCATGCCAAACAATTCCCAGTATTCAGTGTTTCTGTGTCGTCTGGGGGGAGAAAACCTCAGAAACAGAATTAGAAGAAGAAATTCTGTTTACAGTAAATTGAATTATTAAAGGGTGTTTTGAAAAAAGTGTAAAGAAAATGAAATAAGTCGAGTTTTTCAGCCTGTTTTTCTTCCTCAAGGCCAATATCAGCCCTTTAATTCAGCAGCAGTGTATCTTGATCTTACTGGTGAAAAACATTAAATGTATATCTGACAAATGAGACCCAGGATTGAGCTTCATGACTTTGTGTTTGTTTGTTTTAATAGCCTTGTGAGGATCAGTTTGTTATTCATGAAAATGGTCTGCTTTTCATAAATAACAGACCATAGAATTCAGAATTGACCAATCAGAATTAAGTATTCAACAAAACTCTTAATAATAAATCATAATAGATGTATTATTGCTTCAGCTATTTTTTAAGGCTATAAAATGTCCAACATAATAACAGATGAAAAACTGTATATGCTATTAACAGAGTACAGCAGTCAGAGTCACCCAGTGGGTGATGTGGTTGAAAGCTCCAGAAGAAGCAAGTAAGTGAACCTTGAGTTAAAATATTTTTAAACTGTTATCTTCTAAGGTCATGAATGAGCTTGAAAAGAGAGAAGGTATTTAACGTTGTTGCTTTCAACAAAACAAACTCGCCCTAGGATCCATTTACTAGCTTTTCCAGAGCTAGCAGATCAGTCTGATACATGAAGATTATGTGATTTGTCAAAGCTAAAAAAAAAAAAAAACTTTCAAACTGTTTGTTGTTAAACCCATGGTGACGAAAAACAAATAAAAGGTAACTCAAGGTCCATTTATTAACTTTTTTTTTATGGCTGTTGACCACACCTGACAGGTTTTCTGACAGATGTTTGCTCAGTCATTGAGGCGATGTGTGTGAGAGTGAGTGAGAGAGAAAAGACAAAACTACAATTGTGTATTAGGACCATTGTAGGTCAGGATGTGAGCTGAGGAGGAAGTAATAGAGAAAAAACTACATTTTCAAGTAAAAACTAGCTGTGTTTTTTTAGCACATATTTTCCACTTAAATCTTGGAAAATCTGAATTTCTCCTTGGAATATTACCAGACTATGCTCCCTTCTTGTTTTTTTTTTTTTTTGTTACCTACTGTTGTTACCTACTGTGACCCCAATATGCCATCGTACAAAACAGGTAGATTTCAGTGTTGTTGTTATTAGAAATGTATCCAAACCAGCCTTAAATGCTGGGTATGGGTGAGTACACAATTGGGTTGCACAGTATGGATTTTTTTCAACTGATAATTACCTGCTTCTCATGCTTGATGCTGATAAGTTAAGTGATAATTTCACATTTTTTGATTTTACAAAGAGGCTCAGGTGTAGTTGATGTGCACAGAAAGGCTCAGATGTGGTGAGCAAATGTAATATTCCATAAAACTGTGAAACTTCAGAAACACACTTTACATTTTTCAGCCCATCGACCCCTTAACTGATAGAGACACGGAGCTGGGACCCCCTACTTCAATAATAATATTAGCTGCGTTAGCCTCACCCTCTGCAATTCGATCAGTGGTTTCTGAGGTGTTGGGTATGCATGTGTCAGTCTCTTGCTCATGAAATTATAAAATAATTGCTGTGGTTGACAAGCGTGTCTGTAGGCCAATAATTCTTCACTAATTAGTTTGCCATTAGAGATAGATGCCGCACAGTGATTTGGAAGATTAGCTAGCTTTTGTCTTTTTGTCTGTAAGGTGTTAATTAAATATTTTAGGTTTTCTTTACGAATAGACTGATTTATCTTTGCTAATAATGTTAGCTTCATGTTACTGTGTATATTTGAAGTTAAAAAAGTTTTAATGCAATAATTTGGAGGACATCCTAGAGTAAGTCAAAGGAACCCATAGGGTTCGTGGACCGCCTGTTGAAGACCCATGTTCTAGACCGTTTTACATACGAGTTATAGTTTTTTTTTATAGTTTATAGTTTATAGAATATAGTTTTTTTTATGCACTGGTATTGGTTCAGTACTCATATTGCTCAATATGCAAAGTTCCCATATCATATCAGGAAGGAAGAAATTTAAATGGAACATCTCTAGTGAAAAGTGCAATATATGCTACTATATGCTCAAATAAAGTACGTGTAACAGTAAGTACAGAACAGGGTTTAAATCCAGCAACACTCATGCTGCAGGATGATTTCCAGGCAGCTGTTGTGTGTGAAAGCAGCCACTTGATGGCAGTAGTGTTCTGAGTGTGTCAGTGGATTTCTGGAGGCTTGGATGGACTAAACCAGTCTGTGTATGTGTGTGTGGAGGGTTATTGAGGTCGTGGTGCGCCTGCTACTGATGGGTGTGTGTGGGAGGACAGTAATAGGCTTCCTCAAAAACTAGACTATGTGCTGTCGTAAAAAAAAATAAAAATAAATAAATAAATAAAATAATAAAATCAAAACCGTCTTGGCACACTCAGCCTGTCTGATATCCGTGGAGAAATTTCACCAGCCCCTCTGCTGTTGATGCTGTTGTTGTTTTTGTCTTGCGTGGTCCTTAATAATGAAGAGTATAATAGTGTTGTTTTCTCTGCGATGGTGTCATGACCGAGAGCTGCCGAACAATGCTACACATTTTAATTTAAATGACACAGAGGGTCGAGGCTAGACGGGCTCTTTATTCTCTGACACGTCTCTGAAAATTGCAGGGAATTACTGCAGCACTGACCTACAGATGCTTCCAATTACTGGAGCAATGAGTGATGTACATGTTAATCATCTCAGTGTCTTGCTTGTGGGCACTCTGGCAGGACATATGGACAGCCGGTTGATTATGTGACACACCAGAGCTGACTTTTATTTTGATTTTTCTTCCACTGAACAGTCTGTTCCTCATTTAATTAGTTGTAAAAATGTCAATAATACCCAACATTTTTGTTTTCATTTTCCTTATAAACATGGAAAAATATCACTGTTGGCACTTAGACTGGGTTGCAACAACAAAAATTAATTTAATCGAAGATTACTGTTAATTAGAGTTTGATAAAACTAGGTTAAAATGAGTAAATCTACATATAATATTAAACAGATCTTTGTTGCATAAATAAAAAATTAAATAATAGTAAATTCATATTGATGTAAGCTGAAATTATACAGTTAAATACGAGTGCTGTTGAGACCTACTAAGGACTTACTAAGTATAAAGGGCTAGCTAAAAAGTAAACAAAACATTACAGTGTTGGCTAAAAAGTTAACAAAATTGTACATTGTTTGATAGCTAGCTACAAATGGACAAAACTTTAGGCTACATTGGTAACTTAAAAGTTAATAAAACATTACTTTGTTTGCTTAAAGGTTAACAAAACATTTCTTTATTGTTAGCTAGCTAAAAATTAAAAATCGCTAAGCTACATTGTTTGGCAAAAAACATTATACTGTTTGCTAGCTAACTAAGATGCTAACAAAGCATTACATTGTTTGCTAGAGAGTTAACAAAATTTTACGTTGTATGCTTAAAAATTAACTATGCGTTAAATTGTTTGCTACTAAGTTAACAAAACCTTACATTGTTTGCTAGCTAGCTAAAAAAAAAATTATAAAATGTTACAATGTTTGCTAAAAACTTCTCAAAATGTTGCATTTTTATTAGCTCCCTAACATTTAACAAGATCTTAGGATACATTGTGTGTTAAAAAGTTACAAGTGTCACATTGTTTGCTTTTAAGTTTTGGTGCAACAGAAATAAATTTAATATTTTTAGAGTAAAAACTAAATCTAGGTTCAAATTGAATCCTTCTCCTGGTTTAACCCAGCCTTAATGTTTAGAGGCAGGAAAAAAAGGACATAAAGGTCATCCTTCACCATCTCGGCTTCTTAGCTTCCTTTTCCCCTCTTAACTTTTCTCTTTTTCTCTCATGGTTTTCTTTCTTTTGAGCCAATCCTGCAAAACAGATGCATCCACCTGAGCATCAAAAGGATTCAAATCTGATGTTAATATCTCATAAATCGCGTGATCACATCCTCAAGACACAATACAGCCTCACCCAGAGCCCCTTTTTTAAACTATACCCAATTACCATTAATATTAAAAAGCATGAATATTATGCTTATCATTTGCTCCTGGCCAACCGCTGCCCAGATACAACCTGGAGCTATTTTTAGCTTCTTTTTTCCTCACTGTGCTGTGATGGAGAGGCGAGCCAGACGCCCTGAGGAGGCAACGTGGCAAGATCTGTTGAGTCAAGGTGATGACGGCTCCTCGTGTCCTCCCAGACTCTCCGGAGAGATCAGGAGCCAAAACAAGGTGTTCACATTACCCAAAAGCACCTCGGGGAGCACACTCTGGCAAGGTGGACTTGATGCAGCCACCAAATGATGACAATCCTGTTATAACCTAATTTAACATCACAGTTTTCTATAGAACTTTTCCAGCAAAAAAACAGCTCTGATTTTATTCAGTGGCCTTCATCCTTTTTTTCCCAAAAAGAAATACTACCGTGGATCACTGAACATCACTACAAGGTCAAATGCAAGCTTAAAAACCTTACACAACTGCCCTTTCATGGTTCTTAGATGTCCTCCTAACAGGCTTGTAACTCGTGTCTCGAGCTGCAGCAGGAAAGCAAGTACTCAAGAAATCTTTGTGTCTCCCAAATTTCATATTTCCAAAATATTTAATCCGTCCATGTCCAATTTTGTGTTAAACATACATGAATAATGTTCACCTTGATTGATTTTGTGTTCCTGATTTCAAAGAATATCCTTTTAGCGTCTGACAGCTTGTGCAAAGCGTTTTCTTTTATTTTCAACACGTTTTAAACATTTGCTTCATCAAGTTTGTACGTCAGAGTATTAGGAGGAAAGAGGGCTTTTCTTTTTTGTTATTTTGCCTTTCAAGAATAAAGACAAACTTTCATTATAAGAGGCAGGCAAAAGAAAAAATAAATAACGTGTACAAACTTCAACTTTATTCTCAACATTTTGACTGTATTCTCAACACTTCGTCTTTATTCTCAACATGTCATCTCTATTTTCAACAGTTTAACTTAATTTTGACTTTATTCTTGACATTTCAACTTTATTCACAACATTTTGACTTTATTTTCAACAATTCATCTTTAATCTCAGCACTTGATCTTTATTCTGGACATTTTGACTTTGTACTTGACATGTTACCTTTACTTTTACGGTTTTGATTTTATTTTCAACATTTCACTTTATTCTTGACATCTCAAATTTGCATCTTTACTTTTTTCTAATACAAAAATTTACAAAATCTTGTATTTTTCCTTATGCCTGGCACTGATGCTGAAATTTTCACTCTTTACTTTCAACATTTTGATTGTATTCTTGACATTTCCACTTTATTTTCAACATTTCCACTTTTTTCTCATAATGCTAAATTTTTAAAAATCTGCCTCTGATTTATTTTTCCTCAAGCCACTGGCACTAATATTGAAAGCTTGACTTTATTCTGACCATTTCAACTTTATTCTTTATTTCTTTATTCAGAATTTTAAAAAATCTCCTGCTCTCATTTTCCCCTCACGCCGGGCCCTGGTACTCTTCTGTAAGCTTGTTTTTCAAGGTGAAGTCAAGTTTTGTATTCCTAGTTTCTACATCTTCGTGAATTGTGACTGAGAGAATTTTTTAAAGTAAAGGCCTTAGGGCTTGAATTAGTCAATTTTGTTCCTGCTAGCCTGTAAATGTAGGATTGGAGATCCAATAGAGGCTTTCTGTTGAAATAACAATATCAATCACTACAGTAATACCAGGATTTTTGAAAGGCCAAAGACAGAGTCCCTCCAGCACAACCTCAACCCTGAGAGTTTTTTCACTTGCCACCAAAGAAAGTTTGTCAAATTTTCTGATTTTCTCCCACATTTATATATTTTTAATTGTGCAATTCTACTTTTTGTACATTTTATCTCCTCATGTTGGTGGTTTCCAAACTTTTTGGCTTGTGACCCCTTCAAATAAAGTAGTGTATGTAAATGTGTTCAGAGGGTTGAAGAGATTAAAAAGTTCAGTACAACACGAAAGCTAAAATTGGAGAAAAGTCTGAAAGATGAACAAAATTTTTGTCAACCTGGAATATTTTCTTTCTTTTGTTAATCATCTCATGACACCTCAGATTTATTTATCCTTACCCTCAGGTTGGGAACCTAAAATGATGTTTCAAAGTCTTTTCTGCATTCCCAGGAAAATATCTCTAACAGAAAAATGTTGATTTCTTTGGCTAAATATATTTGGATGGACATATACATCAAGGTATCTGTGCAATTGTAGAATATAAACTCATTATCAGGTCATTAACACCTGTAAAACTCTTCAAACAATGTACGTATACTTTATCCAAAGCCCCAGACTACTGTCATGTTTTGTTGTGACTGTTTGCTTGCGTTTTACAAGGTAGTGAAACTAGCTGCTTCTGTGTTTGCTAGTAACAGAAACCTGCAGACTCTTTGCCCCGCCAGGCGAACTGCTGGAGACCATCAAGCTAAATGACTAAACTGTGGAGTGTAACTGAGCAGACAACAGAGCGGGTCACGGGTTAAAGATGAGCGCGGCCGGCAATACTGTTCCAGAAAACCCGCAGACGACCCGGTTAGACCTCCTGCAGCGCTGCGATCGGGACCACCTGAGTCAAGTCTGAGTCAGACTAAAGATCACAGAGAGTCATGTTATTGGCAGGATGCTGCAGACTAAATATCACATGGCTGCATGCCTCTTACTCTCTTTTTGGATTGAGACATTTGTGCCTATTTTAGAAACACATGCTGATTTTAAAACATGACACTAAAAACATCCTGCAAAGGCTTCATGTTATCATAACACAGTTCCCATGTGGTGCCATTCATTTCTCTACAGTTTGTACCACGGTGCTTTACAGTATCTTTAGGGCATTATTAAAGAGGAAAGTTGTTTTTGAGTGCTGCGCCGCAGAAAACTGATCCTAAATCCATCAGGGTTTCCTCGCAGAGCTTGTTTAATAAAGGTGGTAAGCCACCAGCATCTTCTTATGTTCTGATCAATTTAGTTTGTCAAAGGCAGCCGAAACAATAACCACACTATTAAATGAATGGCATTTCATACTTGAAGTGGCACCTTAATATTTTTTAATTCTATTTTAATTTAAAATCTACAAAACCCAATTCTAAAAAAGTTATGTGAAATGTAAATAAAAACAGAATGTAATGATTTGTGAATCCTTTTTCACCTATATTCAATTGAATAGAGAAAGACAAGATATTTAATGTTCAGACTGACAGACAGTAACACAGTTTGTCTCTGCATCTACAAATGCAAATTAAGACTCTACCATGCAAAGAGAAAGACATACACTGCTTGGCCAAAAAAAAAGTCGCCACCAAAAAAAAGGTCATACACTCTAATATTTCGTTGGACCGCCTTTAGCTTTGATTACGGCACGTATTCGCTGTGGCATTGTTTCGATAAGCTTCTGCAATGTCACAAGATTTATTTCCATCCAGTGTTGCATTAATTTTTCACCAAGATCTTGCACTGATGATGGTAGAGTCTGACCGCTGCGCAAAGCCTTCTCCAGCACATCCCAAAGATTCTCAATGGGGTTAAGGTCTGGACTCTGTGGTGGCCAATCCATGTGTGAAAATGATGTCTCATGCTCCCTGAACTAGTCTTTCACAATTTGAGCCCGATGAATCCTGGCATTGTCATCTTGGAATATGCCCGTGCCATCAGGGAAGAAGAAATCCATTGATGGAATAACCTGGTCATTCAGTATATTCAGGTAGTCAGCTGACCTCATTCTTTGAGCACATACTGTTGCTGAACCTAGACCTGACCAACTGCAGCAACCCCAGATCATAGCACTGCCCCCAGGCTTGTACAGTAGGCACTAGGCATGATGGGTGCATCACTTCATCTGCCTCTCTTCTTCTACCCTGATGCGCCCATCACTCTGGAACAGGGTAAATCTGGACTCATCAGACCACAGACCTTCTTCCATTGCTCCACAGTCCAATCTTTATGCTCCCTAGCAAAATGAAGCCTTTTTTTCCGGTTAGCCTCACTGATTAGTGGTTTTCTTAAGGCTACACAGCTGTTCAGTCCCAATCCCTTGAATTCCCTTCGCGTTGTGCGTGTGGAAATGCTCTTACTTTCACTATTAAACATAGCCCTGAGTTCTACTGTTGTTTTTCTTCGATTTGATCTCACCAAACGTTTAAGTGATCGCCGATCACGATCATTCAGGATTTTTTTCCGGCCACATTTCTTCCTCGAAGACGATGGGTCCCCACTATCCTTCCAGTTTTTAATAATGTGTCGGACAGTTCTTAACCCAATTTTAGTAGTTTCTGCAATCTCCTTACATGTTTTCTCTGCTTGATGCATGCCAATGATTTGACCCTTCTCAAACAGACTAACATCTTTTCCACGACCACGGGATGTGTCTTTCGACATGGTTGTTTAGGAAATGAGAAGCAACTCATTGCACCAGTTGGGGTTAAATAACTTGTTGCCAGCTGAAAGATAATCACCCATGCAGTAATTATCCAATAGGAGGCTCGTACCTATTTGCTTAGTTAAATCCAGGTGGCGACTTTTTTTTTGGCCTGGCAGTGTATATCAACAACATCCAGAAACACTGCAGACTTCTCTGGGCCCGAGCTCATCTGAGATGGACTGACGCAAAGTGCTGAAAGGCACACACAGGTTTTAGAGCGACATATGCTGCCATCCCTGCTTATTTCAGCAACACAATGCCAAGACACATTGTGCACGTGTTCTAACAGTGTGGCTTCGTAGTAAAAGAGTTCCTGAAGTCACCTTGACCTGAAGTCGTATACTGTATCAAGCAAAATGAGAAAGAATCACTTTAAAAACTTTTATTAATTTCTGAGCAAAACAAGCATTAAAAGACATGAATTTGGTCTCCTTTTCACATATTTTGTGAAATTTTAAAGATCAAATGTTAATTTAAAGAACTGCTAGATTAATTGACAAGGAAAGTATGTGTGACACACCCCAACATGGTTTTTAAAGGGATAGTTCATTTTTTTGAAGTGGGGTTGTATCATAGATATAGAAATATAAATACTGTGTTTGTGATTTGATGTCTGTCTACGTGTCTGCCATACTGGAGAGGTCAAGATCTGCTTTCAGTGTGTCTTCAGATGCAGATTTCACTACGAAATCAGCTGTAACTTGTTTAATTCTGAAACGATTTGCATGAAATTTGGTTTGTTATAAATGTTAGAAACTGAATGTGATAGTGGTTTCTTGTTGGAATTAAATTCATGTACTGGAGCTGATCTTAACAGCTTGATGCCAAAACATTAACCTCCTGAATACTTCCACTGGGTAGGGATTTTGACTTTTTTCACAGATAGATTTAGTCCATGATGGAAATACATTATATTGTCCATAATAAGACTGCAACCTTCTGCATTGTTAATGCCTTGCTCCTCCTGTTTGTTTTTACAGTAACATTAACAGTATGTGTGTAGAGAGCAGAACAAGCGCTGCAGTGTGAAGCGGGTGCAGCAGACTAAGATATATAAGAGCAGACAGCTGTCATGGTTGGTCTGGCATCACACGACTGCCTGTGTTCATACAGCCCCTCCTGTGTTAACACAGGAAACGCTTCAGTGTTACCTGTCCACATGTACAGCACACCACACTGACCTCATTTTAAATTCATGATACCTCTTGGATTAAATGATGCTCATTGAGACCTTTTGTCCATGCAGGAAGGAGTTGGGGCAACACATTCAAGCAGTTCATCACATTCATGACCTCAACTGTTCCACTGGACCAAACGGAGGGAAAGTGTTTGGACCCACTACAAGTTTTTTTTGCAGTCATCCACCAAAAATATTCCAGGTAATCCACTGATTCAGGCTCCTGATTGATTTTAAGACCGTATATTTGCTGACAAACACAAAAATTCAATATTTGTTAGGTCTTTAATGACAGATCTGATGATTAAAAACAAAACCACTCATGATATGGTGGCATTTTTCTTTGCAAAAAAAGCCACCAGTGGATCTACATGAGAATGGTACTCATTTTTAAAAGATAAAGCTACGATGAAATTAAATAAAAGGAGAAACAGCAAAAAGAGAAATTATAAAAACACATTTTGGTCATATTGGGGAGCTCATTTAACGCCATTATAACCATTTATGCCTCCTGGAAATACACTTTTGCAAGAAGAAAAATCTCTTTTTGTTCTGAGAAAATTGAAATGACCACCTCCAAATGGGCTTAAAGGGATAGTCTGAATTATTTTAAGTGTGGTTGTATGAGGTATTTATCTATAGTCAGCCTACCAGTGTCAGCAGCAAGACATCTAAAAAAATCAATATCAGTTAAAGTGTTTTCACCACTTTACCTTGCTGTCAGACAACCTTTTCTATTGGGAAACCTCTGTTAGATAAGCCAGATATCGTTCTCTTCAAACCCACCAAACTTCATTGGCAAAAACAGTCATTTTACCTTGTAGAACACAGTAGCTGCTGCATAACAAAAACAAACTTAATGTTAGAGGCAGCAGGTAGACCAGCAGGTCCCGTCATCTGCGAGGTAAAATTAGTGATTTTGCCTATGGAGTTTGGTTGGTGTGGAGAAAACCATATATGGCTTGTATAACAGTGGCTTCCCATCAGAAAAGGCTGTCTGACGGCAAGGTAAAGAGGTGAAAATATTCTGAATATAGCATACACTTAAACTAATATTGATTTTTTTAGGTGGATCTTTTTTTAAGTGTCTAAAATACAAATTGTTGTTGACCCCGTCCACAGACATTCATTCCACAGCTACACCATCTACTGCAGGTCATACACAGACTATGGATATGTACCTCATACAACCACACTGTTTCATTTCTTTGAAATTGGGTCTTCACACTCGGTTTTCTCTTCTCCAGTCAACTCGGAAGTTGTGTCAGAAATCTCCACTCTCCATTCTGCACAGGGCTGGTGCCACTTTGCTAGGAAAGAATTGCCAGAATAATATGTAAGGACAGTTTTATTCATTGTCAGTCAAAATCTTTGAGGGCGGGTCCATTATTATTTTTTTTATTTATTTATTTTTTTAGGTTTTTATATCATTCTGTAGCCTTCCGGTAATGTTCCTCATGTATTCAAATCATAACATTAAAATTTTGGTTGATGTATGTATGTTTTTGCGTCAAAATGCTATTTTCCCAAGGCCTGCTAGACACATTTTCCCCCTAGGTTGAGGGAGAAAAGGGCCTTATTGCTGTAGTCTGTGTCACTGCTTTTTAACAGCTGAGTGGGAGTTTCCATTTGAAAAACCCAGAAAAGAACACGGATAAAGTCACCCTTTAAAGACTTATCATATGGATCAGTCATATTCTGCCACTCTAAAGACACAGGTTGTAGCTCCGTGAACATAAAGGCTGGTGCTAAAAATACTTCCCTCTTCTAATAATCTCCTTCCTTACTAGGAAACAAGGCGCCCAAGAGCGCTTACATGTCACAAATGCCTCAAATTACCTTTATTTTATTCTAAATCCTTAATCCTGGGGTTCCTCAGGGAACCATCCCGGGTCCCCCTGTGCTTTTTATATGTAAACCTTGAAGGTTTCCTTTAGGGTCTTTTGCATTTCACAGTGTGCAGGCATGGTAATGTATTTTAAAACATCTTAAGCACATTACAAGCGTGTTACACACCATTCTGTTTGTATAATCACATTTGGAAAGGACATGCATCATTATCAAGGGAGGAAATTAACATTTTCATCCACCGGCCACAATGGTTGCTGCCTTCCAAATTTTGCCAGAGCGTTTCAGTGTCTCACCAGCCAAACATGATTTTGGAAAAAGGCAAAAAGGAGTCTCAGCAGGATGGGAGGCTACAAGAGTGTAGCTGCAGGCTGGTGTTGTTTTTCTACACCACAGATTAGTGACTGTAGACAGTGTTGTTGCTTTTCATTTTATATCGATTACTGTCAACTGGTCAAAAAGAAGGGTTACAAAAAAACTGGAATATGATGTCTGAGAATTACAAAAAAATCAATAAGAACAACAAACAAAACAGAACAACAGCATCCTTTGCATGGCATTAATACCTCTCATTTTGTAGTGCAGTGCTTGTGTCATGTACTGTACGAACATCCTTTTAATGCAGATTAGAGAGCACAAACAGTGTGTGCTTACAGTATAATGGACATGCATTATTAATCATTAAAAATCAATGAGAGTCGACTGGCTGTGAGCAGTAGTGTAGGTCTATGATGCGGTTAATGATGGATTATGATGATAATTACCCTGAGATGAGAAAGCAGTGGATACAGCACTACAAAGTGAAGTGTCACTAACCGCACTAATTACAGCAAAATCTCATTTTCCCAGATGCATCGACATCTGCAGCCTCCGGCAGATGCTGCTGTCAGCCGGCGAGGATGGACTGCATCTGTGAAAAAGTAAGATTATCAACAAGGAATGTATATTTTATCTACAACTGCTGATATTACAATGATGCAAAATCCTTTTATGTGCCAAGAAACCTGTAAAAACTTTAATCTTGGTAATGATAAATAGGATAATAATGATTTATTACAACTAGCATCTTGTTTTTGTAGGTTTAGCTATCATAACTTCCTTTACATTGCATTTTTTAGTTATTTCTCCATGTTTCCAGATCTCAGCAGAGGTGGCAAAAGTCCACACATTCTTTACTCAAGCAGAAGTACAGATACTTGGGTAAAGAAAAAAAGACTCAACTTGTTAACTGCACTAAAAGTAAAAAAGTGCAGGCTCTGTACTCAAAGTATAAAAGTAAAAAGTCGTCCTCTGATGGACATTTCTACTGGCTGTTTCTGAGCAAACTAACAGATCCTCACTTTTTCTCTGTGGTCGGATCTGTTCCATCTTGTTGCATCTTTTACATTTACATTTTTGTTTTTGTTTTTTGTTTTTTGTCTAGTTACGTCTTTTTCATCTTGTTAGATTTTTGTCTTATGTCTTATATGTTGTTTTTCATCTCATTACTTATTATTGTCTTGTTAAGTATTTTACTTTGTTTTTGTCTTGTCATGTCTTTTACGTCTTTTTCATCTTGTTAAATATTCTTTTGTCTTTTTCTCCATTTTCCGATTTGTTTCCTTGCTTATTGTCGTGTTAAATATTTTTTGGCTTGTTCAGTCTTTTATGTTGTTTTTAATCTTGTTACGTCTTTTTTTTTTTTTATCTTATTACGTTTTCTGTTTTTTTCCTCTTGTTTTGTTACCATGTTTTTTAGTTTTGTTACATCTTTTTTGTCCTTTTGTGTCTGTTTTGTTTTGTTATGTATTTTACATTGTTTTTGTTTTTTCATGCCTTTTTGTCTTGTTACGTCTTTTATGTCTTGTTACATCTTTTACAATGTTTTTGTCTTATATCTTCATCTTTTCATCTTCTTCATTTTTTTTGGGTGTTTTTCATCTTATTTCGTTTTTGTCTGTCATGTGTGATGTGCGCTGTTGGATAGACCAAGAAATCCACATTTTCCACGTTATTTTTCCATCCATTTATGTTTAAATTGTTCTTGATGTTGGAAAGGCGGTGCACAATGACACAAAATAATAATAATCAATGATTAGAGTAATTCCATAAAATGTCAAACGTCCTCTGGTTCTAGCTTTTCTGATCTGAGGATTTGCTGCTTTTCTGTCCTTTCTACCATTGTTAACTGAGTATTTTGGGGTGTTAGACTGTTGGTCAGACAAAACTATTTATTTGAAGACATCACCTTGAGCTCTGAAAAATAGTGATGGACATTCACACAATCAGTCTTCAGCTGCAGGCTTAATTTCCCTAATATTTGTTATTCATTCACAACCTTGCAAACAGCAGTTGATAAAACCAGCCCGTCTTCGCCAGAAAAACGGCAGATTATTGTTGTATTTAAAGAAGGAAAACTGGTTTGTAATACAAAATAACTTCTGTTTAATTCATTTGGAGCTGCAATTTCAAGGCTCATAAACTAGAGAAACTGTGAGAAACCTGGTTTCATGAGATAGAAAACTAATTGCTGATGCTTTTTTCAGCATCATATTTTACTTCCTACAAGAAAGTCTATTTTCAGTCGCCCATTGAAGCATTTTAGGAATTTCTAATGTCGGTTTGAAGAAAAAGTGGCCTAAGAAAATGGTTCCAGATCCTGAGCTGGAATGGTGCTTTTTAGGCTTCCCAGCTGACCTTGGTGATGAAAATAAAGCACAAACGCGGCTTTCTGAGAGGACTTTCCTGTGTTTTGTGGGAAAAATCATTCATTTTGTAGCAGCTGGTTTCATGGAGCAGCCTGGCAGAGCAACTCTTGAAGGAAGGTCAGTCAAAACTCCTCGTTTCTGTGTTCTGTTATCTTACAGCAGTGAGGTTAGTCTTAGAGCTTTGTTCACTTTTTTAAAGTCAATTACACATACTGTGTCATATGAACATGTATACATTGAATGTATTTTAAGGTATAGTTTGGTCTTTTATATCATGTTTTCAGCCCAGCTGCTTTGATTTGAACATCTTTAGAGGCTTTTAGTTAAATATTGTAACAATATTAGTGCTTTGTTAACCCAGCCTACCAGTGTACTTATAGATTAAGAACGTCTTCTTGTGATAGATGGATGGATGGATGGATGGATGGATGGATAGATAGATAGATAGATAGATAGATAGATAGATAGATAGATAGATAGATAGATAGATAGATAGATAGATAGATAGATAGATAGATAGATGATCGATCGATCGATAGATAGATAGATAGATAGATAGATAGATAGATAGATAGATCGATGATGATCGATCTCAAATTTGTACAGTACTTGAGTAAATCTATTTAGGCTGTGGACTGTTTTTTGTGTGGGCCACAGCATCTGTTTGAAATGATATCAGACATTTCTTTGCTCATCATAAGTTGTAACATATATATATATATATGACATATAACTACAACGACACTCAAAATGATCACAAAGAGACACAAAAGGACACCAAGAGACACAAAATGAAAACAGAGACAAAAACGTACCAAAAACAGACATACAATTACCACAAAAAGATACAAAAATATCACAAAAAGACACAAAATTGCCACAAAGAAACAAAAGTACAGTACAGACACACAAAGGTACCACAAAGAGACACAAAACAGCTATAGGGATACAAAAGTACATCAAAAGTACCCCAAAGAAACATAAAATGACAACAAAGACACAAAAGTACCACAAAGAGACACAAAACTACCACCACAAGGACACACAAGAGTATCACAAAGAGAGACAAAACAACTACAAAGACACACTGTGCACTGTGTCTCTTTTAATCAGGATGTGCTTCTGTTAAGGAGGGGAGGGGGGGCTTTTACATGTCTGTGCCCAGGGGCCTGTTGTCTCATAATCTGTCCATGTCTGTCACTGCTTTCTTATTGGAGTTGTAGTAGTAGTAGTAGTAGTAGAAGCAGTACTGGTAGAAGAAGTCGTGGTAACAGTAGTAGTAGAATAAGTAGTAGTAGCAGTAGTAGCAGCAGTGCCCTTCATGTTTAATCACTTCTTGTCTTCTTTTTTTTTTCAGTTTTGTGAGATTCGCTTTAGAAATCTTCAGATACAGAACAAAGACCAGGAGGGTAAAATATCAGCAATGATGATGATTTCTGGTGATGTTTTCTATTTTCTCATCATGAACCATGCATCTTTGCAGTAAATATTGTTTATTAACAGTTTTCAGGCTAAAAAGTTTCCAAAACTCCCTCAGTGCCTGAAAGTGAGCGTCAAACCTACGCCACCAAAAACTACAGGTACTTTTTTTGTCTCTTCAGCAGCTGATAAACAGCTCAGCCCCGATGTGGCTGAGCTGTGATGCATATTATAAGTGTAAAAGATGTGTGCTCTGTAGCTGTGACCTTTCCCCCTCTCCAGGCAAACACCTCCACACCGAGCCCACAGCAGCAGCCGCCTCCCCAGCACGGCTGCCTGGACTTCAAAGGAGAAAGACTGGCGTGATACCAAAGTCATACTACAGCACAGCTCTACACAAAGTTTACCCTCTGTGCCTCGTTGTTTTCTACTTCACATTTTCCACAGTTACCTCACGCAACGGCGCTAATTAATGGAAACTTATTGGAAAATGCTAATGTTAGAACATACATTTATCTATAGATGACTTTTCCGCCATCCACAATTGTTCCATAGTCACAGGAAGACTGGCTGTGACCTCTGACCTTTGACCTACATGATTCATTTTGTTTTTTTAGGCGTTACACTTCATAAGGCTCTTCACATAGAGAAGACTCGCTTAAATTGGGCATATTCACAATTTTCTTTTAAAAAAATCTAAGAAGATTTCTGATCCTTTACTAGAGCAAAAGTAGCAATACTTCAATATAAAAATACTAAGTTCTCTTCAATAACTGTACAACCGTCAGTCTGTCTATTATATAACTGGATTATTATCATGTGATGAGTCGTGTGTATGTGAGAGTGTCTGCAGCCAATCCCTTGTACTACTGGACCCATCAGCCTCATTTTGTTTGTGCACATTTATGACTGTATACTCAAGAGCCTCTTGTTGTGTTGATTCACAATGTTTGAAAAACCTGCTGGGCAGGGCGGACGTTTTGCTCAGTTGGTAGAGCGTCCGACCCATGTATGGAGGCTGTTAGTCCACTGCAGCGGCCGCTGGTTCGACTCCCGCCTCTGGCCCTTTGCTGCGTGTCATCCCCTCTCTCTCTCCCCCTTTCCTGTCCACTCTTCAGCTGTACTATCTAATAAAGTCAAAAATGGCCAAAAAAAGAAAGAAAAACCTGCTGGGCTAAAAACAAGCCTTACCTCATTTGTTGCAGGTCAGAATTTGACGTTTGTCGTGTCTCAAAAACTGACATCCATTAAAAAGTTAAATCATCTTAAACTGGAGTGTCTGCAGATCATTTCCATATCCGGTATGATGCACTAAAGTTAGGCGTGATATGAAATGAAATTTGGTTTGTAATGAACATGTGAAACTGAACGTGATAAAGCAGTGGTTCCCAAACAAGTGTGGGGCGACAAAACTTTTTTCAGCCTCTGAAGAGGGCAGCAAAAAAAGTTTGGTTACTTGAATTCACTTACTGGGGCAATTTCATCAGCTCTATGCTAAAGCATTAACCTTCTGATTAGACACAACCTCCACTGGAACATGCAGGCTCAGACCTTTGAACAGGAAACATCAAGTAGAAATTCATTAGAATTTCAGCTTTTGTCAGTTTCTCCAAAAATGTAGATTTCTATATTGTTGTAACGCTGCTTGTAATGTTCTAAAAAAGGAAAATGTTCCAAATAAATAATAAAATGTTCTAAATTAATAACAAAATGTGAACAATAAATAAATAGCAAAATGCTCTAAATAAATAAAATGTTCTGAACAAAGAACAAAAGAACTAAAGAAATGAAGAACAAAACATTAAAAAATAAAGTACACACTGTTCCAAATAAATAACAAAATGTTATAAGTCAAGAACAAAATGTTCTAAATCAATAAGATGTTCCAAACAAATAACAAAATATTCTACATAAAAACCAAATTCTAAATAAACAAACTGTCCCAATTAAATATCAAAATATTTTAAGTAAATAACAAAATGTTCCAAATAAATAAGTTTGGACTTACCATGTATTGTTTCGTTAAGTGATTAGGTTTATACAGTTAGGTGAAGCCAGGGCACTAATAGCGATAAGGTTACAGCACATTACACTATTTTATGCATCTCAAAGACGACTGAGATTATACTATACAAAAACACTTCATCATGAACATCATTGTCTAGTGGAGATCTGCACTTTACTGAATGGCCTCTTCTAGTTATTACAGGTAGTCGCACTGTTAGTCAAAGTAATAACAAACATCCAGCACCATCTTATCCAAAACAAACTAGTAAATAAGCAGGAGAAGCAGTACTCCTGTAACAGCAGTAAACCTGAGTACTTTAAACAGTACTTCCACTACTATTAGTGTGGTAGTAGTAGTGTTATGTGGTACAACAGTATTTGCTGCAGTGACTCAGAAAGTGTTTCTGCTGCTGGTCGAGCAGGACAACAGGGAGACTTTTTGTCCTGGTTGGGATCAATCGCTCCATAGATGACGCCCACCCGGCCAGGCCTCTCCGTGGGCGGCCGGTAGCCCAGCAGCCCAGCAGGCCGGCCCGGTCCAGCCCCGCCCCGGGGCCCTCCTCCGGCCCCCGCAGCCTGCAGGGCCAGCACAGCAGGAGAGCTACTCTTTACATCTGAAAGCTTTAAGCTGACACTTTAAAGTCTCTGTAGGAGAAGTCAGAGTTTTCTTAATGTGATCTACTTCCTGCTGAATGAGGGCTCTCTCACAACCAATGAGATGTCACTTTGAGAAAGAGGGGCAATTTGATTGGATGACTAGTAATACAAAAAACTGCTGATTTCAGGACAGAAAAGAAAACGTGTTTGCTAATTGTTACTTGCTTTTATTAAAGCTACAATTTCTGAGCGCTTCTCCACCATTTGGTGTCTGGTTCAAAACATCCAAAAGTGTGAAAAAAAAGGGTTGGTTGACCCAACAAGGATTCAGTTTAAAAAAGCTTATTTGCCAAGCCACCATGAGTTAGCCAAGTAACTTTTTAGCTAGCAAGCAAACAGTGTAAAGTTTTAACTTTTTAGCTAGCTATCAAACAATGTAACGTTTTGTTAACTCTTTAGCTAGCTAACAATCATTGTAAGATTTTGTCAACTTTTTAACTAGCTAGCAAACAATGTGATGTTTTGTTAACTTTTTTGTTATCAAGCAGAAAATGCAATGTTTGTTGACTTTTTAGCTAACTAGCAAACAATGAAATGCTTTGTTAACTTTTTAGCCAGCTAGCAAACATTGTAAGATTTTTTAAAAACCTTTTAGCTAGCTAGCAAACAATGTGATGTTTTGTTAACTTTTTTGTTAGTGAGCACAAAATGCAATGTTTGTTGACTTTTTAGCTAACTAGCAAACAATGTAATGTTTTGTTAACATTTTAGTCAGCGAGCAAAAATTGTAATGTTTTGTTGACTTTTTAAGCTAACTAGCAAATAATGTAAGATTTTGTTTATTTTCTTGGTGAACAGTGTAACATTTTGTTAACTTTTTAGATAGCTAGGAAACAGTGTTTTGTTGTTATTTATTAATTTATATTAATTTGGATAAACCAATTTCTCCATTAGGCTCTTTAATTCTTAAACTTGGATTTACTTGACTGAGATTAGGTTTTTAATTGTCCTCTGCTTAATTTTAAATTTGGTTTTAGTTATTTTAAACTTTGATTTAAACTCTGATGAGAACTAATCTTAGCTGGTGCAACTCAGTCTAAATATTTTATATTCTAATAAATATTGAGAGAAAATATATTTACATAATACAGTAAAAAAGACAACTCAAGATCCTAGCCTTTAAATATGTAAAGCATTTGAAGCATTTGCTGACACCAGATCAGAAAAATGAAACAAACACCATGCAGACATTTGAATGGCCTTTCCTCACACATTATTACAGACTCTAAAATTATTTATAAATGAGTTGTTTATGTGGAGCATCTTTCACTGAGAAAACACTAAAGATTGAAATGAAACTGTCACAGTCGCCACACAATAACAAAGATACTTACTCCTTGAATTTAATCAAGTAGTCATCCTTATTTCTTTAGCTACTCAAATGGAGAACAGCGAACAAGGTTAAATGAATCAAGGAAAAACCATAAAAACAATCTTCACAGTCACAAAAAGAGCAGATGCAAATGAAACCCATCAGTTTATTGTGAATGCCGTGTAGTGAAGGACTGGCTCTAAAAGTGGCAGGTTAGACATTTTCCTGCAGCTGATGCTCTTATCTAGACTGAGTCTAATCGTCACAGTCAGTCACAGCAAACAACTGTAAAAACATTTCAACTATCCAGAAAGATCTGATTTGTCTCTAATTTGTTATTACGTTTGACTGTCCACTCAATCATTTATAAAGTGAGGGTGGATTTGTGTGTTCAGGCGTTGTTAACCTGTCTGCATCTGTTGCTGTGGTAACAGTATCGGTGAGAATATGGTTTGACAGTACAGTGCATTGTGTTACACCAGTGAAAGAGGAGGTTTATATACATATCCAGACATGTACAGACAGTGATGGAGGAAGTACTCAAGTCCTTTAATCAAACAGAATTTTTAACTGGTTATGAAACAGTCTCAGTTTAATACTGATGACCTACAAAAGCAAGAAGCAAGAAGATTGGTTATTCTCAATGCCTGTCATACAGTCAGATTTTCTGTGAAATCAGATAAAATGAGCTGTTTTCCCAGGAAAAGTTAGTGAGTTGTACATTAGCCAGTTAAAAAGAAGCAGAAGAGTCATTCTATTTTTGACATTTTACCTTGTGGTTATGGCAAAGGAAGCACTACCATTTTTGTTGATGCTTTAGCTAGCTTTTAAACAATATAACATTTTGTTAAATTTTTTGGCTAGCTAGCAAACAGAGTAACAGTTCATTAAGTTTTTGGCTAGCTATCTAATAGTGTAATGTTTTATTACTTTTTGGCTTGCTAATAAACAGCGTTTTTTTGTTTTTGTTTGTTTGTTTAGTTTTTTTTTTTTTACTTTTTGGCTCACTAGCAAACATTGACATTATTTTAACGTATTAGCTAGCTAGCAAACAATGTAAAACTCTGTTAACCTTTTAGCTACCTATTAAACAATGCAATGTTTTGTTAACTTTTTAGCTAGCTATAAAACAATGTAAACTTTTGTTAACATTTTAGCTCACTATCCAACAAGGTAATGTTTTCTTACTTTTTGGCTAGCTCACAAAAAGTGTAATGTTATGTTAGCATTTTAGCTAGCTAGCAAACAAGTTAACATTTTGTAAACTTTCTGGCTAGCTAGCATACAGTGTAACGTATAGTTAATTCTTTAACTAGCTATCAAACAATGTAAAATTTTGTTAACCTTTTAGCTAGCTATCAAATAATGTAATGTTTTGTTAACTTTTTAGCTTGCTAGCAATGAGTGTCAGGAATTGCATAAAACAACACATTCTCATTCTAACTTGTCACATACCAGCATTTTAACACGGTGAACACATTGTGAAACTGTCGCCGATTGGTTAGGTTTAGGCACAAAAAAAATACTTGTACAGCCATGTTTTGAGTTAAAATACATATGTAATGTTGTGTATGTCATATGACATAAATTAAGCAAATCACAAGATGAAAGTCACATGACATAAGTCAGGTGACACACATAAATTTATGTGTCATCAAACTTTTAACAACATAATAATTTGGTTTGTACATGGCACATGAACTGCAGTATCCATCCAACCCACCTTCTCCATGTGTGGACTTAACTGTGGCGAAACCCCTGTTCATCTTATGCAGCTAACTAATTAGTGTCTTGTGCTTCAGTATGAGTCACCGAGGGGCTGTGACAAAACATCGGTATTTGATGATGTGTGAATTAGAACAGGCTGGTCCATCTCCACGTTATTGTCCATGATTTTAGAGCGGGGTGTCCAACAAGTTCATATAGTTGTGATAGTCTGGTGTCCACTGACTTTTGGCCAGGATTTGCAGTGCAGACATTTAGCTGAGGCTTTTATGCAGAATGAGTCTGAGTCTCTGGTTGACCATCTACAATTTTACATTACAATTTAACAACAAAAAGCACTTTTTAAATTTGTATTTTAGGCGTTTGCTCATAGTGACTCTGTGATCCAGGGTGACTTCTAATAAGAACAACATTACAGTGAGCTTAATTTACTGGATCACCCACAACTCTGCCTACAAATAATGAACACATTTACATTTAGTCATTTATCCAGCACTGTTGTCCAGAGCAGAGGGCAGATAAAATTCACTGATCGCCCACAGTCAGGACGTTCACATTTGCATTTTACTCACTTAGCTGGAGCTATTTTTCCTGGACAGATTTCCAGTAAGAATGTCCACTTCACCTCCTAGATGACCAGGAAGAAGTGACCGAAAGAATCTGGAAATTATGAGGAAAACCCTCAGAGGGGAAACACAAATTGATTCTGGTGAAAGTTGATGCTGTTCTGCTGAACTGAGAACAGGAAGAAAGAGATAATCGACTGATTTTTAAACCAGCACTGATGACATTTCAATTCCCTGTAGAGCTGCAGCGGTTAGTTGGTTAATTGATAAATGTAAGAATTCGCTGCTTTTCCTTGTCATTTATGACAGTAAATGAAGAGATTTTAGACTGTTGGTTGGACAAAAAAAAAAAAAGTTTTTGACGTTGTATAGCCTAAAAACCATTAATCAGTTTAATTAAGGAGGCAGATAAATTGATAATGACAATTGCATTCCTGCATGTAAAAATAAAAAAAATGTAAAGCCAGCATTGGATTATTGGCATTGAAATGTAAGTTGGCCAAAAAAAAAGAAAGAAAAAAGATGATACTTAATTACACCATTAAAAATAAATAAAATAAATAATAAATAAATAAATAATGTATTTCTTTTCATTTTCACTGAAAACTTTGTTCAAATTCTGACTGGACAGTTAAAACAAAGTTATTATACGTGGGCATTTGTTAGATGTTAAAGGAGAATAATTTAATTTTTGTATTGGTTTTTGTATTGGTTGAGCTCATGCAACTCATTTGCAACAGCAAATTTATTTTGAAAGAAACTTAATACCTCCCAGATTGTGTTTTTATTGATGAAACAGCCAGGTCAGATCGCTGAATAAATCATCAACATGTTCACTGCTCACAACCGATTTAATTTGTGTTTCCACAACATCTGGCAGCTGAAGCCTGATTTTAATGGTTTAATGAAAGGGGGAAAAACAAAAAAACTTGTAATGCATTACAAAAGTAACTAAAACTGAGTAGTTTCTGAGAAGCATACTTTGAACTTTTACTTAAAAGAGGAATCTGTAATATATTAACAACAAATCAGAAAATGACCATGATATGTCATTAGAGATCAAGGAAACATGTTAAAGCGATATTCCACCCCAGAATGATAATCAACTCAGTATGTACTCACCCCTATGCCGATGTGAGGATGGGTGAAGATCTTCAGTTCACAAAACAATCCTGGAGTTTCAGCAGAAAATAGGGTTGCATCCAAATCAACAGCTGATCAACTTACAGTGGAGGACTGGTCCTCACTTGTTGTTGTAAAATTACAATGTTGCACACGTCCTACGTTCCTGAAGTGTTACTGCAGCCTGCCTGAGCTTCCTTGAGTCTGGGGAGGAGGTGGCGAAGAGAAACAACTTGCTTCAATGATAAACCTATTTAATATACAGTCGATGGCTCCAACTAACTATTTGGACTGATGTAGTCATTTTTGCATGCAGAATTGTTACATATTGCTCCTTTAAGTATTTTTAACACTCATAGTTTTACTTGTAGTTTTAGTAATGTAAACAGTACCAATTTCAGTACAGATTTTCAGTACTCTTTCCAACACTGTCACTAAGATAGTTGATTGTTGAGTCAGCATTTGACGACCTAGGAACGAGACTCAACAATCAACCAGTCCCTCCAGGAAGCTGCGATGTTGCGATTGCAACGATTCACGCAAATTCAAACAATCCCTGTGAATTCTGCACAACCTTATAGTTTTGTCCAAACTTTGCAACTGTCCCACAAATTTGACAGATTTCATTGTTGCTTCCTGTGAGTTCTACCGGTCATAACATTTCCTGCGCAAGTGTCACAAATGTAAATCTCAATGAACCAACTTAATGTTCAGTTTTATTATTCGCCTTTTTCTGTATTTATATATCTATTTTTTAAATTCATCACAGGTACTCAAAAGAAGACAACATTTGTCAGTGCTGTTGACATTTATCAATGCTGTGTGCACTTTTATATTTTATCATTTTGCGCGATTCAGATTTTGCTTCTTTGTGCACTTCTTCATCAACCATAGAGTTTTGTTGTCCCTGAGTCTTTTTGGTGAGGTTACTGAGAACACTCAGAACAGGGTGCTGTTTAGTTCTCCCTGGAACAAGTTGCCTTTGATTTTAAGAATTATAAAAAAACCTGCAACTTTCTTCTGCAGTTTTCACATGCTCCTGCAATTTCTTTGCAAGAAATGCCTCAAAACATCACAACATGCTTTGGATTTTTTAGAAGAAGCTGCCGTTAAACAATCCCAAAAACAGCCTGTGAAATCCTAGAGCGACTGATCAACTATCTCTTTTCCAGAATAGCTTACTGCACCTTTAATTAGAATATAAACAAGCATTACTATTTAGTATTTTGCTTTTTTGAAACAGCATTGAGACCACTGTGAGACACTAAACCACAACTGACCAGTGGCAATGAACCAATCGTTCATGCAAAGACAATCGATTTGTCACGTTTCTGATTTCCAGTCAGTTTTTGTGAAGCTCTGCGCAGGCTGAAACCTCCACGGATGAGATCTGATATTTAATTAAAGGCAGATAAATCTTTATTTCCTCTGTGTGCTCGGCCCTGTTGTCTCGGCACTGTCTTATCAGTGTGTACATTAGTTGTCAGCACGTCTCTGCATTAATGTCACCAAGACAAATCCCTGTGCATTCATTGTGCTGTGCGATTAAAGCGATGCTGGTTGTGATGTGCTGCAGGGACGTGGGCAGGGCGATGTGGGTACTTGTGCGTGAGGAGCCCTAAGTTGCAGAGGTTTTTTTCTAATTGAGTCAGGGACTTATGCTGGCAAGGTAGGCGTGTGAGTGGGGGGGAGACTAATCCCAAGCTGCTGTTGTTTTTCGTGCCTGCTGGCTCGAGATCAAAAACTTAACAGCAATAATCATGCAAAATGTGTGGCTTCACTTCAAAGCCTGCCTCAACTTTGCTCACACCCTTGTAGCTTCGCATTGTTTCATCATTTCTACCCGTTTTTCTTCTCCTCTCCTTCCTCTCCTGTGAGGGATTTTTTTCCCCCTTTAGTATTCATCTTATGTCACATCTCAGCAGTCCACGAGGTTTGAAGCCAATCTGATAATCGTGACCTTTCTGCAGCAGCCCCAAATTAATACACTTAACAGATTAATCACACCTTCAGATAAGCTCAAGTCGAAGCACAGACGCACACACACCACATCGAAGGCCGGCTGGTTTCTCTCTGACTGCAGTGTGTGGTCGTGGCGGAGGGAGCATCAGCCTCCGCCTGCAGATAGCAGACATGTCAGACGTCAGCAGCACTCTCAGGGTGAGGATGCCGTAGGCGGCGAGGGTCGCTGAGGCCCATACGTGGCCAAAATGGGCAAATCCCCTCCACGTCAGCCCACGGCCTGTCAGCAAGGAGGTACAGGGCTTCCCACTGAGGCTTTAAAGGTGCAATGTGCAGCATCAATAAAAACTCCACCACATTAATGACGCTTGGCCTATTTTTTTTAACCCACTACTTTCATTACGCAGCAAATGATCCACATTTGTACGTGAAATGACCTTTTTTTTTTTATTTGTCAAGCAGATCAAAAATGAAACCTTGAAAGGCTGCAAGTCATTCTGCAACGATTGAGTTTTCTAGGCAGCTTTTTGAAGCCTTTTTTGCACAAAATTTTGAATATTTTGAATCTTCCACAATTTTCTTTTCTTTATGGCTGCAGATAAATCTTAACATCAGGTTTTTTGTGATGAATTATACATTTTTTTGTTGAATTTATATGAAAATGCTTGATGTTATTTCCATCTGTGAAGCTGATGTGACAGTTTGCACATCATATGTTTGTGATGCTGCACCACACTTTAAAATTTCAAATCTGCACAATACTAATGAAAAGGCTTGGGGAGTAATAGATTACATGTAACAGGATTATGTAATCTGGATAGTAAAAAAGGTAACTGTATTCCATTACAGTTACAGATAAAAAAAAAGATGTAATCAGATTAGAGATACATTTAGTAAAAATGTGGATTATTAATAGGATTATAATTCTAAAAATAAAGAACAATACATTACCATGCACAGTGCACACATGGCTGACAATTCATTATCATGACCTCAACCATTTTCTTTAAATCAATCAATAAATAAATTGCACACAACAAAGAAAGAATTTTAAATGCACTATATGTAAACTGTCTTTTTCATATTAACAGAATAACAAAAGACATAATTTAATGACAGGTGGCGTGGGATCCTATATTAAAGCAACTACCTAGCAACAGCTAGCAGGAAACACACTATTACCTTGAATAAATTATGGATTTCACTGCGTTGGAAACATTTGGGATGATGTAAGTACATAATTCAGCAAAATATATAACATATGTCTAGTATTTTGGTACATTTTTATGCTAAAATGTTACATATTATAGCAACTGTCATGAACATAAGATGCTACATATAGCAGGTTAGCCTCAGATAAACTAACATTACTTATTTATCGCTCCAAACCTTGTGCTGATGTAATTGTTTTGGAGAAACCCTGACTGAACCGGTGTGAGTCAGACTTCACATCAACATAAAAGTGTGACTGTTGTTTGACACGCTTCTGTAATTTAACCTTTCACCTACAGTAAATTCTTTTTAACCACAAGGCCACTCTTGACACAAACTGAGCCCACTTAAGACAAGGATGAGTCACTGTCGACGTGTCAGACTGTGATGGTACATGGATTCTACCCCTAAACACCACTTTGAACTTATTTAGTCAACTTGTCTTCATTTGCATATTTGCATTTAATGCATATTTTAGTGTAGTAAAATATTAGGTTCAAATCCATTTATGAGCTCATAAGCATGGAAAATGACAGATTTCAGGGTTTTTTTTCTCATAGAGGGTTTTTTATTAGTCTTTTCAAGAAGCTGAAACATCATACTGGAGGTTTTTGTCCGTATCTGAAGACAAATGGGTATCTACATCTGGACTGGACAGATAAATCTCAACACTTTACCATTTCAACAAGAATGAAACAATATTTACGGCGTTACGTTTGCAACCACAGCTCCTTCCGAGAGTCTTATGCCATGTTTAGGTGTTATTGCTCAAACTATAATTACAAGAAACTAAGTGGAAAAAAGATTCATGTCAGTCTTGTTGTCATAATTCCATGTTATTCCAATTCCAAGAATTTCTGACAGCAAGCACATCTCCCGCTACAGATGTGTCAACAAGCTGGTTGCAAAATGGCAACACAACCGCCAAAGCAAAATCCAGTATCGACACTAATTAATTTTATTGGGTTTTCTGCAGCAAATATAACAAATAATTTTTTAAAAAAGGTAGTTTCCATGTTGGAATACTATGCGTTTTTTCCTTTGTCCAGTTCTGCCATCAATGGGACCTCATGGGAACTGTAGTTTTTCAATGCTAACAAAGTAACCAGTTAATGTAGAAATGACATACATACAAGTGTTTATTTTCTCATGATTACAAAATATTTCAGAATCTCAACTATTTATTTTTCCGGTGGTCAAGAATTACTTGCTACTAGTGTGATTATAAATAAGGGTTACTGTGCTATTTTGAAATGTTCTGACTGCTTATCAAAGGTCCAGCGTTCCAGATTTTTTGGGATTGATTGGCAAAATAGGGCAAAAATGTAAAATAATACTACTACTGATAATAAACATGGGCTTTTGTGTTTTGCCCAAGTTTTACAGTCACCATAGGTTCTCCATCACACTTGGAAGAGGAGAATGAGTTGAGGTATTCTACCTTGTGAGATACCACTAAACTCTACATGCTGGTCCTTTAAGCCATCATTTTCCAATCCTGGTCAACAGGGTCCACTGCCCTGCATATTTTAGATGTTTCCCTGCTCCAGCACACCTGATTCAAATGAACAGATCGTTATCAGGCTTCTGCAGGGGCTTGATGACGAGCTGATAATCTGAATCAGGTGTGTTGGAGCAGGGAAACATCTAAATAACAACCATTATTAGTCCCCTTGGGGGAAATTCAACTTTGTTTCACTCCATTGTTAATTATTGTGCACACACATAGGCTTGTATACACACACGGAGGACAGCAGGCCCTGAGGACCAGCATTGGGAAACACTGCTTTAAGTGCAGAAATATGTTACAGGCATGAAATAACAGCACAAAATCATTGATCAGCAACTGCTTCGGTTTGACATGTCTGCTGGTTGCATCTGGCAGTTGTGGCAGCATTGCATCTGCTCTCCACTTAGTGACCTCTTCTAGATAGAAATAAAGACACTAAGAGATTTGAAAAAATTGCTTAATCTAGTAACAAGTCACCAGGTTTCTACCCATGTAGTTGTAGTAGCCTACAGTATGTGGATTGAAAAAACAAGTGCATCTAGACTTGGGGTTAATGTGGTCACAGTGCTTCCCTGACCACCTCCAGAGCACTATGTGATTGTAATCTGATCACCCAAAATGCATTTTAATTCAAAATGTAGAGGGGGTTCCTGACATGTGCTGGAAAACATGGGATATGTCGGACAGCTACATAGTAATGGCTAGTTAAAAATGCTCTGTCACCTTGAATTAATTATAGATTTCTCTGCATTTGAACATTGTTGGAAACATTTGGGACAATAAGTACACAGCTCAACAAAATATATAGCTTAAGTCCAGCATTTTTAGCCATTTTAAAGTGGAAATGTTACATGTTATAGTTTTTATTAAAATATCTGAGCTAACTAGCTAGCTAATTTACATTAATCCTTAGCTTCCTAGTTGGTGGGCATTTTGCTAAAATTTGCTAGCTGGTTAGGTAGCATTTTGCTAACATCAGCTAACTTAAGATGTGATCCCATATGTTGCATTTTTTGACATTGTATTTCATGTTAATTACAGTGGAAACACTACTACCTTTGTCCACAGGGGGCTCCAAAATCAACATATTGTGAAAGTTCCTTGTAGTTCCTTGTAGTTGTTGTAGTTTAACGTCTTTTGGCGTGTTAAGATAATATAGGGTGATGCGGAAATGGCAGTTGTCATTTTAAAAAGTGTGTCCCCATAGAAAGACATTTGGGAAACCCTGGACTAAACAATTAATTGTGAAACTAATAGGCAGATTAATCAATAATGAAAATAATCATTAGTTGCAGCCCTTTCACCACTGCTAATTGTTACGTTTTTGGGATCACAAACTTAAACTATAACAACAACACTTATATGTGATGTGTCCTTTTCAGCACTCAGACGTGACACGATTTCAGTCTGTATCCCCATGAGGGGGATTTTGACTTAAGGTAGTGGTAGACGAGTGTGAGGGCTGCAGATTTCCACGCTGGCACATTTGCAGGCAGCAGCAGCAGCAGGGCCCGTCCTTATAGCTGTTTCTGCCGTCCACACTCTGCAGTAAAGTTTCACACACATAAACACACTGCAGGAACACTGCAGTCTCTATCTGTATGTCACATAACCTCCGCCTACGCTCACTACGCCCACACACATCCTTGCCCAAAACGCCCACACGAGTGTAATCTGTGTGCAAAGATACACACACACACACACACACACACACACACACACATCGCCCCTATACACACTCCCCGCCCACGCAGGCACACACGTGTTCAGTCAGACATAAGCCGCTCATACCATCCCACACTTTCTCAACAGACACAAAGTAAGACTCTGCTAACCAGGGAGCCTGTGCAAACACACCGGCTTTAGCCCTGCATATTCACACACACACAAATTCTCTCAATACACGCACGCCGTGGCCTTGTATGGCATCGTAAACTCAAAAAATATGCTGCACTTTAATAGAAAGAAAACCTGCTTGGCAGCTTTAACTACTTTCTGTCCAGATTTTCTGATTTCACAACATTTTTTTTCCAGTGAAGTCACATCCACGCCCGTCTAAAATGTGTCTGCCACCCAAAACGGCAACACAACACAGGGTGGAGACGACAATAGGAGGCACCAAACTCCTTTTTCTTTTTTTCTAATTTTTTATCTGCTTCTTTTTGGCATCACAGTCATCCTGTAACCCATATTCCCTCCAAATGAAAAGGGACACTCCATGACAAGCACTACCACCGCCTGGAGACTGAATCATGCCGCTCTGTTGTTCCTCCTCTCTTTTTTTTCTCTTCTTTCCTTGCAAAAGAGGAACTTGGATGAAAAGAGCTGCTTTTTTAGAGCGCAAAGTGTTGAGGATGTGGGTTGGTGGGAAGGGGAGGAGAGGGGAGGGGAGGAGACAGAGGGGAGGGAGAAGGGGAGCAGAGCAGCGTGGGCGCTCTGACAGGGCGAGGGGCTGACAGGCCCAGGCGTGGGCGTGTCATTGAAATGTGTTTCTACTCCGGGGGGAGAAGAAGAAGAAGAAGAGGAGGGAGAGAAAAAAAAGTTGCAGGAAAAAGAAAAGGAGAAGGAGAAGAAAAAGAGCGAGAGGCAAGCCGCTGCAGAAATTAAACGAACAGGCGTCTCCTGAAAAGTGAAATATGAAGAGGCTCCTTGCCAAATGAGATACATCCACTGTTTGGAGGGTTCGGTGGGGAGGGGAGGACACACACACACACACACACACACACACACACAAATAAAAAAAAAGTGACGCCTACTCTTTGGGAATGATTGACAGGACGACATGAAAGCAGATTGCTGCTGTCGTGTGAAAACCTTGTAACTCTTGCTCTCGGCGGTTTTAATGTTTTTGGACTAATTTGAAGGATAAAGTGAAGAGGGTTTTTTTTTTTTGGTTTGGGGAAACATTTTAAAACCTGATCAGATGAACTCAAAACAAGACTAAAGCTGGAATTATGCCTCTGTAGAGATACACATGAACGCCTTTGTGAAACCTAGACAGAGAAGGGTGTTATGGGTAAAGTGCAGACTAGCATTGGGCGATGTGTTAGAAATTTACTAATTTTCCACCCTTGAATGGCAACCAATAACCGTCAGTTTCCAAATATTCGTGCAGGTGTGTGTGTGCATTTGAGCGGCGAGTTTACTTTGTATGTTTGTAGCGTTGAATAAATAAACAAAATAAAGTCATAAAATGTAAAGACAGGGCATATTCTTACCCCTATTTTCCTTATTAAACAGAAAAATACAACCATACACCTTCTGAATCCAGGTTTGTCTATTTTACTGAACTAAGGGCGCTTAATCGACCTAAGTCCCGCCCCCTTTGTGCTCTGTGTTTCAATAACAGTTGAGCAAGCTTGGTACCTTTGTCAGCTTTCAAATATGCTATGTGCTAGCCTTATCTATGCTGAAAATAACTTAACATTTTGAAGATGGTAAAAGCAACATATATTCACATCTTAAGTTATGTTAGCAAAACGCTAGCTAATTTACATAAATCAGCTAACTAGTTAGCCAGCATTTTGCTAACATTAGCTAACTTAAAATGTGACCTTATATGTCACTTCTACAGGAAAAGAAGAAAGTTGACGGAGGTACCAAGTTTGCTCAATTGTTATTGGAGAGCAGAGTGAAAAGGGGCGGGATTTGGGAAGGGTCAGTTGCCTTGTTAACTCACTGGCACGCAGCAAATATAGAAAAGAGTTTTTCTTTTGCTTACAAAAATTGCAAAAATAACGTTTGAACACAAATTGTGTCTTACACATGATCATATTTTTTTTAATCATATGTGTATTTCCTGTGTTTTTCCTGCCTGAAAACAACATTTCCTGTCTTATATTGTGGAGGGACTGGTTGAATGTGAAAGTATATAACTGTGTAGAACTATAACTCAGTGGATTTTAATGTGCGTATCATTCACCTTTTTTTGGCCAAGACATTGGGATTCCCTCTTCAGGTTGTCCCCTGTACTGCTTAGCAACCACCCGCAAACGCCCTAGCAAAGGTTCTGTGGGTTCAGGACGGAGTCGGTGTAAAACGACATGCAGCTTGACGTGCTGCAGTAGATGTGCTGTATACGTATCACTGCTGTGGTGCATGCAGTGGAGCCATAACGCACACTTCATTCAAAGTCCCCCAAATCATTTTGGTTCATCTTTCAGCTGCTCCAACAATCACCAACTTTGGTTTGGTGGAAATAAATCTTTAATTTACTGCGTTAGATGTGAAAATATTCTGGCTCTACAGGCTGTTTTCCTCACACTTGTTCTTCAGCTGAGTGGACATGTACTGTGCTGCTGAATTGTCTGTCACTGAGCAGCGGCCCATTCTCATTCTTCAAAGGCAATTAAATTAGCAAAATGAAATAACAAAATCGCCCAAAAAAAAACAAACCAGTGATTGACTCAGCCAATCACTGAAACATGATATATTTGTCCAGTCACTCAACCCTGGTACAAACCTGTACACAAAGCAAGGTGATTGCTTGACCCAACACCACATTAGGGAAGTTTGGGCATTTTTTTCAGCATAGTTCTGCCATGAAAGATCTTCTAGCAGAGCAGAGAAAACTAAATTCCTCTTAAGTTTGTTTCAGGAATATAATGGTTTGTTTACTAAGGTTTCCATCAAATTTAGTGCAAATTTGAGCAAAATTTAAACATAAAACAAACTCAAGAAAATGTGAGTTAATGTGTGTTTCCACCCACATCTGTGAATATTAGGTGTTGGTTGTGCTAATTCTCCATTCAGCTGCCATCAAACCCTTGCATAATAAGAGGCTGGAACAAGGTGATATAATTAAACCACAATGGAAATATGAAAATTATCTTTGTTTCATGTATTAAAGGTGCATATTAGATTACATATTAGCATAGCATGTTCGCATGCTAACATTTGCTAATGGCTAAAAATCTTTCAGGTTTGGAAAAGCAAGAGCATTCAAGATTTTTCACCAAGGGAAGAGCAATACCAGTCTGTGCAGTAAATATAAAGCTGCAGCCAGCAGCTGTTAGCTTAGCTTAGCATAAGGTCTCCAAACAGCTCGCCTGGCTCTCTGAAGGCAACCTCCGCCTACCTGCACCTCTGAAGCTCACTAATTAGCACCTCATATCTGTTGTTTTATTTCTACAAAAATCATTAAGTGTAAAAACAACAAGCTGCGGTTTTACAGGAGGTTATGTGCCAGAGTATTTATTTATTTATTTCCTTCATACTCAGCTATACTGTAGCTTTATATTTACTGGACAAATATAAGAGATCAGTCTTGATTTTCTCATATAACTCTCAGCCATAAAGCCATTCATTTTAAGGTAGAAAAAGGAGCTTTAAAAGTCAGTTTTATTCAACTTTGGCCGACAAACTTGAAGTGACTTTTGTCTTCTGTAAAAACAATCATGTAAATAAACTCTAAATGCAGAAAAGAATCAATTGAAGCGTTAAAAAAGAGGGCAGCGGTGTAAAATTTGGAAAACTGGGACTTGTGGGAACAGGCAGCCTGGGTGTCGACCTACCTCACAGTGTGGGTGGACATCCTATTTCCTGCCAGCGCTCTCGTTTTAATTTGTTCTTGTGTGGTTCTTGTTGTTAGATATTGAGTGCAGTGTGTGTGTGTGTGTGTGTGTGTGTGTGTGTGTGTGTGTGTGTGTGTGTGTAGGTAAGGGAGGGAAGAGTGCAGTGGGTGAGGAGGGAGGTCAAAACAGAGAGATATGGAGCTGATAGTCCTTCTCGTCTCTGTTTCTTTCAGAATTTGATTTGATCCCCGTCTGCTCGGAGGCTGATCTGTGGGAACGCCGTAAGAAGGTCATATCTGCATAATAACACACACATACACACACACACACACACAGAAAGAGAGAGCAGCCAGACGTGGATTTAGAGGCTGAAGGTGGGCGGACAGGAATCCTACCTGCCTACCTGCTCCATGTGTGCGTTTGGAAAACACATCATAAATATTTGCATGAAAGTTCATTTTTGACCTTGGAAATACCTCAGAATAATCTCAACTCCGGCTTCTCTTATTGTCTTTTTCACGGAGAGTAACTTTTAGGTTAACCGGGCATTTATTTGTGGGAAAATTAGGTAAAGCTAAATGGTTTTTAACAGTAAGAAAATTAATCCTCATACTGATGAGGTTGAAATTTTGTATTGATATACACTTGACCATAGATTCTGTTACATAGTGTTTAGAATGTCTCTTTTTTACCTTTTCGGACACATTTTCAGCATAAGACAAAGGTTCACATTGTATTTAAAGGGATAGTGAAGTGGGGTTGTATGAGGTACTTATCCATAGACAGTGTATCACCTATTACTTTGCTGTTGCACAGCCTTTTCCGATGGGAAACTGCAGTTGTATGAGCCAAATATTGCTCCCCCCAAACCAACCAAACTCCACTGGAAAAATCAGTAACTTTACCTCACATAACACAGGAGTTGCTGGTCTACCACTGCCTTGATCTGTTAGCTAGTTTGTGTTATTATGTGACTTTGGTGAATCTGAACTAACCCTTTAAAACACAGAAGTCGTACAATAACACAAACAAATTAGCAGATTTAGGTGGCAGTAGACCAACAACTCTGGTGTTCTGCAGGGTAAAATTACTGTTTTTGCCAATGGAGTTTGGTTGGTTTGGAGAGAACAGTATTTGGTTTATATAGCGGCAGTTTCCTTTCAGAAAAATCTGTCTGACAGCAAGGTAAAGTGGTGAAAATATTCTAAATATAGTATACGTTTAAGCTGATATTGATTTGAGTCTGACTATGGAAATGTACCTCGTACCAACCCAAACTATCCCTTTAATCTATTCATTTTATGCTGCTTTTCCTGGCCCTGCTTGCATTATTTTCATTATTTATATCAGCAGAAATTATTGTTATATGTTGCTGGGAAATATACTGGTTTTCCTTCACATTTTAATACTCTGGCCAGTCCAACAAGTCTTTAATTTAGCTCTGGAAACCCTGCAGAAACTCTGTGGTAACAGATCCAAAGCTGTCTCTAAATTTACAATATCAAAAACAGAGTGAGCCAATGACTGTGCATGTTATCAGTGGGTGATGTGGTCGAAAGCTCCAGAAGGCGCCAGTAAGTGGACCTTGAGTTGAGATATTTTTGTTAAATTACTTAAGATAAGTACCTCATACAACCTCTCTTCAAAAAACCCAAACTATCCCTTTAAAATATACATGTAATATGTGTCAAAAAAATATACAATTCTGCTTATTTATGAATATTTGAGGTTTTTTTTTTTTTACCTTTTGGTGTCAGCATAATATTCCTGCAGGATTTTAAATTCCAGCATAAATCTGCAGTTTTGCTTTGATATTTGCTTTAGTTTCCTTCTGAAATTAATTAGAGGATCTGAAAAGCAAGCAGTCCCACCCCATCAACCCACCCCAACACACACACACACACACACACACACACACACACACACACACACACACTCTCTCTCTCTCTCTCTCTCTCCTCTCTCTCTCTCTCTCTCTCTCTCTCTCTCTCTCTCTCCTCTCTCTCCTCTCTCTACAAATACTAGTTTTCTCATCATTTGGGCTTTAGAAGACACATAAAAGGAGCTGCAGCCTTGAGTGTAAATTGTGCCTCTTGTATTTTATTTTATTTTTCAGCTGCTGTGTTCAGGGTGTTGCGGTGGTGGTGGTGGAGGAGGTGGAGGTGGGTAGGCGGGGTTTTGGGGGGTAGGGGGGTTGACAAAAGCCGTTCTGGTTTCGTCCCCAGGGTGTTACACTGGTGGCGGCCTAATTCCCCAAAATAGCTCATTGATAGGGAATCAGGCAGAGTCAAAGCGATCGTGTGGAGATTTGATTCGAGCTGCTGCACTTGAACGTTTACAAGCTCTCGACTCACGACTTTGGGCTTCATCGCACATAAAAATACCACAGTTTCACCATGTAGTGAGAGTATATTTTCCTCCAGTTTTGTTTCAGTTCAGGCCTTAATTGCGTGTGACCTCTGACCTTTAACCTCCTCTGTGGTTCACGTTCACTGAGGAAGTGAAGCTTAGTGGTACAATTTGTAGCAATTGAAAAACTATATAGTATTTGTAGTAGAGGAGGTAGAAGAAGCAGTGTGTCCTGTTACTTTCATGAGACTTAAATCTACTGGTGCTACCAGCAGTAGAGGAAGAACAAGCAGTTTCAGTAGAATTAGTAGCTGTAGTATTTTTACAAGTAACAGTCGTTGCAGGGAGTAGCAACAGGATGGGCAGTATTTCAATTATTTAAAATGTGCATCTAAGTACTTTTGAGTATTTTGTTATTTGTATTTTTCTTTGCAGGAAAAACAAAGATGTAATTTGCACCAAAATACTTTGAGAACTTGATTTGTGTATTTGAAGTACAACCCCAGTTCCAAAAAAGTTGTACAAACCGAAAATAAAAACGGTATGCAAAGATTTGCAAAACACTTTTCGACCTATATTCAGTTGTTTGCAGTTTTATCTAAAACCCACTCATCAGGTTCTATTGAGAACCCTTTTTTATTCTAAGTGTTTTATCTATAACCCACTACTCAGGTTCCACCAATGACCCTTTTATAGTCCAAAGGTTTTTTCTATAACTCACAGAGCGGGTTCTACTGAGACCCCTTTAATATTCCAAGGGTTTTTATTGATAACCCACTGACCAGATTCTACCAACAGTTTTATATTGCAAGAGTTTTATCTAGAACAGATCACTGACTGGGTTCTACCAAAAACCCTTTTATATTCCAAGGGATTTTATCTAGGACCCACTCAGAAGATTCTAACAAGAACCCTTTTATAGTACAAGAGTTTTATCTATAACCCACTGATTGGGTTCTATTGAGAACCCTTTTACATTCCAAGGGTTTTATCTAGTACCCAACCAGGGGGTTCTACCAAGAACCGTTTTATATTATGGTAGAAAAAAGCCCTTGACAAAATCAAGGATCTCAACAATCAATCCTTGAAGAACTCTTTCTTCCAAGTAGGGTTCTTTGGATGAATGATGGGGTTCTTAATGGAACCCTAAGTCTTACAAAGAACCCTTGATGGCCCCTTTCTTCAAAACAGGGACCTTTGCAAGCAAATGGTTCTGGGTAGAACCTCTTTACTGAGAAACATTTTCATTTTCCTATTCGAAGTGTTTCATCTAGAGCCCACCCAGGGGTTCTAGACCCCAAGAACCCTTTTATACAGCAAGAGTTGTATCTAGAACACACTGATGAACCAACTGGGAAACCTTTCCAGAGGTTTATCTAGAACCCACCCATGGGGTTCTACCAAGAGTCAACACAAGGAAGACTTCAAGGAAGAACTCTGTCTTCCAAAAAGTTTTCTTTGGATGAAAAGTGTTCTTAATGGAACCCTTAGTCTCACAAAGAACCCTTGACAAACCCTTTCTTTAAAAAAGGGGTTTTCAGATGCAAATGGTTCTGAGTAGAAGCTCAGCCCATCCCTTGTTTTTAAGAGTGTACCAGTAACAGTAGTAGTGGTAATAGTAGTAGTGTAGTATCAATAGCAGTAGTATCAGCAGTAGTAGTAGTATTAGTAATGATACTAGTGGGGTATTAGTAGTGGGGTTAGTGAAAGTAATCATTTTAGTTAATGTAAGGGAAGCAGCTGTTGTATATGTAGTGACAGCAGTGATATCAGCAGCAGAAGTTAAAGTGTGCTGTGTACTGTGGTACGTACAGACTGTAGTATTCTGCAGTGTTGTACATAAGTATAAACACTTTGTTATGAATATGTGAGACTAGTTATTTCAGTTGATCAGCTCTCCCATGTGTCTGCTGTGACACAAACCACTAAAATTCACACACACTCACACACAGAGTGCAGAGGACTTCCTGGTACCCACTTCCCTGCGTTGGAAACCATTTGCATGTCCCGCCACATCGCTACTGATTGTAAAATTGTGAAATCTGAATTGACTATTTGCATACAGGCAGGCGTGTTTCACTGACGCACTTCACACACACGTGACCAAACCTGCCTGTATAGATATCAGTCAGTGATAATAACTCTGACATACTGATCAGTTGACCCAGATGCATTTGAGACACTAAATCTAAATGTTGGAATGAAAAAGAAAACTGTTTCTGGTCACTGACACTTTCAGGAGTTAATAGGAGTGATTTGTACTGAAAAAAACTTAAGATGAGTCTGAATCACAGCTGGAGTATTTTCATTTCTCTCTCAAACAGGAAGACAATGTCAAGCTTACGTGTTGTTTTGTTTTCACCAACAAAGCAGCAAACAAAAAGTACCAGCTGATGTAACGCATCAGTATGACCTCAGCATGTAACATCCAGTGTGTAATTTACCAAAAAAAAAGCTTTAACCTGCATCTCATGGTCTTTTTTCTCAGTCATTTACTGAAGAAGACTACGAGATGAGTTGAAAGCTTTTTTTTTCAACCTTTAAACTTCTTGTAATGAAACTCCCATGATCAAATACCTTAATGTAGACAAAATATGATGTTTTAGTATTCCATTTTTTATAAACAAAAGTGCACATTTGGGCAAGTATATTATACTATATTGTACCCATGCTGTCATTTTACATGAATAAAATTATGAGGAAAATATACACATATAAACACAATTTACAAGCAGAAACACAATTTAGATATATCCTAATATATGAAATATAAAATAAAGTAAAATAAAATATTTAAAACATATATTTAATAAAAAATGAAAATGTATACATGTGCATAAATTATTTTACATGAGGAAATGTACATGTGAACACATTGCACATAAGGAAAAATACACACATATGACACAGTTTATAGATGGAAAATACACTAATAATAATATTTTACAGGCATACTGTAGGTTATACATGTGACAACATGCCCATGCACACATTTTACATAAAGAATATGAAGGACATGTTGTACATATAGAATATATACATGCAATATGAGGAAAGCATATACAAAAACATATACTGCACTATAGAGTACCATGTCTGTAGCACTTTCCTCCAAGCTGACTTAGGAATAGATGTTCCAAGTCACACAATTTGCATGAAGAAAAAGTACATGTGGATATGTTGTACATATATAAAAAACATAAAGAAAGCGTATACATACGATGACGATCTTAACAATTTATACAGAGGAAATATTTTGTCACATGTAGAATATACAGTATATTTGTGAAGACAATATGTACAAATTTTACATGAATAAATGTATATAGGAAACATTGTACACAGAATATATACTTGCAATGCCTGTATAATGAAGCTTATATATACTGTATATATACACATGCATATATTTTACATGAAGAAAAAGTGCATATGGCCACATTGTACATATTGAAAATACATATTTATATTTATATCAATGCATAGCAAAATGTTTTATCACATTGTATACAATGTACTCATGAAGACAATATATACATATAGACACAATTTATAAGCAAAACAGTTTGTAGAAGTACTAATACTGACATTTTATGGATAATCAGTATATATGTAAAAACGCATATGGTTGCACAAATTTTACATGAAGAAATTGGATACAATGTATAGAAAATACCTAAATATAACACAACTTATAGACAGAAAATATACTGCTAATAACATTTACAGGCATGCCATGCCTTTTACATGCATACATTTGACATAAAAATGTACACATATATACATATATAGTACATACAGTACATGAGGACACATTGTATACATAGAATATACTAACAATACCTGTATCAAGAATGCACATACAAATATTTATAGTGTATATATAGACATGCACATGTTTACATGAAGAAAAAGTAGATGAGGACACATTGTACACATAGAATATACTTACAATACAGTATAAAGAAAGCATATACAAGAATGTATACAGAGCATACATCTTACTTTAATAATGTGGACACACTGTACATATAGAAAATGTGTACTTTTAAAGAAAATGTGTATGATCACAAATATAGAGACAGAACACACGAACACAACGAAAATGCATATAGAATATACACATATGAAGACAACATATATACATAAACATAACTGATAGATATCAGATTTACTGATATTGATATTTTACAGGCGTACATGCACTTTTCAAGTTTGGATTGGAACCTTGAAAACGACAGTTTGAAATGAGCTGCAGCAGCATGTTAAACTGTACAGTGATCAGTTTTAATATTATATACTATTGACTATTGGTTTTGACAATATTTGCAGTTGAGGATGAAATAATGAAGTAATGTGCAGAATAATAATTTAGTTTGAGAACATGAAGTGCGCACACTGCTGTGTCTCTGTGTCTCTGTGGGTGTTGAACCTGCCTGTGTTTGGTATTCCGTGCAGAAAGCCTCCCACGCCCCGTGTGTCCGCCCACGCGCGGATTTGCGTCACGCAGGGAGCAGCGTGGGCGAGAGAGAGAGAGAGAGAGACAGAGACAGAGAGAGGGAGAGAGGCTCTGTGGTAACAGCGCGGAATATCCCACTCTGCTGCCTGCGTCAAGCTGCGCGACGTTACAACGAGACCAGACAGGAAGCGCTGACAAAATAAAAGCATCTGAAATAACATTTTACATTTCCCATGAAAAGAAAAAAACAGAGACTCCGAAGAAACTTTCCACATACGTCGGTATCATTATCACAGTAAACATTTCACGAAAAAGAAGAAGAAAAAAATAAATAAATAAATAAATAAATACAATTTCTGCCCGGGCATCAATTTCTGCCCAGGAATCAATATTTCTGACTCTGATTAAACACAGTATTGTACATTAAAGTCATTCTGAAAAATCAGATTGCATACAATAATGAGCATACCACAACTATAAAATGGAAAGTTATAGCAAAATAAATGTGTAAAATATAATATTAAATATCAAGAAAGTTCAAAAATTGCCCCAACCTCAATAGGATTGCAACGATTAGTCCATTAATCGATTGAAAGAATCTTAGTTGCCATCTATTTTGATAATTGATCAATCATTTCAGCCATTTTCCAAGCAAAAATGTGAAACATTTGCTGGTTCCAGCTTCTTAAATTTAAGGATTTGCTGCTTTTCTTTTCATTTACATCGGTAAATGAATAATCGTTGGGTTTTGGACTGTTGGTTGGACAAAAGAAGCGATTTGAAGACATCACTTAGGCATTTTTCCCAGCATTTTGATATTTTAGATTAACTGATTGATTGATCAGTTGTCAGTTGCAGCCCTGAACCTCAAATGCCTGCGAATTAAAGGATGCATTTTGCATCTGAATACTTCTGTCTTCCTGATTTCTGGTATTTCTAGTATTTTTTCTTTTTGGTCTTGTTTTACTTCTTGTCTTCTTGTCTTGTCTTATCTTCTGTAATTTACTCACAATTTTGAGGTACTTTACTATAGATATACCTATTTTTTGCTACTTCTAGTCCACTAATTACAAATTAAATATTATATATATGAAGGTCAAGGTTTTACATATAATATATATATGCTCAGTTTAGAAAATGTGATGCACTAGAAATTAAATATTATAGATGAAGCTACAGTGTCATTTATTCTTTGGGTTTATAATAATGTATTATCATAATAATGTCACTTTTATTTGAGCATATTTAAAAATTGATGTATGCTGTTGAAATTGAGTATATATTCACCTGCTCAAACTTAAATCCAGCCTATATTTACACTTGCCTAAATGCTAAATGTGTTAAATGCTGAGCGGTGCTTTTATTTTGTAACGCCAGCCGGACGTGGTTGTGTGTGAGTGTGTGTGGGTTTGACAGTGAATGAACAGTGCAGGGGAGTGGAGAGACGCTGGGAGAGGACTCAAACACTCACTCACACACACTCACACACACACTCACACACATCATACCCGCACACACACGCAACATACACTTGGAGGACAAAGACGCACCAAAAGACGCACGAAGGTCAGCGGCTTTTTTTTTTACTGATACTCTGCGCTTTTTTCTTCTCTCAGTGGCAGGAGATAGAAAAAGTTTCCAGAAAGAAGAGACGAAGAGGAGACAGACTGAGGAGTGTAGCAAAGACAAGACAAGCAGGCGTTCTCTGGCTGCTTTTTGTCCTGGAAATAATTTTTACATTTCTTCCTTTTGATTTTTACATTTTTTGACATTACGCGCCACGCTGTGATCCTGGGGGATCCCTTCTCTGCGGGCGTTCCTCTTGCACAAATTGACAGCCAGGCTTTGTGTTGATAAACAGTCCACAAGAAGGAGAAAGAGAAGAAGAAGAGCTGGACCAGGGCGGACCAAAGGGGGCCAAAAACTCACCAGGTAGGCACAATTAGACATGGATTTAATCCTGCAGGTTACTTGCTGCTGCAGCTGCAGTCACATTTTGCACAGAAAGCCTGCCGGTGGCTCCACAAAACGACCAGTTATTATAGGAATATTATAGGGAATGCTTTAAAATATCTCAATCTGTGTGTAAACTCACCATATAGACGGTAAAACTCTGTGTAGGTGCACAATATGCCTCAATAAAAGTAAGAATACTATAAGAGATGAATTTAAAGGAATATTATGTGAGATAAAAATAGCTCGAACCGCCAAATGTGATTATGAACTCACTACTGAGCAGCATACACAGACTATAGGACTTAATGTGAATATTAAATACCTTTATAAACACAATTATAACCACTTTTATACGTGATAAATGTATATTTTGAGCATATTATAGGAGTAAAGTGCAATGAAAGGTAACTGCTGAGCAGCATCCATAGGCTATAACACATGGTGGCAATACTAAATAGCATAAAGGACAATTATATCTACTTCTATGCATGGTAAGTGAATAGTATGATTATATTTTAGGATTTAAAATGGCATTAAAGGTGACAGTGTCATTGTAAACTCGCCATTGAGCACATGGACAAGTTACTACAGGAATTAAGGCTGCAACTATCTGTTATTTTCATTTCTACACACACTATAAGGCTTTAAGTGAATGTTATTGAGATTAAAAAAAATGCATTAAAGCACAATTATAACCACTTCTGTGCATTATAAATGTATATTATGAGCATATTTTAGGAGTTAAAGTGCCATGAAAGGTGACAGTTAACTCACCACTGAGCAGCATGCACAGACTGTAAGACTTTATGTGAGTAAATACCATAAAACACATTTACAACTACTTCTATGCATGATAAATGTATATTATGAGCATATTGTAGAATTTTAAGTACCATTAAATGTGACAGTGTCATTGTAAAATCGCTACTGAGCAGCATAGACAAGTTACTATAGGAGTGTTATAGCTTTATTATGGTAGGATTTGTCATTTTTGAGCACCATGCACAGACTAAGTGATTATTAAAATACCTTAAATAACAATTATAGCCTCTCCTGTGCATAAATGTATATTATTAGCATGTTATAGGAGTTTCTGAGCAACATAGACAAGTTACTACAGAAATATTATAGGAATTATCATATAGGATTTTTCATTTTTGCAGAATGTATCATAGAAAGAAAACTGTAGAAACACTATAAGAGATTAAATTTAAGGAATATTATTTTGAGTTAAATACCTTAAAACGTATAGACCTTTTCATCTTTTAATACAGTAATAATATAAATACTTCAAAAGATTAAAGGAATATTAATATATGAATGCAAACATGACAATTATAGCCTCTAATGTGCATTACAAATGTATATTTTGAGCCTATTAAAGGAGTTAAAGTGCCATTAAAGGTGACAGCGTCATTGTCAACTTGCCACGAGTTACTTTAATTTGAATACAGTAGAGCTGCACCGATTAATCAATCATTAATCAACTATCAAATTAATCCCTAACAATTCTGATGAAAGATTAATCATTTTTAATGAAAAAAAGTCAAAATTCTCTGATTTCAGCTTCTTAAATGTGAATATTTTCTGGTTTCTTTACTCCTCTCTGACAGTAAACTGAATATATTTGGGTTGTGGACAAAACAAGACATTTTAGGACGTCATCTTGGACTTTGGGAAGCACTGGTTGACTGATTTCACTGTTTTTCACCTGACATTTTATTGACCAAACAATAACAATCAACAGATTAATCAACAATGAAAGTAGTCATTACTTGCAGGCCTAGTAAATTTAGCATCTCTGGGTTTTGGACTGTTAGAACTTATATAAATATGTCACTTTGGGCTCTTAGAGAATATAACAGGTACTTTTCAACAGTTTCTGACTATTCATAGACAAAATAAATAAAGAAGTTGTTAGTTGTAGCCCTAAATACAAGAATACAACTAAATGTTTTCTGCTGGATTTTCAAAATAAAGCATAAACCTGTAAAGTGAATGACTGTATTGGGCTGCAGCAGGTTAATTGTCAGGAATGCAGGTTTTGTTTTTGAAATTTTCCAACAATTCAAAGATAAAACAAAAGAAGGACTTATAGTCGCAGCCATAAATACAATAATACAATTCACTGTTTTCTGTTTTTTTTCAAGTTAAAGTGTAAACCTGTGAAGTATGTTTTGCTGCAGAAGGCAGATTGTCACATTACAGGCTTATTTTTTGAGATTTTCTGACAATTTACAGACAAAACAAAAAAATTTTAAAGTCACAGCCATATAGCCAATAATTCAACTAAATGTTTTCTGCAGCTTTTTCAAAATAAAGTGCAAGTGTGTGAAGTGAATAACTACATTAATCTGCAACAGGTAAATTGGCCTCATATCAGACATTTTTCAATATTGTCTGACAATTCATAGACAAAATAAAGAAAGAATTTGTTAGCCACAGCCCCAGATATCATAATACAACTAACAACTAACTGTTTTCTCCTGGTTTTTCAAAATAAAGTGCAAACAAATGAAGTGAATAACTATATTTAGCTGCAGCAGGTAAACTGTCAGTTGCCAAGACCAACCTGTGTCTGGAGAATAAAATAATCTTGCTATCTGCAGGTATAAAAGCCCCCCAGTGTGTTTCTACTAATATTAACTGGATTCTTTTATTGTGATTCTACTAATAGAAACTGGATTCATTTAGTTCACAGAGAAAATAGCTTCATAATGCTTATTGTCAGTGTGTTGGTTCAGCCGTCTGCACAAACACTCAGACTGATATCTTAACAGCCTGCCATCTTACTCCAGTTTTATCACAGCAGACGTGTGTGTGTGTGTGTGTGTGTGTGTGTGTGTGTGTGTGTGGTGTGTGTAAGAGGCATCTGTGAATGGCAGGCTCTAATTGAAGTCCTGCTTCACAAAGCGAGTTTAGCGAGTTCGCCTTTTCACCTGGAGAATCGAGGCATGCGCTGGCACAATGACACACAAACACTCACACACACACACACGTTTCTATTACGCACAGACAGGCTGATCTGTGTGTAGTTTCCTGTATGAAGTGCCACGCAGCAGGCCAGGGATACCTCAGCCCTCCACCAGTACAGTGAAGATTCCTTTGACTTCACTGTGATTCAAGAGGAATTTCCCAGTTTCTCAACAATCATTTTGTAATCATCACTATGAGCTGCAACTGTGTTCATATGAGTGTGTGTGTGTGTGAGGTGTCCTTAACAGCATCTTAACATCATATTTTATGCAATTATTGAGTGAACATTAGAGCTGCAACTAACGATTGTTTTCATGATCAATTAATCTGCTGATTATTTTCACGATTAATTGATTAAACATTTAGAAAAAATGCTCATCACAGTTTCCCAGAGCCCAAAGTCAAGTCTTCATATTGTTCCTTTTGTCCAACAAACATTCCAAGACTCTTCATTTACTGTCATAAATGACAAAAAAACAACAAATCATCACATTTTAGAAGCTAGAACCAACAAGTACTTGACTTTTTTGTTTGAAAAATGACTGGGATTATTTAATTCTCCAAACACAGGTTTGGCAAACGATGGACTTTTTACCTTCTGCAGCTAAAGTTATTCAGCACTTTATTTTGAAAAACCAGCAGCAAACAGTTAGTTATTAGTTGTATTATGATATTTATGGCTGCAATTCAGAACCTCTTTCTACGTATGGTCTATGAATTGTCAGAAAATATCAAAAAATACCTATAATGTGGATATATAATATAGTCATTCAGGTCACAAATTTGCATTTTATTTTGAAAAACAGCAGAAAACAGTTGTATTATTGTATTTAGAGCTGTGACTTAACTGGTTACTTTGTTTTATCTATCAGTTATCAGAAAATATTAAAAAAATACCTGTAATGCTAACAATTTACCTGCTGCAGCTAAATATAGTTATATAGATCACTGATTAGCACTTTATTTTGAAAAAACAGCAGAAAACAGTTATATTTTGTGATAGTTAGGGCTACAGCTAAGAAGTTCTTTAATTGTTTGGTCCATGAATTGTCAACAAATATTGAAAAATGCCTGTATTGTGGATTCTTTTCCTGCTGCAGCAAAATATAGTTCAGTTCAGTTCACATGTTTGCACTTTATTTTGAAAAAAAAAAAAAAAACAGCTGAAAACATTGGTTGTGTTATTGTCTGTAGGGCTGCGACTAACAAGTTCTTTCTTTTTTGTCTATGAATTGTCAGAAACTGTTGAAAATGTCTCTTATACTCTCCAAGACCCCAAGGATACATATTTACCATGCTTTCTCTTTATTATACCAACAGTCCAAAGATGTTTAGTTTACTATCATGTATGTCAGAGAAAAAGCATCCAATTCTCAGTTTTAAGAAGCCAGAACCAGAGAATAAATGACTAGGTAATAGTTGTATTTAAATAGGTAGCAGCAGGTAACAGCTCTGACACACAGTGCAGCAATCAGATCAGATCTCACAGGTTCACACTGTGTGAATTAGTCTAATAACAATTGAAATCAGGCTGTCAGACTGAACAATATCAGTTTTAAGGCATGTTAGATTGTCCAATTGTTGTAATATCAGAATTTAAAACTTTGATACAATACTAGTATAAAAAAAAAGTCCTGGGTACGCAAAATAGATTTTAAAAAGTCACTCAACACTCTGGTTTTGTTGCAACCCAAATTTCAGGCAGGACAATAAAAATTGACTTAAACTGAGTATCCACTGAGTAACAGTGTCTGAAACCTCCTCCTCTCACACTCTTTCGAATCTGAGGGAGCAATTTTTTAAACTTTTAACAAGACCGACAATCACGCCCTCTTAACACAGCGATTGGCGTGGAGGCATGAAAGTAGGCGGGACTTTTCTTTTTAATCTACCAGAACTACTTTCTTTCTGCAGCAGAATCTTCTGGAACTACTTTCTTGCTGTAGGAGTTCCTACATGAAACTGCTCATGACAAAGCCCGTGGATTATCTTGAGTAACAGGGTCATGATTTTTAGAAAGAGCCACTGGTTTTTGATTTTTCATATTTTTTGGTGCTTTTAGCACCACAGCCCAAGTGCCATTTAGCTCCATATATTGGAGAGAAGGCAGACATCTCTATGATCGATATCTCCAAAACTCTGTAACTCACACCTAAAAAATACCTTTAATATTTATTAATGATTCCTTTGGAATGATAATTTTCAAACCGGTTCTAATTTGGAATCAGTTCTTGATGCTCAGCCCTATTAGCACCTTTCATGAGCACTCCTCTGTAGCATCATTTGCACATGCTTTCTTGTGTCCTTTGCTTTTTCATGTCCATTTGACTCAAATGTGAAATATTTCCAAATAGCACTACTCCTGTTGTTTGTTTAGCATATTTTCACCGCTTTACCTTGCTGTCTGATGACATTTTCCATCAGCAAACCAGCAGTCTACAGGCCAAGTATCGTTCTCTCCAAACCAACCATACTCCATAGGCAAAATTGGTAATTTTCCCTCACAGAACACGAGAGGTGCTGATCTCCTGCTGCCTTGATCTGTGAGTTTGTTTGTGACATTGTGTGACTTTGGTGAATCCGAACTAACCCTTTAAAACAAAGAAGTCACACAGGTACACAAACAAACTAACAGATCAAGGCACTGGTAGTCCTGCAACTCCTGTGTTCTGTGAGTTAAAATTACTGATTTCACCTATGGAGTTTGGTTGGTTTGGAGAAAGCGATGTTTAGCTCATATAACGGCAGTTGCCTGGCAGAGAAAGTTTTCTGACAGCAAGATAAAGCGGTGAAAATATCCTAAACATAGTATATGGTACTTCTGAGTTTTAAAAAGATAGCTTGGAAACAACAAAGTCTCACAATTACAGCCTCTAGAAGTTATTGGATGCCATTTGTTTCAAGCATTTGTCAGCATTTTAATTTCAGATGTAAATGTAAAGGAAAAAAATTGAAAAATGACCCATTATAAACACTCATATTTTGAAAGTAGCAGCAGCTTTTTAAACTTTATTCAGTGTTTTATCTACGCTCATCTTGTGCACTAAATGTGATGTCTAGACTGTGGTTGCCTCTTGTTATAAATGGAACAGTTAAGGCTGCACAGCTGAGTTTATTGCACCTTGAAAGCTTCTTGCTTGTTGGATAAAAATTCCCAAGATGAATTATTAGAAGCATTACTATATGTATGCAGTATTGCGATATCCAGCCCTACATTTAACCAATTCTACTCAGCAATTCTTTTTCTTCACCTTTTGCTACATATTTTGTGACCCAGATATGTTAAGCTGTAGTACATGACCTTTTATCATGTATGATGAGTTGAATGGTCATGTTTTCCACTTGGTTTTGCGTGACTGGGTTGTCGCATCATGATGCTCATGATGAACTTCCTCCCTTGCATATGACAGGATAGTTTACCACAGTGATTGTGCTGCGTCACCACTTTCTTTTACAGCACTTAAACGCCACACTCGTGTTGACGCAGACATTCGTGGTGATATAGAGGGAAATTGTACAGGTTGAGACACTAAAAGTTTCATTCTTGAGTTTCATCTTTTTGATTTGGACCTGATTTGGCTAACAAATGCTAATATCCCAAATTTTATCCAGAGTTCTCGTTGTAATGATTTTTAGGTTTTTATAAATTGTCATTATTTGAAGTGTGGTTGTATGAGGTACTTATCCATAGTCAGTGTTTTTCCTACAGTAGGTGGCAGTTGACACGTCTCCAATTTGGAGAAGTAGCAGGAGTACCAGTGTAGGAAGCTATATCATTTTAAGTGAAGGCTATATTTAGAATATTTTCACTGCCTTACTTTGCTATCAGACAACCTATTCTGATGGGAAACCAGCATTATATAAGACAAATATCACTTTCTCCAAACCAACCAAACTCGAAGCGAGTTGTTTCCCCACGACCCCTCCTCACCAGACCGGAGGAAGTTCAGGCAGGCTGCAGTAACGCTGTAGGAGCGCAGGATACATGCAACATTGTAATTTGACAATAACAGGTGAGGACAAGTCCCACACTACAAGTTGATCATCTGTTTATAACTGTCAGTTGTCTGACATGAAAAATTCGGCCTGCTACCCTGAAAACAAAAGCCCACTGCTGAAAACACACACTCTGCAGGTGGAGTTCAGTGAATGTTTCACTACCTGCCAAACTCCATTAATATTTTGATCAGTTTAACTGTTATAAACATCTACTCCTTCTAAAAGATTATTATTGGTTTCTTACAACTCATAAGCAAACACATACTCATTCAGCTACAATTCTGCATTAATTTGAACTCTGATTAATGTAAAACAGGCAAACAAAAGCTGTTATTCCTGCCTGGAATAGAAATTCCAAAGGGGAACACTGTGGCTGCAACGTTGATGTTAGAGTAGCGAGTATTTCAACTGTCTCTTTCTTAAATATATTTTAGATTTCTCCTTTAAAGTAGAATCTGAGACAGTTGTGAGACACACAAGGAAAAGCTAAAAAGTTGGAAAGATGACATCTTCGGTTGATATTATGGATGTGGAAGAAAGTATTCATGAACAGGCTTAGGGAGTAACGGCTTACTTGTAACAGGATTACGTAATCTGGATACATAAAAACCTAACTGTATTCCATTACAGTTACAGATAAATAAGATGTAATCAGATTACATATTTAGCAAAAATGGGCATTACAATTTTAAATTAAAGAAGGATATCCCACCATGCACAGTGCTCACACAGCTGCTAATTCATCATCATGGCTTCTAGTGAAAAAATGCTTCACTGGGTGAAAATTTCAACATTTTTTGTTTTTAAATCAATCAATCAATCAATAAATTGCGCACAACAAAGGAAGGAACAGATGGCCAAACTAATAAACCTAACAACAAATATAAAACACTTAGAGATGTGATGATTAATCTAATTTTAATGGACTGTTAAATTAAATTAATCAATCAATTGTTTTGAGTCATTTTTTAGTTAAAAAGAAGTCCAAATTGTCTGATTTCAGCTTCAAATGAGAATATTTTCTCATCTCTTTACTCCTCACTGACAGTAAACTGAATGTCTTTGAGTTGTGGACAAAACAAGACATTTAAGGACGTCTTATTGAGCTTTGGTCAACATTTTTCACCATTTTCGGACATTTTATGGACCAAACAACTAATCGATTTATGGAGAAAATGGCTGAAAAATTAATCGATAATGAAAATAATCATTAGAGGAAAGACTTCAAAAATAGGTCGGAACATGTGGAGCACACCGATGTAATGTTTTTTTAATCAACTGACAAGACTGTGACAGGATTAATTGGTCGTTTTTATTCAAAATTCTCTGATTTCAGCGTCTCAAATGTGAATATTTTCTGGTTTTCTATGAGTTGTGGACAAAACAAGATATTTGAGGACGTCATCTTGAGGTTTGATCAACATTTTTCACCATTTTCTGACATTTTATGGACCAAACAACTAATCGATTAATTGAGATAGTAACTGACAATAATCCTTAGTTGCAGCCCTCAAAACACTATATTAGGCTAGATAATTTTACCTTATTTTATATTGAGATAATTCAAAAGTAATGTGACATCGCTTTAATATTGTGATACTTGGGTTACATTACTGACTACATTTTTTTCTCCCAATCCTGGCCATAAGGACATGTGATTAGCTGAAAAAACCTCACTGAAGCTCCTGTTTTTTGAATTTTAACAACAGTTTAAACTTAACTAACAAGTGCTGCACAGATACTTCAACTGGTTCCACATTCCACTTCTTCAGAAAGACAGATTGCAGTGAGTTAGAGGCTAGTTTGGAAGTCAACCTCCATTTGGAAACAAATATTGCTCATCAGTCTGTCCACTGTGACTAAGAACTTCACCAAATGACTGTTTGAACTAACTTTTGTTGCTAGTCTGGTTTGTAGACATTAATTGGTAGCAGTAGTGTCAGTAGTATTTGAGTTTTTAGTTGAAATAAAACTACATATTTTGATGATTTCCATCACCGTCTCCTCTCAGGCAGCGTTTGTCATTTTCCCGTCTCAGTCAGGCTGAGTCGAGGCCTGCCTGGCTCCCTGGGCTGAGGCTCTCCGGGCCTATTCTGGGCGAGGCGAGCCCACCACCTACACATCCTGCAGGGGTGGAGAGAGGCATGTGGTCCTCCCAGCAACCCGGGCCTGCTGACTGCCACTCCTCTGTTAGCTGGGCCTCCGCAGGGCCTCACATGCACATAGGAAGAGTCGAAAGAAAAAAACAAAAAAACAAAAAGACAAGCCTCTTTCTCTCAGACCTCCACTTTGGCTTCTTTTTCCTCAAATTTAAGGTTGCAAGTGACACATATTTGGCACAGATGTGAGCGTTTTCTCTGCTTTGTGAGGCGGAGTAAATGACAGCGTCACTTTCGAGGATAAATACTAATCTGACGAGCTGACAGGGCAGCAAACAGCCAAACATACATCCAGAAAAGGTTTATTCAAACATGGAATCAGCCCTGATGCATGTAGAGCTGAAATAATTAAGAGTAGATTAAAAATACCAAACATAATTTCAGCATTTTACTACTACAGGAGCCATTTTCAATGCAAGTATAAAAAATACAACACTAGCCATTAAAAGAAGGCTTTGTACACTCTTAGACATAACGGTGTTAACTAGAACCATAAAGAGTTCTTTGGCTTGTCCCCATAGGAGAACCCTTTTTAGTTCCTGGTAGAACATTTTATAAAAGTTCAACTTGGAATCCTTTTATTGAAGCATCTTCTACCAAGAACCCTTTTATATTACAAGGGTTTTATTGAGAACCTACCCAGGGGATTCTACCGAGAACCTCTTTAGATCATGGCACAAAGAATCCTTGACAAAAGAGTTCTTCAAGGATGTCAACAACCCATGAAAAACTATTTCTTCCAATAAGGGTTCTTCAGAACTTCAGTACTTAAGAGAGAACCCTTTTGGAACCCTTATATCCAACAGTGAAGCCTTTAACCTATTTTATGACATAAACATTAATATTCTAAAGCTAAAACACCTAAAAAATGTCTCTTACTAAACAGGGTTAAAGCAGAAATCTTGAAAATCCTACTGCTCCCATTCAAGCTAAAAATGTAAAAAGGCACTTGTGGCATTCTTGATGGAAAAGTCGTCCATCCTGTCGCCAAATTTAACCTTTTCCCACACCTGCTGAGGCCTGATAAACTGCAAGCAGACACCTGCCAGGAATAATATGTGCAATCCAAATATAAGTCTTCACAGTTTTCATAGAAACGTGTCTCCATGTCAGGTTACCGTGGCAATTTTGGTGCTGAACACGAATTTGACAGACAGAATTTGAAGAAAATTCAAGGTCAATTTTCTCGCTTTAAACTGCATCTCTGTCTTTGATTAGAAACTCCCAAGGTCAAGAATTCTCACTCGCCTTTTTGTTTTGGTGGCTGCTAATTAACCATCCAGGCAGAAAGAAAACTGAGTTTGTTAAGAGCAGTGTGACAACAAAGAAAAGGCAAATCATCTCAGAGTTAATGTCCTTTGTAAAACTGTCTGTCTGATTTATCCATCAAGGACAACTTGGTTTTTTCTCGCCATTTGGTGCTCAGCAGGGGGACTACAGGCTCTGCAGTTACAAATGACTTGTCTGACATTTCTAAATCTGAAGTTTTTTGAAGGACTGGGCAAGTTATTCAGCATTAAAGGAACAGTTTGACAGTTTTGGAAAATACTCATTTACTTTCTGGCCAAGAGTTAGATGAGAAGATCAACACTATGCTCATGTCTGTCTGTTAATTATGAAGCTACTGTCAGTAGTTTGTTAGCGTAGCTTAACACAAAGACTGGAAATGAGGGGAAACAGCTAGCCTAACAAAATCCACTTAGTTTAGCACATAACTTTTCATAAAACTGCTACTTCTAAGGCTCATTTCTGCCCCCTTTATGTATCAAGATAGAAAGGTCAGTTTCAAACGACGTCCTTTATGTTGAAGAAGAAGTGTCAAAAGGTTCTGACAACAACAAACATGGTGATGCTGGAGGAGGTTGTAATAATGAACCTCTTGAGAAAGAGGCAAAAGCTGAGGAAGCATTGTAGATGGCGGCGGTCTGTATGGCCATTAAATACCCCTGACATGTGGACGGAGATTTTTTTACAAACTAATTGACCACAAACATTATTTCTGAAGTAAATAAGGCTCCATCTGTATCTGTATGCGTATCTAACATTAAGCATAAATGAGCCTTTGCACTTCTGATTAAATAAAGAAGATCAATACTACTCTAAAGCTGAAGCCAGGCGCTGGCTAGCTTAGCTTAGCTTAGCCTGGCACAAAGATGGGAAAAAGGGGGAAACAGCTCATCTTGCTCTGATGCCACCCAAAAATACTTTAGGAATTTATGGTGGCACTGGTCCAGTTCATCCATATCTGTAAGCTTTCAGAAAATTAACACAAATAAGGACAAAATGAAGCCAGGGCACAGACAAAAAGCTCCATCCATATCTGTAAGCGGAGCTAACATTTAGCATACATGAGCCTTTACACTTCTGCTAACCAGCAGCTGGCTCCAGCTTTAGAGTGGTATTGATCTTCTCATCTAACTCTCTGCAAGAAAGTCAGTAAAGTGCTGCAGGAAGGAGCCCTAAAATCTGGAAATTAGTTAGCTTTTAGCACCTATTAGCAGTTATTAGCACTTCTTGTTCACTTGTCTCAATGTCAGTGGGTTTTTAAAAGCTTTTACATGTCTTAAAAAAGCTGGTCCCTAACAAGTGGCTCAATGAGACTACAGAGGTTGGTGGGGACATTAAACATCATCATGCCAAGCTTTTTACGTCTGGTTTTTACATTTACATGGTAAAAATGATAAAATTGATGTTAATTACCGTAGCACTCTATAGGCTTATTTTAGTTGTTAAAATGAAAACTTGTTTGACTGTGTCTTATTAACCTGTCCTGTGTCCTCCCTCAGGTATGGCGGCAGTGTTGCCGAGAACCCTGGGTGAGCTGCAGCTCTACCGGATCCTGCAGCGAGCGAACCTGCTCTACTACTACGAGGCCTTCATTCAGCAGGGTGGCGATGACGTGCAGCAGCTGTGCGAGGCCGGGGAGGAGGAGTTCCTGGAGATCATGGCCCTCGTCGGCATGGCCAGCAAGCCGCTGCACGTGCGCCGCCTGCAGAAGGCGCTGCGGGACTGGGTCACCAACCCGGCCATCTTCAACCAGCCACTCACGTCGCTGCCTGTCTGCAGCATCCCCGTCTACAAGCTGCCCGAGGGCTCGCCAACGCTGCTCAGCGGACAGGACAGAGCCAACACCGCCAGCGTCAAGATGCCCAAAGCTGTCGCCGCCGCCTGTTCCGACCCGGGAAAGCTGGATGTGGCGCGGGACAAAGTGTCCGCCGGGTCGCCCCTGCAGGGCAGCAGCGAGGCTCGATTCTGGTCGGGCCACAGCAACGACAGCGAGCACAGCCTGTCGCCGTCAGACCTTGGCTCCCCGTCCTCACCGAGGGACGCCTTAGAGGCTCTGGATGCCGCGGCTGTGCAGTCAGTCCTGGAGTGTGTAGACAGGATGGCACCGGGACTTCCTAAGACAGACCTCGCTGAGGTCAAAGAGCAGCTGAAGAACAACAAGAAACTGGCAAAGATGATCGGACACATCTTTGAAATGAGTGACGATGACCCACGAAGGGAGGAGGAAATCCGTAAATACAGCGCCATCTACGGACGCTTTGACTCCAAGAGGAGGGACGGAAAACACCTGACACTGCACGAGGTTCACGTCCCTGCTTGATTAAAGAATTTGTCTTCATATTCCTGTCTTCTTGAGCTTCATGTTTGTGTGTTTTTCTGTGTGATGTGCAGCTGACAGTAAACGAGGCGGCGGCTCAGCTCTGTATGAGGGACATGGCGCTGCTGACACGTCGAGACGAGCTGTTTGGACTCGCACGCCAGATTTCCAGAGAGGTCACCTACAAATACACCTACCGCACCAGCAAGTAAGGGCTCACACTGAGGCGGTTTTTATTTTATCTTAAAGAGATAGTTCATGTTATTTCAAGTGTAGTTGTGTGAGGTACTCATCCATAGTCAGTGTGTTACCTACAGTAGATGGCAGTCGACATGCCCCCAGTTTGTAGAAGCTGCTGCGGACAGGGTCAGTAGCTAAATATATTTTGGCCACTTAAAAAAACGTCTATCAGTTTCAGTATAAGCTATATTATGAATATTTTCACCACTTTAACTTGCTGTCAGACAGACTTTTTCAAAGGAAAAGCACTGTTATAAAAGCCAAATATCACTCTCTCTAAACCAACCAAACTCCATCACTAATTTTACCTCACAGAACACAGGGGCTGCTGGCCTACTACTGCCTTGATCTGTTAGTATGTATGTATTATTGTATGACTTTTTGTGTTTTAAAAGGTTAGTTCTGATTCACCAAAGTCGCACAATAACACAAACACACTAATAGATCAAGGCAGCAGTAGACAAGCAGCTCCAGTGTTCTGCAAAGTAAAATTAGTGATTTTGCCCATGGAGTTTGGTCAGTTTAGAGAGAGTGACTTTTGGCTTATATGGCAGCATTTTCCCATTGGAAAATCTGTCTGATGGCAAGGTAAAATGTTTTTTAAAGTATTTTTAGGGGCTTTTTTTGCCTTTACATGATAGAGACAGCTGAAGTGAAGAAAGAAAAACAGGATGACACGCAGCAAAGGACCACAGGTTGCAATCAAACCTGAAATATCCCTTGTGCTTGTTGTTTTTATTTAACTGTACATGTCAAGCAGTTTAAGTACAACTTTTAGGATGAAAAAAAGTTCAGCTCTGTCTTAAATAAATCCAAGAAATGTTTACAGCTGTACTAAGATTAATGGAAAAGCTGCTTTCTTGTTTCCTGGTAAATAAGTCTGATCCAAACTTTTGTGACAATCAGCACTTATTTTGGAGTAACATTTTGGTCTTTTCGCCTCTTAAAAGCAAACATGACTGTCTGCCACTTCGTTCACGGCCTCTCTGAGCCTTAAATGCATCGTCGTCGTCCATCTCGGCATTCATGCTGTTTTTAAAAAAACACTTGAGAAGCTGACACCAGCTGACAGGAAGTGGTTTTAAATACTTCTGATGAAAAAAGTCCTGAAGTGTATTTCCTGATGTTTCTCTGCAGGTCTCGCTGTGGAGACAGAGACGAGCCGTCCCCTAAAAGGATCAAAACAGAGGTGAGTCAAACATCACTGCAGTCAGATTAACGCTGCACACTGGGAACATTACTGGTTATTATTTTGAACTACTGGACCCATCAGCCTCTTACTTTTGTGCACATTTATAACTGTATGCTCAAGGACCTCTCATGGTGACTCTGAGTCACAATTTTTTTAAAGACTTGAAAACTTTATTTTATTGACTGCTCTTATACCAACTCCTTAAGTCAGCAACAACTGCAAGGCTGAAATCAAGGCTTATCTGGTCTGTTGCAGCTCACATTTTGGCCTTTGTTGTGGCTCAAAAACTGACATCTATTAAAATGTTTTGTTTCATCTTAAACCAGAGCATCTACAGATTAAAATGTTTTAAAAAAAAACCCTATTAAAGGGATAGTTTGGATTATTTGAAGTGTGGTTGTATGAGGTACTTTTCCATAGTCAGTGTGTTACCTACAGTAGATGGAGGTCAACACGCCTGCAGTTTGGAGAAGCAGCAGGAGTAGCGGTGTAGAAAGCTAATCAATGTGCTGCTGTGGACAAGGTCAGCAGCAAAACATATTCGAGTCACCTTAAAAATCAATGTCAGTTTAAGTATACTGTGTTTAGAATATTTTCAGTGCTTTCGTTTGCTGTCAGACAGCTTTTTCTGACAGGAAACTGCTGTTAAATAAGCCAGACATTGCTCTGTCAAAACCAACCAAACTCCATTGGAAAAATTAATAATTTTATCCCACAAATCACAGGAGCTTCTGTCTACTGCTGCCTCGATCTGTTAGTTTGTCTGTGTCATTGTGTCACTTTGGTGAATCCAAGCTAACCTTTTAAAGCACTAAAGTCACACAATAGCACAAACAAATTAACAGATTAGGGCAGCAGTAGATCAGCAAATCAAGTTTTCTGCAAGGTAAAATGACTGATTTTGCCAGTGGAGTTTGGTTGCTTTGGAGAAAGTGATATTTGGCTTATATAACAGTGGTTTCTTGTCAGAAAAGTCTGTCTGACAGAAAGATAAAGTGGTGAAAATATTCTAAAAAACTGATATTGATCAATTTGATTATTAAGTGGCTAAAATGCCACAATTCAAGTAATCCAAACTATCCCTTTAATTTTACACAGTTAGGTGAACCCAGGACACTTGGTTACAACACCATTACACTCTTCTTTGTACGTTAAAGAAAATGACACTAAACTATACAAAAACATTGCAGGAGGTGCTTCACCTCATCTGTTGTGTTGCAGAGAATATGAAAGAGGATTGCTCATATATTAACTCATCTTTTCTGTGTGACATTTGACTTTATGTTTGGTTGCTTGTAGTAAAAAATGTTAAACAAAGAGCTGAAGCTCACTCATTGGCTCATTTTTGAAATTTTAAATGCCTGAGATGTAAAGACTTAGTCCTGGCAGATGGCGCTCCTCTGTGTGCAGTGATCAGTACCAGAACGGACGCCGCCACAGCAGCAGCAGCCTTGAACGCAGTACAAAGCGATCTCTCAGTGTTCATCTCCTGACACACTTGGCTCCGAGTTTTCTTTGAGCTCTGAATGGCTCCTCTCAGTTTGTAAACGATGATCGAAAACATGTGGTGGCTGCGAACTCTGCAGGGATTTTAACCAAGACGAAGAGCTGCAGATGAACCGACACCTGCTCACAAAAACCACTCTGAGCTCCCGACGGGGGGAATTCCTGCCAAATTCACTTTCAGGCCGCTGTTGTGCAGAAAAACAGAAAAACTCCAGAAAAGTCTAGTGTGTTTAGTCAGTTGTTTGATTCACAAAGGAGATGCTAATATTGTAGATGTTACAATATGTTCCCTTATCTCATTTTATTGATACCATAATAATACAATTTTTGGCTTATCAGAAGTAGAAGTTGTAATTCTTGTTGTTATATGAGATTTTTTAACACATAACCTTTATTTATGTATAAAGCTGTCACAATACCAGAGTTTCAAACGTTGATACAATACTAGTATAAATAAATACTAAAAAAATACTTTGATGCCACGGCAGGAAAACAAAAAGTCCTCAGTACACAAAATTTTAGACAATAAAGACCGAACTGAACTGAGGTCTTCAATGATTTTTTTTTTTGATAGCCTCAAGACGTTCAATACTATAATTAATTGACATTGTACCCTTTTAAACATGTGCTATTGAAAAATATCAATACTTGGAGTAGTTATAGGAGCTTCTCTAACTGATTTAAAAATATTTATTTCATTGGTACATACATTTGTGCCTGAATTAATGAATAGTAAGAATAATGTGTCAATTAAAATAATGAACTTAAAAAAAAAAAAATGTAAGAAAAGAATACATTTCAAGCAAAAGAAAATCTATCAAATTATTTAAAAAGTTGTATGAAAAAGAAGATAAACACACACAGAATGCTGTAGAATAGTGTTCGACCGATTTGTTCCCTGGCTGATTATCAGAGTTCTGTTTTAATTAAACATTGTTTTTGTTTTGTGTTGTATGTCTAAATTTTGACGCTAAGATTTAAATTTTTACTGCAAATGTATCTCGGTTCAAACTATAGGTTATTGATTTGCTTGATTACTAATAATCAGTATTGGCCCTGAAAAAACATACTGGTCAACCCCTCGTTTTCTCCTTTTTCCTTTTCACATTTTTTTCTGCTTATATAACTGGGTTTTTCAAAGGTTTTCAAGAATACAAGCTGTAATTTTGCGTGTAATTGAAGAAAGTAAACTCTTCTTCAGGTCTTTTATACACCCCAAACTTTCCAGTATGAGAGGACATGTCTTTAGTGTCTTTAGTGTCCTCATTGGTACTCTTGGCCCTGAAATCTGAGCTGTAATCTGTTACTCCACTGTATCTCTTTTCAACTTTTACAGAAGCAGAAAAAACATAAAATTTCCCTTAAAACAATAACAATGAACTTTTTCCTGCCTTCTGGCCTCCTTCAGGAGAACTTCTTCGACATCCAGGAGGCGCTGCAGGCCATCCACATGAGGCAGGAGATGCTGAGGGAGCAGCTGGCCTGCGCCAAGTCGAAAGGAGAGGAAACCGTCGGACGAAATCTGCAGGTAGGCCGACGACGAATGAGATAAAATTCATGATAGAAACTGTTGCTGCTTGATGTTGTTACGACTCCCCCGAAATCCCAAACCCACAGCTGTGTGTTAGAACATTAACAGAACGATGATGGGAGGATGATCAGGGATGTCGGGGGCGCGATAACAAAATGAGGGAGTGAATCTCTGAAACAGAAGTGTTTCTAATTCTTGTAAATGTTGACATTATTTGAAGGCCAATCCAAGATGATACAATTGTCAGGACAGATTATCTTTTACAAGCTGCAGGAAAAACAGCAACTGACAAACAGACTGATCAATAAGGTGACTAATAACATCTCAATAAACTACAGAGCACGCCGTCAGGGCTGCCCAGACCCAAAACAACACTGAAATAAGTATTTTTTGTGTGATATATTTGTATTTCCTCCTGTTGTCTGAAAAAAATACTCTGAGCTATTTTAGGAGTATAATGGGCTTTTTAAAAAAAATGAAACTATATATGTGTGAGATATTTTTAAAGATTTATGTCTTTAGTAGGAGCCAGTGGGTTTGGCACAAACAAGAAAATAATAAAATATTAAACACACAATATTTAAGTTTGCCAACTGTCTTCCTCACTCTGACATATCTGATGTATCTCGTGTTTTCCTGGTTGTAGCAACTTGCATCTAGTTGGCAACAACTAGCAGGAAACACACCGTTATCTTAAATAAATTTCTCTTCGTTTGAACTTTTTTACAAACATTTTGGATAATGTAAGCACACAACTCGGCAAAATATACAACATATGTCAAACAACATTTTAATGTGGCAATGTTACAGACTCCACACCGGTTTTGATCTTTTTATTGGAATTTCTTTACTGTAATAAAAAACATATTGTCAGCCTTATCTTAATTGTACTTTTCGTTAAAAAATCCAAAATGCTTTATCCATACTTGCCAATCCTGACACAACAAAAGTAGGGAGGATTTTGCAACCAAAGCAGGCAGTCTGGGTGTCCTCCCACACAAAAAAATTACTTTTATAGACTTTGTTTCATCCTGGTGTCTTGTAAACAATAAAACAAACAAAATGCACATTTTTTTCTCAAACAGACTGCAGCATTTAGCCTTACATAGTCCAATCTCGAATGTAATTACAATAACACAGAAAATGAGTATTTTACAAATATAAGGATATATTAGTGCTCTTAGAATAATTGTGCCCCTTTCCTTTAAAACTTTCAAGGAACAGGAATTTTAGGACATCTGAAAGTTCTTTTTGTACTCTGTATTAAGAAAAAACTACAGCAGGCGCAAGAAGCTCCTTTCTGCATCATGTGAATGTCTTTTTAAGTTGTAGGGCTTATAGACGCTATACAGTACAAGACATACTTCGTGGTTGTCAAATTCGTCAGAAAATCAGGAGAAAAACGGGGTCGTTGTGACACTGTGACATAACCAGGAGTGGACAATGAAAAACACAAAAACTCTGCAGAGAAAATTGGGACTGTTGGCGAGTGTGGCTATATCTCACAGTGTTAAACAATCCCCTAACACAAAGAACAAAAGTCAGTTTCACTCGTTTCTTGTGTTATTGATTACTTTCCACCAAATCCCATTTAAATTTGGCACATTTTTAAGATCCTGCAAACTGAAAACTGGTGGTAGATAAAAAGCCCTGAAGAAGACTTGCAGTGGTCACAACATGTTAGCACTTTAAATGATTTAGCCTCTACAATAAAGGCTGTGCCAGGTTTGCCTTCCCACTTACCCCAATCATTATATTTTGTTTGACAAATTGCAAAAAGTAAGCTCAAGGGCCACTTACTAGCTTTTTCCAAAATTTTCAAACTCATGTCATGAACTTTATCAGTGGATAGAGACTGCTTATTTGTCTATATTGGTATCATATATGTTGTCCAAGTTTTTTAAGCAGCATTTTCTGAATATTTTATCCTTTTTCTTAATTAAAATTGTTCTGTTTTTGCTTTTTTATTCATAGTTTTTATTCAGAATTATTAAAAATGACAGCAGAAGTTTACTGTTGCAGTTTTATATTTCAGGAATATATCAGGACATGGACTGTATCATTTTCTTGCTGTCCACAGATTTTACGAAAATGTAAGAACTTGTACATTTTGGGAGGGAAATTAACACACAAAAGCAATGACAAATATGTCAGAGACAGTTGAAAAGGAGAAAAATAATAAAATAAATTACTTAAATAAAACAAAATTAGACTGTCATTCATTCAATACCTCCACTAAACCTGGTATTAAGGGTTTGACATATTTGACCCATTTGGTCCAGTATTTAATGAAAACCTTTTACTTTTTTACTTTTATGGAGAGAAAAGGTCGTCTTTTCAGTAACATAAATGTCATTTACTATACAGTATCTATCCACTCTTGTAATAAGGGTTAGGCTTATTACATATATATGAATATACTATATGTAAAGAAAGCATATTGGCTAAAATATCAGTCAGGCTCTAGTCTAAAACAAGCTTTTCTCCTTTTAGATCAATAACCTTTCAATTCAAAAGAAACAACAAATATAATTACTTTACGTCTATTTCACTGTAAATAAACATGAGTAAAAGATAATTATGGATGTGAAAGTGCTTGGTTGCAACAACAGTAAATTAAAATGAGGAAATATGAAAATCAAACAAACGCAGCTCAGCCGTCAGGTTGAAAGGATTCCCAGCAGCAGATACAGCGACAGATTTCCATGTCAGCAGATGTTTGAGGCAGCAGGATCCAGTTTGATCCCAGTAATGTTCTTTATTGGTTTCCAGTGCCTCTGCCGCTGTGGCTTGTTCCTAATTAGCGCCGGAGTGTAGGAGGAGAGCTTTATGATAAGTCATTACGCAGGAAACATGTTCATGTGAAATGTGTGTGTTTGTGGAGAACACGTCTGGTCTCATGTATGGTATATATATATATATATATATATATATATGTATATATGAACACACACACATATATACATATATATATATGTAAAGTATGTGTGTATGTGTGTGTGTGTGTGTGTGTGTGTGTGTGTGTGTGTGTGTATCTGCTGTTTGTGTGGCTGCAGTTCCACTTGTCATCTTGATGTGATTTCTCAGAGGTGGCACTGAGAAGAAGAAGAGATTTCATGGCTGCGTTCACACCGCAGGCCCTCTGAACCACCGCTTGCACCAGACACTGTTTCACTGTGTGAGGATGTAAAAGCACATCCCATAATAATCTGAGCTGACAGTGATGTGCAGACTGACAATGAGCAGATATCCCTGCTGTTTTTATTCCTGCATATTTCTATGAATCTGAGGTTGTCAGCCTTTCCTTAATGCTTCCTCCATGTTAATGCTCAGTGACGGACTGAAGATGGATCAGTCTTCTCCAGTCTGCATGTAAGCGATTGTACATGGGTGTCATTTGGACACTTCGGAGTTTCTTTTACACCTGTGAGGATTGTGTCCACTTGGCAGCAGCGTCCCAAAGAGATGAAATGTTATTAAAATGATCACAGCCTTCAGTGTTAAAGGGATAGCAAATAACACCACAGGCCAGGGGAAAGATGTGTATTTTTAAATTTGGGGTGAACTATAGAAAGGTCCACCTAAAATATATCAATATCAAGTGTGTGTTATATTTAGAGTATTTTCACAGTTTTACTTTGCTGTCAAGCACCCTTTAACAACAAGAAACTGCAGTTAAATGAGGCAAATATCGCTCTCTCCAAGCCAACCAAACTCCATTGGCCAATTTTCAAATTTTACCTTGCAGAACACAGGAGCTACTGCCTCGATCTGTTTATTTCTTTGTGTTAATGTGTGACTGTTATGTTTTAAATAGATGGTTTGGATTCACCAAAGTCACACAAAAACACGATTAAACTAACCAATCAAGGCAGCGGTAGACCAGCAGCTCCTGTTTTCTGTGAGGTAAAATTACTGATTTCGCCAGTGGAGTTTGGCTGGTTTAGAGAGAGCGATATTTGGCTTATTTAACAGCAGTTTTTTGTCAGAAAAGGGTGTCTGACAGCAAAGTAAAACTGTGAAAATACTCTAAATATAGCATACACTTAAACTGATATTGATTTGTATTAGGTGGACCTCTTTTAAAGGCACAGTTCACCCCAAAATTAAAAATATGTACTCTTCATCTGCCCTGTAGTGCTATTTAGCAGCACTGAACACACACTGCACTGCACTGCTTTGTTAAAGTGAATTAACATTACATAAATATTGATCGCGACACCATTTGTCCAGGTTCTTATCAGTATTTCAATACTGACCAATCAGGAACCGGTACCAGTTTAGTATCACCTCTCGATGACCATCCCTGGTTGCATCTGGCAGTTGTGGTGTCATTGCAGTAGGTGCTTCACCATCTGTTGCCTGGCAGAGATCTGCACTCTACTGAGTGACCTCTTCTAGTTCTTAATATAAACTGTTCTGTGTGTCCATCAGATGCAGCTGGAGCGTCTACTGGCGCGGCAGATGGAGATCCTGCAGGACGCCGCCGTCCAGGAGCGACTCCAGGCTCTGGACTGGAGGATCCCCCCCGCCGCCTTAAAGTACCTCAATGACGCCCAGAACACCAACGGAGCTGCCGCCGATGCCAGCAGAGACAGCCAAGGTACTGAGGGGCGTGAGCAGGCAGAGAGGAGAGGAGTTCAAATGCTGGTTTAAAAAAAAAATTAGACATTTCACGATCTACTTGCTTGGCCTGCAAAATGTGTCGTTGTCATGAATTTAGTGCATCTGAAGTCAGAAAAACACATAATTATCTCAATTTTCTGATGGAAGTCAAAAAAATGTCAGCTTGGGAGGGACTTTCCTATTTTAAAAGTCTCCACACAAAAATAAATCTACATGGGTGAGGTTGCCATGGCCACAATTTAACCATACAGAATAACAGGTTCTCCAACTTCAACAATTTTGATCATCAATTAATACTTCAGATCGTTTGTCTGTGGTTCCAGCTTCTCAAATATGCTTTTCTCTGTTTTACATCTCTGTAAATTTAATATTATTAAGTATTATAGTGTTGGTCTGACAAAACAAGCAGTTTGTAGAGATTTAAAGGACTAAATGAGCGATCAATTATAAGTTTTAAACCAAGGAAAGTTTATATTCTGCAGGATGCTGACATCAGTCAAGGTTCACATCTATAAATTCACATTACAGTATCTTACATTGTCCTACATTTCCTACGTTTCAAATTTTTATTTAAAAAAAATTGCTCCTTATTCATCCTCATCATCCATTCCACCATGAAAAATAGTTTTATTTTTATGAGTAATCAACTACTCACCCACATGCAGTGCATCATTTTTTTTCTGTTTATTTTGTTTTTGTGAGTAACATAAAGGGAACTACGACTAACATCTCATTGTAGAATCATTGTAGCCGCTCACTGGGCAGGTAGCCAGTCGTGCTTTAGGATAATAGGGTGGCATTTGGGGTGGCCAATTACATTCCTGCAAGGACTGTGATAAGCGGTAAGGCAGGATAATAGCCCCATTGAGAACAAGGTCTTGGGTTTACATGATAAACATTTAACAAGAAGTAGAGACGTAGTAATAATAATAATAATAATAATAATAGTACTTAATCATAATACTTGGGATTTTTATTTATAACACCTTTCAAGGTACCCAGGGCCGCTTTTTGTATGAAACAAAGAAACAAAAAAAAAAAAACTTAAATAAAGAAAGAAAACAAAACCTTCTGGTTTAGATAGCACAGTGTGCTTTTGTACTTTGTGCTTTTTGTGGATCTATTTTCACAACTCAGTCTGAGTAAGAAACAGTGCAAATTGTCAAGTTGTTATAGTTTTATATTATATTGGGTTGTATATAGAATTTGGATGGGTAAATTGATTAACTTTATTTTATTTTAACTTTATTTTCTTTATTAACTTTACAGTTTATTCCTACCCCTTTTTGAACATGTAGGATTTAATTGTGTTGCTTGAGTATTTGTCTATTCAGTTTGTTGTATAGGTTTATTGTTTTTTTATTTTTATTTTTCTACATGTTGGAAATAAAGAATTTTCATTCATTCATTCAAGGGACAACTGTATGGAGTCAACCCAGCAATATAAAGTAGTGTCATCAGCATAGAATTGAACAGCACAGTTATTTAGTGCCTGGATATCATTAATATAGATTGTGAAAAGGATGAGTCCTAATATCAACCCCTGGGGGACACCTTCTGTTAACGATAAATATGCAGATTGGACATTAACTGCTTTTACCTGCTTTTTAATAAAAGAAATTTGATGTTGGAACTTGATATTGACATAGAATATATGAAGTTGCTCGCCAACATGGAAATCCTTAAAATGCCAAAAATGCCTCAATTGAAGCATAAATCTCACCTTTGTTTGGCTTGTCCAGGTTTAATTTGAGAGTCTTTTTTGATAATTGCTGGTTTGCCAGGTTTTAATTGGCTCCCTGCTGCCCCTGATGTCCAATCAGGAGAAAGGATCCAGCTGTGGGTGCAGTCTTCAGCCAAGTCATCGCCCATTATCGGCTTTAAAGCTCAGTAGGAGACAAACAGACTGAATCACAGCCGAATATGACTTCCTCTTTTTTGGAGGTTATTTTTATCTCACGCCATAAATGCCACAGGATGTGTACATGGCTATAGGTGCTGATTTTCCACACCCAGTCATGGCGGCTTCCACTTTTTGTGTTTTCTTCTCTTCTTCTCTCAAACACAGAGGGAGGAAGAAGAGACAAGAAAAAAGATGCATCATTATTCAGGATCTTACTTCTCCTCAGGGCCTCATCTCATTTTCATCCCTTTCCTCTCCCTCACCCACTCCCGACAGCTCATTATATCGCTGTTCCCACAAATCCCACAATGCACCTGTAATTATCACGCCCACGCCTGTTTACCTCCAGCCAGTTGCCTGGAGGGGGGCGTCTCTCTCTCTCTGTCTCTCTGTCTACCTCTCTCTGTCCTCCCCCTCTCCTTCTCTGCTTTCCTTCCTCGTTTTCTTCTTTTTGTCTCTTTTGCTTTTCTTTTTTCCCTCTCTGTCACTTGTCGTTTCTTTTCTTCTCCTCCTTGTCCTCTGCCTGTCCTAACCTGTCTCCTTTACCACTGACATGCATTTTCCTGCATATACAGTACTGTATTTCTTTCCTAACCCCCTTTCTTCTGTTTTGTCTTCTCTTCTTTTTATATTCACCTTTCTTAGCCTTTCTTGACTAAACCTGCTTAAGATTAAATATATCCATGTATTTTTGGTGAAAATTACAAAAAAAACCAAAAGTATTGTGTTTTTGTATCCACCACCAGCACATTTCAACATGTTTTGCTGAGGTAACTGTGTATGGCTGCAACAATTAGTTGGTTAATTGAAAAGAAAATTAATTGCCAACTATTTTGGTAATCAGTAAATCATTTTAGTCTCTCGTTTCAGCTTAAAAAAATGAGACAATAAACTGACTATATTTGTATTTAGTTAAATAAATCAAGCAATTTTAGGGGATAGTTTGGATTATTTGATGTAGGGGTGTATGAGAGGAGCACAACAATGCACTGCTGTGGACAGGGTCAGAAGCAAAATGTTAGATTTTATCCACTTAAAAAGGTCCACCTTAAAAAAAATCAGTATCAGTTTAAGTGTACGCTATATTCAGAATATTTTCACCATTTTTCTGAATGCTAACTGCTGTTATATGAGACATATATTGCCCCTCTCCAAACCAACCAAACTCCATAGGCAAAATCAGTCATTTTACCTCTCAGAACACAGGAGTTGCTGCTCTACTGTTGCCTCGATCTTTTAGTTTGTTTGTGTTATTGTATGACTTTGGTGAATCTGAACAATCTTTTTAAAACACAGAGGTCAGGAAATAACACAAACAAGCTAACAGATCAAGGCATCAGTAGACCAGCAACTCCTGTGTTCTGCAAAGTAAAATTACTGGTTTTTCCTATGGAGTTTGGTTAGTTTGGATGAAGTGCTATATGCTTTATGTAATTGTGGTTTCCCACCAGGAAAAGCTCTAAGTACCTCATACAACTCCACTTAAAATAATCTGAAGTCTCACCTTGAGCTGTGAGATACTATAAGTGTCATTTTTCAGTATTTTGTAATGAAGAAAATGATGAATCAAGAGAGAAATCAGCAGATCAGTCAGTCATAAAAATAGGTAGTCATTAGTCGCATCCCTAACAAAAAACAGAAAATGTGAACATGTGAACATCACATCATGTTCTCAGGTCTTATACGTATATATACTTTTATTTTTTTAAAATAAACATGTAAGTGAAAAGAGGGAAGAAAATCCGTAGGTTCAGATTATAGTGCACATGAAATGGTTCAGATAAAAAAAGAAGTTGTCTAGAAGTCTAATTATACTGTGTAACTGTATTTTTACTTGCAATGGGGGTGCAGCACATGATTAGTTTTATAATTGATTAATCTGCAGATTATTTGCATGATTAATTATCTATCATCTAGTTTAATCCATAAAATGTCAAAAAATTGTGAAACAGTGCTCATGACAACAGTCCAAAACCCAAAGACTCTTCATGTACTGTCATAAATGACAAAGAAAAACAACAAGTCCCCACATTTAAGAAGCTGGAAGCAGCAAATGTTTGACATTAGGGCTGCACCTAACAATTATTTTCATCGTTGATAAATCGGTTGATTATTTTCTCAATTAATTGATTAATAGTTGTTTGTTTATAATGGCGAAAAATGTCAATAATTGTCTCCCAAAGCCTAAGATGATGTCCCAAAATGTCTTGTTTTACTTACAACCCAAAGATATTCAATTTACTTTCAGAGAGGAGTAAAGAAACCAGAAAATATTCACATTTAAGAAGCTGAAGTCAGAGAATTTTTTGAAAAATTGAATATTTTTCTTTAAAAAAAGAAGTACTCAAACTGATTAATCGATCATTAAAATAATGTGCTCAGTGTATTCAACAAATCATTTCAGCTCAATTTAAACATTCTAAAAAAAAAAGAATTCTTTAAAACTATTGTTGCCTTTAACCTAGACATTTAGGAATATTTGTAAGGTACCAAAATGAGTGCTGAGACTCACTGAATTTGGATTTCTGGTTGGGGGTCATAAAGAAACCAATCAGCTTTTTCCTGCAGAAATCTAAGGGAGTTAGAGGAAGCAGTAAAAAGAGGAGTTAGTAGAAGTAGACTGGGTTTCTCATACTTGAAGCCACATTTTCTGTGATATTAGTGTGTTAGCTTTCTGTTCTCAACACTGCTGAGGTGAAGCCCTTGTATAGTTTGCCTGTGATGCCTTTAAATGCCTTGAAACCTTCAGTAAATATGCAAGCTGCAGCAGCAGGATTCTATGGAGCACAAACATTACTGTGATTACTGTGTGACACATATGCAGGTGCTTCCTCGTCAACTCTAGTTGCATCATAGTTAGTTTGGAAAAACAGAAAATATTATGACAGACAATGAGGATAAACCTTCACGTCACTCTCATCTAACATTATTGGTGAAAAGCTACAAACCAAAGTGGGTTCATCCTTCACTGCTGAGGTAAATCAGCTGATGCAGAAAAGGCAGAAAGTGGCTGATGATCACAAACCTGCATAATGTTTGAATCATCTATTTACATGGATATAAATAACAATGTTTCTCATGTTCCATACGATCATCATGTCCCGAATATAAAAGGCTTCAATCTGGACATGACTGTGCATGTAAACTTAATAATCTGTAAAATAAATGATATCTGCATGTCAATATTAAGCATAGAGCAGTTGAATGCTGCAGGAAAATCTTCCCCTTCCTTTGTTTCTGATTCTCTCGCTCTCTAAGGGAATAAAAGCAAACACAAGGGATCAGAAAGCTTAACTCACACAAACACAGGCTTTGTTACCCCTGGGAATATTGAACATGTGAAACAAAGCCAGCGTTAGAACAACATCTGGGCTGATGTTTGCTTTTATTCAACTGGATTCACTTCAGTCTACTTCTGATTGGTGATGAAAACATTGATTTAAAGGGATAGTTTGGGATTTTTTTTAGGGATTTTTTAAAATCTACAGTAGATGATGGTCAGCATGCCACCGGTTTGGAGAAACAGCAGGAGAACCGTTGTAGGAAGTTGTACTTTGGACACCAAAAACTATATTTTCACCACTTAAGCTTTCTGTCAGTCAGACTTTACTGATGGGAAACCACCAGATATCGCTCTCACCAAAGCAACCTACTGCGATTCTGAGCAAAATGAGAATAACTGGTTCGTTTTTTGTATTTTCTGTCCATGTCTCTCCTCCAGATGAGCGACCAATCAACTTGCGGGTGGTTAGTCAGAGCATGCAGGAAGGCGACCTCCCATTGGGCAAGCAGCTAGCCAATGAACTCAAGCGCCATCACAACCACAACAACAACAACAACACCACAGACGAGACCAAAACACCAGCAACAGGTTAGTGATGACAGATGTCGTATTTTATTTATCGTCTTATTAGAGTAGAGAGTTTATTGCCCAGGATAGGTCAGTAGAGGACTGAATGTCTTGCTCAGGAACACTCTGGCCACAAAAGTGAATTCAGGTACATAAAATCTGAGAATTCACTGAATTAAATTTGTTCTGCTGTGTTCTACAAGGCTTCATGCTGTGTTATAAACCTCTATGCTGACGATTCCGTCCTTTATTTTTGTCTTTGTCTTCAGAAAACGGGACGTCACAGCGAGTGTCCAACAACACAGAGAAGAAGACCATCAAGTCAGAGCCGGAAGACTCCACATAGTGCCTCCCGCCTCGCCCTAACACCTCCACCCCCTCCACCCCTCGTACCAACCCTCAATACATTCTACTCACACTTGACAGTATGCAGTTAATACCCGTCAATAGATACTAAGCAAGCACAGCCACAGTAGAGCCTTAACAACCAATGTTGCCTCATGAATAGCATTTATTTTTCTTTGATTTTGTCTTTTTGTTTTTTGTGTTTAAACGGTATTTGCCAAAGCACCTAGAGAGCATGTCGAGAAGCCCTTCAGTGCTCTACAGGTCTTTGTCTGTTGATTAATTGTACACGTTAGATGTACATGTAATTTAAGAGTGATCTGTTGCAGACATTTGTATACTCTTTACCTCTGCCTGGGTGATATTTTTGTTGCTTTCTTTGGACAGCCAGGTTGCAGGCTGTGATGCCGGGGCTGAGTCTTAAGTCAAGCGTAGATTCAGAGAGGAGACAAAAGCAGAAATGTTGGCACTGCTGCTGCGAGTTCAGCCATATAGCCAGTGTTTTAAGTCCTCCCTCATTCACGTGGACCTCAAAACTAAAAGCTGCAGATGCTGCTAATCTAAAATTTCAAATTCTGAAATATTTAAAGTATCAAGTATTTCTTCTTTCGATTTTTAGCTAAGAATGGCAATGCCCGCACTTTGGTCCAGACAGAAATATCTTGATAAATATCAGATGGATTGCATTGAAATTTGGGACAGACATTCATGCGCCTCAGAGAATTATTTCTGTACTTTGGCGATCCTCTGACTTCTGATTCAGCGCCACCTGCAGGCCAGAGTTTATAATTAAACTGTGAAATATCTCGATATATATTCAATGGATCTGCGTAAAATTTGGTACAGACATTTAGGTCATTAACAGCATGAACTGTACTTACTTTGAGGATCCCTTAACATTTGATCTAGCACCTAGCCTGGGAACCAGACGAATCTGCTGAGCTCATTTTTTATGATTGGATTTAGGACTATCCAGTTGCGCAATCCAACACAATTCTTCAAACGTAACTGTCCAGTACTTTGGTTTGTGACCAAATACTTGCAAAACTAGTGACATTCCCATCAGCCTCAGCGGTATGTAACAATTGCTAGTGTGCTAAAATGATGACCATGGCAAACAATATTTGCTAAATATTAGCATTTAGCTTGAAAGCTGTTAGCATGCCTATGGCATTCTAGTTTTAGTTTTTTCAGGATGTAAGACATCAACAAAATGATGATTGATGCTTTTTATAGTCAGATATCAACACATTATAGATAAATTTGTGACAAACTATATAAAACATTTTTTTTTTTTTTTTAGCACTGACGTCTACTCCAATGTTAAAGTTTTAAGTCTTGATTTGTAAAGATCAACACATCATTGGTTTTATGTCCTGACAACTGTCATTTACATTTTCAAATTCTTCTTCAAAAAGATCAGGTGGACACCGCAAGTTGGCAGCAATGGAGAGAAGAAAAAATACATCCTTCCTTTGATTCCACTTATTGAAATTAAAAGATCATTTTGATAGATTTTTTTTACATACATTTATTGGAAAGAAGGTTAAAGTCATCAAAGCACAATTATTGTGCTGTAGGCATGCAGAGTGTCACCTGATTCTGAGCTCTATGGCTAGGAACATAACTGTCCAGAGGCTGCAAATGCTGGTGTCCAAAAATTCACAATCCATTTTCTTAACTTTACAAGGCAACTAGAACTCTTAACTACAATAAGGTCTTTAAACTTGCCAGCAAAAGCCAAAGATTCAGCAGCATTTGGTTGGTGGCTTATTGTCCTTTTCCAGGTCGTCACTGCAGGTCTTCTGAGCCTTCGTCATTCTCCCAAATCTAACTTGCATTTGTACTGTAACTCAAATCGAAGGTGTAAAAGTACTGTAGGGAGATTGAGTTAGGATTCAGCCCCTGGTGCAGGTTAGTTTTTTTTGTCGCTCACTTCAAATGGGGGAAAAAAAGGACAGGTGGGATTAATCCTTCCCTCCTCACCTTGTCTTGTGTATATTTATGGGAGGTAATTTAAGAAGAGGATGTATAGGAGCTGTTGTGGAGTAACAGCAGGGGACCTCTGTCATTTGTCTTGGCAGGATGGCTGGGCTGGCATGCCGGAGGCCGAGCTAATTGGTTCATTTCACTTTGTAATTTAGCAAAACACTGCTGTTGAACCGAAACCACGCATCTGCAAACGGGGAGTATTTCAGGAATAAAGCCTGTGTGTATTTTTTAGAAATCATCCGACAAGCTTTCAGCAGGCCCCACAGGTCGTAAAATCCTCTCAACATGTACTCTTTCAACTGAAGACGGCATCGAATATTAAAGATTTGCAGGTGTGCGGTTTTCCAACAACAGCGGCAAAAATTTAAATTCCCGTTTATTGCTACTCTTCATGGAGCAGCAGCCCGGGGTCTGTAAATAGTACCAAGATAACAAATAGTGCTAGCCTAATCTCTCAACCAGGGTTTTCCTTTGTCAAGTGTAACTTTGCTGTAGATTTTTGGTGTCAATACAGTGTTTATGTATGTAGAGCAAAAACAAAAAAAGAAAACTTAAGTGTCATTGAGGAAAAAATACAGAATCAACAGTGTGAAAGTGTCTGGTATATAAAAACATGCTTTACATGATGATAATGTTGATTAGCCTTAGCTCTTAACAGTGTTTAATCCACCTGTGATGGCCATCAGTGCATATTTCAAAGATGTGTTCTTGCTGTTTAGAGGTAAATACATAACAAATAAGTGTTCACTGTGTTCTTGTGTGTTCGCCACACTGTGTAAATACGTCTGTTTGGTCCAAAATGATAATAATGTCCAGACAATTTGGTCTAATCTCCTTTCCCCCCTCTACTCCCTGCAGATAGTTTAGTCTCACTCAGCGTAATGACAGACCAATGCAATATTTATGTAAGTAATAAGTCTATTTGCATTCTATATGGATCCATCATTTTGTTATGTGCTCAGTAACTGTACGTCTGTCATGAACTTCACGGTGGGAATTCACCTACAACTTGGGAACTGTTTGTGTTGTCTCACTTTTAGTGCGCACGGCACTGTATCTGTATTTAACGATGTTCTTTTCACAAAAGTCCGTTCACCATGTTCACACAGCGGCCATTTTCCTCTGACGTCACGCTCAGGGTGGGAAGCTCAAATACTGTTAGCAAAACGATAATGTTGTTGTAAGTCGTATTTTAACAACAATTCTTGAGAATTGAGACAAATTATGTCCTTTGAAAAAAACTTAAAAAATATTATTACCAACACTCTTAACTGCAGTTTTTTGGTGAAGATTTATATATATGGAATATATGTAACTTATGAAATGTTTTGGTTTGCTTTCATCATTTAATTTCTAAACTTTCTCTGTGTCAGAAAACAGCCTTGTCTCAGACAAGAATTCACAACTTCAGACAATTTAAAAATATGTTAAAAGCCTTCAAAATATAAAACTAACACTACCCTCTGATAACATGGGTGTAAAAATGTGTTTAAAATCAATTTTTGATGAAAATGTTGACCCTTTAAAGTTGTGTCCCAGATTTCTAACAACAAAAACCTGATTTAATCAGGCATGAAAAGGGTTAGCTATACCCTAAGGACCCCTGTCTCACTTCCTGGTTTTAAAAAAATGGGGGAATTCTGCTCAAGCACTAATAAAATTTCTATTTTCAGACAAATTTATTCAATAATATTGATGTGTCTCAACCATAACATGTCAACTCTGTAGCCCTTGTAAATCAAAGCTAAATAGGAATTATGGTTGAAAAATGTGTATTTTGATTAACATTAAGAGAACTCTGAGACACTATTTACAAAATAAAATGGCTGCTCACTGCGACTATGCTGTGAAGTGAAAAAATTTTGTCAATTAAAAAATTAAATCTGTAGGAGTTTGGCATGTTACAAATTTTAATTGCCAATAGTTTCATCTTGTAAAATATATTTTCCAGCGTAATTGAACAGAAAAAAAAAAACTCACAAAATTGTTCATTTCACTGCTTCCTGATTGATCAGTAGCATTCAGAGGGACATTGTGCCATATTTCAAGCTAAAATAACATATTTGATAACCCATTAGACAACAGCTAAACATTAGCTTTGATTAACCACTGTGTTAGACTACATGATCTGAGAGGAGAGGCATAAATTAGATGTTCTATTGATATATCAGAATAAATTTACGCCCCCCTGTTGTATCATGTAACACTATCAAATGGTAACCTCAGCTAGGAGGTGTTCAAATGCTAATGTTAGCTGCTGTTTAAAGGCAGCTAATGGGTTATCAAATACGTTGTTTTAGCTTGAAATATGGCCTAATAAGCTTCTGAATTTTGATTGTATTGTATTTTCAGTTGCTAATCAACAGGGAAGCAGTGAAATGCTAACCATTTCATATATTTAAATAACAGCACTGGAGCCTTCCGCCCTGAAAATGATGTCAGAGGAAAATGGCTGCTGTGTGAACACGGTGAATGAGGTTGTGTTTTGTTTCAAGCAGCCACTATGGCAAGAAACTAGGGAGGATTTGGAGTCGTGATCTGTTGTAAAAATCTAGTTTGCAAAAGCTAAACTAGCTAGTGAATTCTGGGAGATATAAAGCCATCATGGTTCGGAGACAACAACAGAAAAATCTTGTTTCCGTCCTGATTGGCTCAAACACTGGCCTAGTTAGCGTGACTGTTGTACGATGTTTCAGAGAATAGCGCATGTCTGACCTGCCGTCTCACTGATCACTGTTCTCCTCACTGTTTATTGTAAAGTGATAGATTAGGCTTCACCTAGTTATGCACCTGTTTTTTAAACACTAATATATTTTATTTGTTATACAGCACATAAACATTAAACTTTATTTTTTTGAACTCTATTGTGAGGTGCGTTCTGTGATCAATGTCTTCTCAATCCACTGTAAACCTGTAGTTTCATTACTTTTCATATTTGTGTTGGCGTGGTAATCTGACTACTATAGCTCAGTTGAAGATGGATTTCTGAGGCTGATACCTACACAGAAAAACCTACAAACCAGCTCATATTCATTTTCTTCCTTAAGCACAAATAAAAAAATAAATAAACTTGATGCGATCAAGAGGGATCAAAATCAGATTTCTCTTTAAAATTTCAGCATTTTGGCCGTGCTGACCTATTAGTCAGAGTTTGCCCTCTTCGTGGTTCACCATGTAGTAAAACTGAAATCATTTCTGCCTCTCTGGAAGATGACTTGTACACTTGACTTGTGTCCAGTGCCTGAACACGGCAGACATTTAGCAAGACGTGACGATATTAACCACACAGCTATCATTTTTAATTAACAACAAATTTTCAATAATTCATAACAGATTTACTAATAAAAAGAACAAGACTGGCTCGGGACAAAGCAAAAAACTTAAATGTTTGTATGCTAGTTGTTGCATGCCAGCTTCATTCAATCTCAACTTGAGTTTTGCTTGCTAACTTTTCCTAGAGCTTTCAGAAAGGAAGTAAGGGACGTTAAGTCAAGATTTTCTTGTCAAACTACTGTTCTCAATGTCAAAAATGAACTTTTACATTTCACTGGTTATGTGCAGCTGCTCGTTGTGCACTCACTGTGGGTGTTAGCATGCTAGCATGCACACCAGACAAGTCAGAATATCAAGTACAATGACTAATGGGGCAGAAAAGGTCTTTGTAGTGCTGTGATAATAGGTTGTTGTCTTTGTAACACTATAATGTAGTGATAATAATGTTTTGGTAAATTATATATTAGTTTCCCACTACAGGGAGGAGCTGGTGGAGTTTCAGTGTCTTGCTCATAAAAACTAACTGAATCCTCGCTGGGAAATCTGAGCTGCTCAGATACACTCATCCTCCAGCAACAACTTTGAAGCAGAGTTAGTATAGTTTTGGATTTATTTTCTCAGATTTTGTTTTCAGTTCAGTTTAGTTTATGTTTATTATTATATCAGGGGGGTATTTGTCAAGGCCAAGATTTAAGAAGTTCAGAATTACAATATGAATACAAATTGTGAAGGCAGTTGACTCAGTCTCAATAAACATATGCACAAATGCATCTTCCAGTTTGTTATGTTGACCAAATTCATCAAATTGACAAAGACTACAACTAAGACAGTCCTTGTATATTTTTATTATTTTGCCTTAGTTCTGCACAATATTGTTTGAGTTAGTTTTTTTAAATTTTTTATTTCAGTGAACTGAAATATTTTTTCACACCTAATTTTAGTTATTAGTTTAGTTTTAGCCTTTCAACAAGGCAAGGAACCCCCGGCTTCTTCCCAGTGAGAAAGTGCGTGTGAAAGCAAAGCAGGGAGGAACTGGAAAAGAATAAAAGTGCTTCAGCCTCCCCACTTCTTTCTGCTAAGTAAAAAATTTTCCATGCCTAGTTTTAGCTCCTAGTTAAGTTTTAGCATTTCAGCAAGGCAGGAAACCCCCGGCTTTTTCCTAGTGAGAAAGTGCATGTGAATGCAAAGCAGGGAGGAGCTGGACAAGAGCAGAACTGCTTCAGATTTTGTTTAGTTTTTGTTTTTATTTCAGTCAGCTAAAACATTTTTTTCATATCTCGTTTTAGTCCTTTGTTTAATTTTAGCCTTTGAGCAAGGCAGGGAAGCCCCGTCTTTTTCCTAGCATGAAAGTGTGTGTGAATGCAAAGCAGGGAGGAGCTGGAAAAGAATGAAATGCTTCAGTTTGCATTTGTTTGTTTTTTTCTTTCCATCAAATAGAAAAAAAAAAAAAAATCCATGCCTAGTTTTAGCTCCTAGTTTAGTTTTAGCCTTTGAGCAAGGCAGGGAAGCCCCAGCTTTTTTCTAGCACAAAAGTGCATGTGAATACAAAGCAGGGAGGAGCTGGAAAAGCTAAAGTGCTTTTTGTTTACTTTTCATTTTAATTTCAGTTAACAATATTTTTTTCACATCTCTTTTTAGTTTTTGGTTCAGTTTTAGCCTTTGAGCAAGGCAGGGAGGCTCCAGATTTTTCCCAGTGAGAAAATGCATGTGAATGCAGACCAGGCAGTAGCTGGAAAAGAGCAAACATGCTTTAAATAGTTTTCGTTTAGTATTTATTTTTATTTCAGTCAACTAAAAAATGTATCACCCCTAGTTTGAGATAGTTTAATTTACGTCTTTGAGCAAGGCAGAGAAACCCTGGCTTTTTCCCAGCATGAAAGTGTGTGTGAATGCAAACCAGGGAGGAGCTGGAAAAGAGCAAAAAGTGTTTCAAGCAAAGGCAGGTAAAAAGAGAGCCAGGCAGTGATGGGATGAAAGTGGTGAATGGCAGAAGTTGGGCCAGTTGGGCCTCCTTTAAAGGAGCTTCCCTGTCTTCTGTTTGTTTTCTTCTTCATCTTCTTCTTCTTCTTTTTTTTTGTACTGAGATGAATCCCTGCGCAGGCCATTTGCATCAGCGTCACATCAACACATTGTGAAACTGGCTGATGACTCACTCTGACGCAGGTCCTTTTCACATACCTCCCATCATCCTCTCCCTCTCTCTCTCTCTCTCCACTCCCTCCATCCCCCCTCCCCTCCACACACACACACACACACACACACACACACACGCATTTTCTCTGGAGAATAGCTCATGAACACCCATGCTGGTTACCGTTCACAGTGGCAGCCCTGCTCGGCGCTCAAAACGGCCACCCCTCCCCTCCCTGTCCTCCTCCTCCTCCTCCAGTGCAAGTCACTGATGATGATGATGTGTTGCCGTGGCAACGGCTGGAGGTGGGCGGCTCCACGGGCGGTGGGCGGAAGCCAGCCGCTAAGCAGCGTGGGAGGGATCTGCCGAGCGCACCCATCACCCTCATTTTGAAAGGAGCAGGAAGCTGACTGCTTTTGAGAAGGTGTGGGTGTTGGTGAATTATCGCCTCTCCTCCCTGCAGCTTCGTTAGGGATCGCCTTGTTTGTCTCCCTTCCTTCCTTCCTTTGTTTTCTGGTTTACTGCTGCATGCAGCTGCTCCTCATGGGGGATTTCTGCACAAAATTAAACTTTGAGAGCTACTGTTAGTTTGAAAAAGTGATCACACCAGTTTGCCTTTATTTTTCACATGAACATTGTGCCAAAGATTTCTCAAGACAGACACTAAAAATCCCCAAAATAATGTGCATTGCAAGTTAAGGAACTAAATAACTGAATAGAAAAGGCTTGTTTAACCGATGGGGTACCCGCAGACCCCAGAGGTATTCTTTTTGTCAGATCTTACAGGTGCTTTATTCTAGCTTTCCTATTTTCATGACAATCAATTTGTTCATTATGATTTCATATCATTGTTTTCTGTTTTATTATTATTCCTTTATATACCAATGTATTCTCAACTTGCACAATGTAGTGTAATGTATCCGTATTATGAGATTTTGCTTGCCGTTATCTAAGATACAAAGGAGATTATCAAAATGCTCAAAAATATACTAAATGAACAATAAATATTATCAACAAAATGTAGCTAATGGTTATCTAACCCTAACCCTAACCCTATTAACAGTACCAGGCTAAAGTGAAGTAAAGAACTGAAGAATGAAAAATCACAAAGTTTGTACAAAGGTAAAGGTAACGTTACTTATAGTGTTGACAGGAAGTAAACAGATGTGCAATTAGTAACACAGATATACATCACACTCCAAAGTGCAAGTAGGGAATTGGGGGTAGAGTTTTACTAGATGGGACTATTTATTGATTATTTATTTTAGTATTAATTTATTTTTTAATTTAAAGTATCACACTATCAGGGGTGCAGGGGCATTTTGAAGGAATCAGACATAAGCCTCATTCACACGAGCGAGCTAAGAAGTTAATAAGGCATTACATTGTTTACTAACCAGCTAAAGGGTTGAAAAAAAATGTTACACTGTTCACTAGCTATTTTTAAAAAAAAAAGTTATATTGTTAGCTAGCTTGCTAAAAAATAAAAAAAACAAGTTACGTTGTTTGCGAGAGAGGTTTAAATTTCTTAATTTTAAGCTAGTTTAAAAGTTTGGTTAATCTTTGTTGGTGCAACCCAGCTTAAATGGAAGAGGGATTTAGATATTGTATATATTACACATCATGCAAATGACACAAAACATTAGATACACTCATCTCTACTCTTTACTGGATTCTTTATTCTTTGCATTAATGTATGTGACTACATCAGAAATCCACTCACCATAATGTACATAATGTTTGCATGTAAAGCAGTTGTAGTTTGAATTGTCGCACTGATTGCTGAACCCAAAGTGCAGGAGTCAGTCATTTGTTTAATTGCAGATTGAATGCGACAGATTGCACAGTCTTATTTTTAGAAGCTCCCAATGGTCGAGAAAATGTTTTGCTTACATAAACAAGGCTCCTGTTAATTTACTTCCTATCCAGCTTGTTAGGCTGTCAGATACACTACATGGCTGTGATATGTGGACACCCAAACAAATTACACCCATATTCAAAGTGCCACACACTAAACAAAGATACAGGAAGAGAATCAACAAGAGAGAACAGGCATAATGTAAAATCAGTATAAAACAAAAAAAGATAAAAGATTAATCTGATAAAATATGTGTTTAAGAAGTGACTCAAAGGTCCAGTGTGTGAAATTTATGGGGATCTATTGGCAGAATATGGAATATAATATTCATAAATATGTTTTTGTTCATGTATAATCACCTGAAAGCAAGATGCCACAAAATCCTACACACTGGTCCTTTTAGACTAGATAATGTTTTCGTTATATTATATGGAATCTTTGATATATTTTTAGATGATAAAGACTGGACAAGATACTTATCACACTGGAAGCCTAAATCAAAACTAACACCTTCATTTTTCAATGAAAACTCAAGGTCACTTGTTCCAAACCAAACTCCATTGAGAAAATTGATCATTTTACAGTAATAGTAAACAGTAGTGTTCACTAACAGTAACTAACAGTAGTGTTCGCTAATAGTAGCTAATAGAAGTGTTTGTTAACAGTGGTTAACTGTAGTTTTTAGCTAAAGGTAGTGATCGCTGTATATATATATATATATATAAAATCCTGTATGGCTTCTCTTTTATTGCTTTTACACAATGGATGCCAGGTATGGTTGGGACTGTCTGCTATCTTAACCCACTCTCTTTCTTTTATCTCTCAAGTTAGCTTCAAAAATACCAAATAAGGAAAAATCCTGCCTCAGGCTCCTCCTGTTTTAACTAAATACTTAAGAAAAGAAGCTTCTGTAATGCAGCCCCACGATTCAGACTCACTCAGCAACTGCAAGAAAGGGATTTTTTAAATTAAAATGTGGATTCCAGTAAAATAACAACCTACAAGACATTTCAATGGAATTCCCCTTTAAATTATAGACCTGATTACAAGGAAATGTGAGCTGCAGAGCTTGAGTTTCTGCCAGTGCATTCAGTCCAAATTCACGAATGTTTCATGGTCCAAGTGAGGCATTATTAGTCAGCATCAATTTGTTTGTTTTATCCTACTTGGAGCTCCAGGTGGGTGGAGTTGATCAAGATTTCAGATAAAGTCAGATAAAAGTTGGGAACCACAGAAAAGCGAACTGAAGCAACTTACAGAATACTTTCCACCAGTGAGTAATCTCTTTTGTAGGTCATTATTTTAGACTGTGTGTCAAACTCCACCCACCCAGGCCATGAAAGAGGACAAAACAAACATTTGAAAAAAGCTGTCTGACTCAGGTCCAATACTGTGTGATAACAGCCTTCAAGCTACAAACTGATTTATCGGTCAACATAAAAGGAATCTGCCCACACTTTGACACAATTTTTGAATTGATTAAGAAATTGAAAATTAGTGTGTCTAATATGTCAGTTTAAATGTGGCATATTAATAAAATAAATCCAGATGTATGAAGTTTTGTGCACAGTGGGCATAAGTGGTTCCCAGAATATATTCATAGAGAAAAACAAAGCTACATGCATGAAATAAAACAAATAGAGCATCCAACTGTAATGTGTATCTTAATAATTAATCTCAGATCTCACCAGCAGATGGCGCTGTCACTGTGTCGTTCAGGACAGAGAGACCATCTGCTGAAGAAGCCACAGTGTGAATGCAGTACCAAAATAATTCAAATGGTGTCACACCAAGACAAGACATTACAGTCTCATTCGCATGCTGCTCTGTGGTGATTTATACAGACTTTAAACTACTTTATGCTTATTTTTTTCACATATATTTTATTGGAAACCAATATATTACAAATCAAAATACAAAACTGTATTCCAAAATTGTTTTTTCTCTTTTTTGTGTGTTAAAACAGAGAAATACACCTCTCTCTAACCCTGCCACCCATCCTGAACTCTCAGAAAGAGATGAAAAATGAAAGACTAAATAAGACACACACAAATAATAAATAAATTGAACTAAAGCAATCATTTATTTGCTCTTGAATACCACTCAAATATTGTAAAAAAAAAAAAAAAAATATTTGAAATGTGCCATATTTTCCATAAGTAATGAAAAAGATTTGTTTTTCCTAAAATATAAAATTATTGTGATAAATGAATTTTCATAAATGCCTGATACATCAAATATAATACAAACAAAATATCATACATGTAGGTGATATAGAATATTTAAAGTTTCACATTTGACATAACACGTAATGTAATAACAAAGATCCATTTACAAAGGTCCATTTAAGGATCTATGCAAAACAAGCAAGAGAAAACCACATTTCCAATAAAAGAACATAAATTTTCTTTCCTGTTATTATATTTTTACCATATATAATTGTTGTTTTGTGAGCAGTATAAAGTAAATTATAGGATCTTGATTTTGTGTAAAGAATTGAGACAGAAGTTGAGATACAACAGAAAAAAAGGCAGTATCTATCCTATATGTCTCAAAATCAAAATCTATATGAAATCTGCACTCTGAAATCTGCCCTTGTCATCTGTTGTATCTTGTAACTTAATGCCTCAAAAGTGGCTATAATATTAATTAATTACAGGAAATTACAGTCCACCATTTATTAAACATTTATGTTTTTTAAAGGAGATTTTGTTGAAATAACCAGAAGAAATAACATATTTCTGGTAATCATTTAATCTAGGATTACATTTTTTTCTTGTATTGTTTTAGGCTACATAATGTTTCTTTTCCAAGTGTGAAAACTAATAAAGTGCAGGGGTTGGACTGATCTGATCTGCCATGTTTTTTTTTAATGTTTCCTTTTTAAACTCTAATGTATGATAGTTTTGGTTCTTGTATGTCTCATATGAACTGTTATAAAGAGGAAAAACTACGTAAACACGATAAAAGTAAGTATTTATTCATAATTGCTGTTAAATGTTCACTAACTGTCGGCAGTGATGGAGATAAATGATCAAAAATACGACCTACAGCATATCAAAACAGTAGGCGAGATTGTTCTGATGATTGACAGCCATCTCAGCCAATCAGGTGCAAGTATGGGTTATCATACTCCAATCAACACTCTCGCGGTGTGAAGGGTAGGTTGTGTCCCAGTGAGGAAAATTTTCTGTTGTTGAGTCACCGGGAAAACCGTTACTCGACCGAGGAAAGCCGACACGGTCATCAAGCTGTGCCCTTTACGTCCCTGAATTTCTTCACTCGTCCCGACTGTAGTTACACCATCCAGATACTCTTCTCGACGGGATTGAAATGTTACATTTTCGGTCAACGGTAGCGCTCAAGGAGTTCTTTCAAACCCAGCTGAAGCGTCCTTTGGCAGGTAGAGTTGGCGTCAAAGCGGCACCTGGAGCCTCCGCCTGCTTCAGCAGCACCGGCGCTTTGGATGGCAGGTCGCCGGGCAGAGGGAGGACACTCGCCGGGTGGAGAGCCCCGCCGCACCTGACCAGGAGACACGGTGTGAGAGGCTTCTGCTCCAAAGGTGACGGACATAATGAAGCCGGCAAGGACTCTGCAGCAGAGAAGTGAGTAAGGGTAACCCTCCTCTGCTGTGGGGAGATGTTAGCCGCTAGCTCCACGGCAGGCCGAGCTCCATAGAAAAAAGTGACAATTAAACTGTCAAGGAAGGCTGTGATGAGTCATTAAAGTTTATTTTTTATGGAAATAAGTAGAGATTTTGCATACACTATAGATGCCGAATTAAAACATAGCTCCTAATATTACATTTTGAGTAAAATGTGACTTTTTTTTTCCATGTTTAACATTTCATTCAAGGCGTTTTTAAAGTTTTAGGTTTTTATAACGGAGTTCGTTATTGAGGCAAAGGGGCTAGCTTTTAACGAGCTAGCTCAGATTCTGTTGGAATGACGAACTAGCAAGCTCAGTAGCGGAGGCTGTAGAGGGGGTCTAAGCTAACGAGACTTGTCAGGGCTGCCTTGAACAATAAAGTGACCGGTGACACCTCACTCACCCCCGGGGGCAAGTACCAATGATGAGCAGCTGTTAGTAAATCGGGGCGTGATAGTTCTTAGTGGATGTAAGGGCTTATTATATTATCATTAATAACAGTATTATTCCAATCATTGGCAACCCGTTTTATTGCTGTTGACAACCTGTAATAGAAAGACATCTGATGAAACTTTTCTGCAGAAAAAGGGGCTAATACGCGCCTCAGATGAGGATATGTCCGAAAATGGAAGCATGCAGTGTGCAGCCAGGCAGATATCGTGACCAGCAGTAGCCAGAAGCTACAGCTTTCATCTACAGAACAGCATGTTAAACTCAATGAGGCATGAAGCTGTTACCAACTTCCCTCGGCTTTGATAATGACAACGTCACTATAAACAACAAATAAAAGGTGTGTTTGTATGACATAATGCAACATGCAGACAGTCCAAGCCTCAACTCAATGTCTAATGAAGGTCAGTCATCACTGGATCAAGTAAATGCAACTGACAGTGATTTCTTCTTATTAATGTTATGTATTGATCATTAGTTATAAAGTCCATAATATGACAAATGGCACATGTCTAGATTTTATGTAAATAGTCTCATCAACAGCCACCTAAAGCCCCAGACAAAGAAAAGTCCAGCAACTCTGTGCACTGAAACCAGTGAATGGTGTTTTGATATACTGTAATAAATGATAGATAATCAATCATCACTACACAAACCCATCAGCTAAAAATGTCAGCACTCAAAATGTGTGTGTGACAAATGTCTGATAAGAAGAATAAATTAGAAACCATTACTAACATTTCAGCATCCATTTGCAGATTATTACATTGTCACCACCAGTGTTTTTTTTCGCAGTGCTGTTAGTTGTGCAGATAAGGCTGTAATTGAGTGTGTCTGACAGGGGTGATTGTTCAACAGGGGGAATTAGTGAGCACTGATAGAGAAGTGAGGATGAGAGTCCTCCTGGCGATAGATCGGATGCAGGTTAAAAGCATTTAATGACCTCAGACACCAACAACATCACCACCACTGGTTGATAAGGCTTCACTGATTCCACTTAAAACCCACTGACAGCAATTAAGACAATGATCCACTTTGTTAGTTTTTTTTTTTTTATTTTGGCTTGGGGAAGGCTGCCTTTATCAGCAAAGCGCTGCATCATATTTTATAGTTGAAGCGTTAATCACATTCTACATTTTGTCATTTGAGCTGCCTCCAGTGTTTGAAATAACTTGTAACATTGCAAGATAATTGGCAAGTAAAACTAACTTGTTATCTAACAGCGTTCCGCCATGGGAATAGTAACTTGTTACAGTACTTTTACATTTGGTTGGTTATATTGTCCTGATGATCTGACAGTGAACTGGACAGAGGCATATTACACAGCAGCCTCTACAGAAACAGTAAAACACAGGCTCCGATAGCCTGCAGCACATCATCATTTCAACATCAGCCAATGAATCGCTTAGCTTCTCAAAACACATGCCTACATACAAGCTATAAAAGCCCACAGGCTTTTTCAAATAACATAGACTTACCCAACCAATGTTCTCTGTAGTTCACTCTTATAACAAAGCAGAAATTGTTCAAAACGTATGTCAGAGGGTTGGTTCCTCTGATGAGACTTCACAGGCTAAAAAAGCCTGTCCATGGGTGCACTAGCCTGGATGGTGCTTGAGTGTTGACTCAATAAAAGTTTGATCACAGGGACTTTGTTCAGTACATCCATCCATCAGGAGACCCGACTTTAGATTGTCCAGGATTTCAGTCTCTGCAAACTGTAAACTGCCCGACCTCTGTCTCAGATGAAAAAGTCACCCTCACAGTTTTGTCTGGTGACAGGTGCAGGCAGTAGTACTTCTTTCATTGTTGGAAGTCTGGTAACACTGTTACAGGAACAGACTGCCTACTTGAAAATTTACCCAAATAACTGATTACTTGAATTACTAAAGTAACGGTTTGATTCCAGCAGGTGTGGCTGAGTCGTGATACAGCTGCTCCAGCGCTGCAGCGTGCCCCAAGTGAATTTCTGAGTAGTAATTGCAATAGAGCAAAAACAAACTGCAGCTAACCAGCAAACATGGTGTTTTTATGACTTTGATTATGAGTAAAAGAAGAGGTCAGTTAACAAAGTTGAAGAATTCTGCAAACACAAACTAATAACTTGTTCCTACCTAGTTTTTGTATCATCAGTTGACCTATAGACTAATTTTAGTTAAGTGTGTTTATAGTGTATAGGGCTGCAACTTTATTATTTCATTATAGATTTATCTGGCGATTATTTTGTTTTGTCCATAAAAATGTGAGGTTACTGTCTTTAACTCACAAATATCCAGTTTACTATCGTATAAGACAAAGAAAAGGAGCAAATCCTCATGTTAGAGAAGGTGTTACCAGAGAATATTCTGCATTTTTGACTGAAAAATTAAAAGATTAATCCCTCATCAAAATAGTTGCAGATTAATGTTCTGTTGATCAGCTTTTTAAATTTATGCACTAATCATTTTTACAAGAAATCGATATCCATATTGACCACTTACTTATTTAAAATCTTACTCAACAGTGATATGTTTGGTCCTATGAATCTCAGTATTTACAAACAAGTTTCTCCCGCTCGACTGTGTGAATAAAAAACAAAAAACAAAAAATGAATGGCACTGACAGGTACTACAGATTATTAATGATATAATGGGCCCTGGCTGGCCTGTGGTTGCATTTGTATGCCAGCAGCATCCAGTCTGGTGTGTGTTTTATTCTAATGAGATGTAAATCTGGCTGGAATGTGATCCGTTGCTTCCTCTTTCCCTCTGCAAACACTGGAGTGTTGACTCATGCCTCTGCATGCTGCTGAAGACCTTCTTCCTCTTCAACCCAGTTATTTAACAATCTAGCTCTGCTGCTCTCAGTCAAAATAGGTTTCTGACATTTACCTTATTTAATAAGCTGATGTTGGGCAATATCTTAGTATTAAGTTTAATAGTTAAAGCACAGAGAATGAAGAGTAAGAAAATCCTTGTTGGCAGATGGATATTCATACCGACAAGCTGAACTGTCGTCACTTTGCTGTAGCAGAGTCGGCCAGTATTAAAGAACAGAGATCAAGGCAGTGCAGAAGTTGCCAGTTTTCCATAGTAGTAAAAACAGTAACAAGCATTTTTTTAAAAAATGAGTCAAACTCAAAATGTTAGTGTCAGTTTTCCACATGTTACACATAAAATTAAGGCCACGTCATAGTTTTTCTTGCTTTTAACATTCAGAGCAGCTGTGATACCAGCCATCAAACCAGCCTATATCCTCCCTTTAGAGAGTTTCCATGGTAATAAAATGCCTCATTGCCCCCGCAGGCCGACGTTGTCCCATTTGTTTCCATTCACGGACAATTTGCTTAAGCGGTCGGCCATGTTTAAGCAGTCACTTTGCTCAGCTGACTGGTTGTCAGCAACATCTTATTTTCCCTTGAGGCTAATTTCAGTTTCAGTGAAACCTCAGCTTGTCCTGGTAACACTGAAGATTAGCGTTTGAGAAATCATCAACAGGCTGGCATTTATGTTAAGCTGCATGTAGGATGAAGCAGCAGAACACTTTGGCAGCAGTCGAGGAACACGTTGGCTATTCATTATATCGGGTGAAAGGGGCACAAAGTCATCTGATCATGAGGACGACTTGTGTTGGTAAATGTGTTGCAACACAACAAACCCAACACAAAGGGTCACAAATGTTAAACATTAAGAAACCTTGCAGAGGCATTTGGTCTTTAGGCTTGATTAAGGAAGGTTGGACATGTGATGTTGGGTAGTTGGAAGTTTTGAAAATCAAGCAGGTGTGGATGTCATGATACCAGAAAATTACTCAAGTTGAGTCAATACCAATACCAGAGAAATAACATGATCCTTAATACCATATTCGACACCATGGTAAAAAAAAAAAAAATAAATAAAATTCAGCCATTGTTATTTTTCTTTGGCACTTGAATTTGAAACCTTCCTGAGCTTCTAGAAATAAAGACTGAGAGGGATATTTACTAAGTGCTTAAGTGTTTTCTAATGCTGATCTGAAAAGTCAGAGTGCAAGCAGTAGTTTAAATCTAATGATATGATGATTGACAATTAATCAGGAAATTTTTTAAATAAGCTGACATGTAATATTTTAAATGCTAACGTTGTAGTTTGATGACAGACTGAACAGTCAGGACTGACATCAGCCTACTCCGCAACAACACAACACGAAGTTGTTATAGGAATGTAGTTACGATGTAACTTTTGCAACGTGCAACATTGTAACAACCTACCAAGTGAAATCTGAACTTATCAGACTGTTCTAGCTGTTCTATCCTTTGCCTTTACCCACTTAGTCATTATATCCACACTACTGATGATTATTTATCAAAACTCTCATTTTGTTAATATTTTGTGAAAGTCATCACTGTAATATTGTCACAGTTACTGGGTATTTAATCAAAAATATTGCAGTTTTTACTCATTTTATCACCTTAATCACTTCCACCCCTTTGTGTACACAAACTACATGATCAAAAATTATCAGTATCAACTGATATGAAACTTCACTATCATGATAGGTTTTTCAGCTATATTGCCCAGGCCTAAGGAAACGTCATGCAGAGGATGTTGAACAGACGTTGCAAAAATACCATAGAACACCTGTTACATTGTAATGTCTCAACAATGTAGCAGCAATGTAACTAATGGTAAAGTTGTAATGTTGCAACATTGTTACAATGCCACAAATGATTCAGGACAATTGCAAAGTTGTAGGGGACATACCATGTTTGTAGGGTTACTACAAGCCATGATTACATTACGTTAGCCTAAGCATACTAACCTTTAGTGTCTAGCCATTGCAAACATTGTGGAACATAGTTGGCTACACAGCAATGCCAGCTGTCTCAGACAAAAATAATGGTAACATGGATCACCGTGATTTAAATGTCTTCTGTATTTAAGGTCACGTGTTCCCTCAGAGTTGCCATAGAGTTGTTGCCTAAGTTCTGTTTTTGACATGCAGGAGAGGAAATGAAAAAAAAATGAAGAATCTGGTTATTGCCCAATTTGGTTGTTGTCCAACACTACTGCGAAAAAAGTGCATTTTAGGCAATGGGATTGAAGGCTGGCTAATGTGTCTTGTGTTAACTGTTTTTTTTTATACACTTAACTATTAACTGATAAATAAAAAACCCATGATCATACTACTGTCCATATTCAAACAGAAGATGACACACCCACCAAGCTGTGGTACCAGACATAAAGAATAACCCAGGTTAGAATTCAGTAAACAGGCCAGTATAACATGAATAAATTTGTTAAATATAATATCCAAGACAGGGTGTTTGGAGTCCCTGGGGCCCCGACAGCGTTCAGCCTCGACTCCAGTGTGGTTATGAGGGTCCTGAGGCTGTGCCCCGGCTAATAAGGGGTTAAAAATGTTTGTAATGCAGGGGAGCTTATCCCGCCCACATCATTTTTCCACGGTTTTTGCACCAAAGCCTGTATGCTGGCGTGCTGCCCAGCAGTTGTCAGGGCCTCCAGGAGCAGATGAGTCACTCGCACAGATTGATTTGTGCTGCGCCGCCTCTCAACGCTCCTGCTTTCATGTCTGCCTCCACCCTCCACACCAATTTGTCATGACATCTGGGAGGCAGTGAGACCAGCACCATCGATCGGGTCAGATAAATACAGCAGACACTACAGACGACTCTATCCAGACACTGACCTCAGCTCGTCAATACAATATAAATGTTTTCTTCCAGTGACTTAAAATGTGTCAATCAGATGAAATAACATAATAAAACTAAGGTGGGACACCTGAGGAAAGACTTCAAAAGTAGGTTTGTTATAAATCTTGATCTTAATTATCAATGCTCTGCATTTGTAGTTTCCTCACAGTGTTGACTTTACTTCATTGGATTGGATAATTTTGATAACCTATTAATCGTTTCAGTCATTTTTCAAGCAAAAATATTGAACATTTGCTGGTTCCAGCTTCTTAAATGTGAGGATTTGCTGCTTTTCTTTGTCATTCATGATAATACCTGTGGGGTATCTGCAGGTCCTTAAAAAGTCTAATAAATATATAATCTGAATTTTTTTCCCCTTGAAATGTCTCAGATAAATTTAGACAGGTCTTAAAAATTTATTATGAAGTTAACATTACTTTTATAAGGTTGGATTTAACTCCAGTTGTGCTTTTAAATGTGTTTCAGTGGAAAGAAAAATATTGATCACACTGTAACAACTACAAAAATGAAACATTCCTAATGCAAACTTTGTATGTAATTTTTTGCCAGTATGGATGTAAAAAAAAAGTCTTCATTTACATTCACACTGCTCTTTAAAAGGTCTTAAAAAGTCTTAAATGTATCTTTTTGAAACTTGCAGAAACTGGTTTTGTCTGTTGGTTGGAGAAAGGTAATCTGAAGACTCTGGGGCTCTGGGAAATTGTGATGAGTGTTTTTTTCTCATCATAGACTGGACAATTAATGATTAATCATAAAAATAATAGATCGCTTAACTGATGCCGAAAATAATCATTAATTGAGCCCTACGTTCAACTGCTGTATGTGACTGAAAAACATTTATGTTTTATTTAAATCTGTATCAAAATCTATAGGGCTGCAATTAACAGATATTTTCATTATTGATTAATTTGCCAGTTGCTTTCTCAATTAATCATTTTGTTTTTAAATGTCAGAATATTGGGGAAAGTTCCAGGTGATGTCTTAAAATGTCTTTTATTTTCCGACCTACAGTCCAAAACCTGGGATTTTAAATTTACATATGACATGAAAAAGAGAAACAAGCAAATTAGCATATTGGAAAATCTAAAAGCAGAGAATATTTGGCATTTTTCTTAAAAAATACTGAATCATTAATCAGTTGCAATTATGAAAATAGCTGGTAATTGATTGTCTGTCAATCAACTAAACAATTCAGGGGCTCATCGTTTCAGCTCTAAACAAATCATAAAACTTTTAACCCTAAATTTACACCAGTATGTTTACATCTGTGAGGCATTCCAGCTCTGTCCTCAGCTGTCTCTGTCCTTAAGACCACCTGTCTGGTCAGCAGCAGCTATATTGGGGTTCAGCTCCAGTCACAGTTCTTCTCCAGTGACCAACATCCAAACTATTGATCTGTTTAATGGACAAAATGGTTTACAAATAGATTCCATGAAAGGCAAACAGATGTTTTTTTGTTTTGTTGACCCCCTGTTCACCCACCAAAAATGCACTGTGCCAAGAAATCTAGGCTCATCGTTGCCAGTGAGACCAGTGCTTAAAGGGACATTTCACCCCAAAATCAAAAAAATACATATTTTTCTCCTGGCTTGTAGTACTATTTATCCATCTGAATAGTTTTGGTGTGAGTTTTGAGATACTGGCCATTTTGATGTCTGCCTTCTTTCTAGTATATTATGACTAAATGGCATTTGGCTTGTGATTTGGGCTTGATTCTTGGATTTTTAGCGCCTTGTGTAGCAGTTTCATGTAGGTACTATTTTTTTCTAGTAGAAGAAATTAGTGTTGGTAGATTCTAAAGTAGTTCCGGTAGGTTATAATGCAGAAAGAGAGTAGTTCCTACGTGACTGTGTGACTGTGTGACTGTGTCTGTGGATTATCTTGAATAACCAGATCATGTTTCCTGGAAAGAGACATGGAGATATTGGAGAGAAGGCAGATATCTCCAAAACTCTGCAACCCACACCAAAAAAATCTAGATGGAGAAATAGCACTACAGGCCATGGAAAAATGCGTACTTGCTATTTTGAGGTGAACTGTCTCTTTAAAAATAATAGCATCTATCCCTGCTTAAAGGGCATGTAAACCCTCAGTTTCTGCCCTGCTCCTCCCAGCATATTTTAAAAATGGAACAGAGGAGTCGATGGTTGTTAGGAGGGCAAATGACTGTATGAGGCATGGCCAGATACTGTAAGATGTGATTACACTGACTATCAAACCACTGCACAGTGTAGCATTGATAGTGATTGATTGATTGAATATATTCGATATAAACACACATAACACTGCACAGCAGTCAGTACATAAATTAAAAATCGGAGAATAAAAAACACAATAAAGCCATGAGGCTTATTTCCATTGTGGTCCTGTAGTATAACACTTAAAACCTCAAAAACAACACAAAAACAGCAGCAAGACAGTGGCAGTCAGCATAAAAAAATGCAGCATAGAGTGATGTGCATGATTGTTGTGGTTAAGTTACCTTTTGCCAGCCATAAGTATCTAGTGAACTGTGAACGTAGCACAGTTCAGTGGGCCTGTGTGTTGTTTGCCACCACAGAGGGGAAATAAATCTCTTGTTCATGTAGTAGAGACTAGATTTATGAAAACAAACCTGGGAACAAATTTACTTTGTAAGACTGAGAATGCATTGGTCCTCAGTCAAAGCACTGCTTCAGCTCCATCTCTGTGGCCTGATTTGTAGAGGTTATTAAATAAATGTCAGGAACTCTTAGTTTCACTGTGATGGAGATAAAACTCTGAAGCCTTCGTGTGCTGCTCAGTCCAAAATACTTCTAATACAGCTAGTTGTTTCTGGACAAATGGTGTGATGAATCACAGTTGACCTTTAAAAACACACAGAGAGGGTCCTGGGAGCGAGAGCGCTAATGAGAGCAGCTGAGGTAGATTAATGAGACGATCCAGTGTGGTCCAGATGTTCCAGTGGCCACCTCTAACCTGGTGGTGATGTTGATCTCTCACAGGGCTCATTAACTAAACAAGAATGTTATTTACAGTCTCTTACATTTCATAGCATTTCATACCAGATCTCTGTCATGTTTGAACATAACTTTCAGTTTTCTATATGGGTGAGTGGATGTCACTGGTTAGTTAAGACATTAATCAGTTTTTAATCAGATCAGTTCTTCCTTCATATTAATATTACTGCAGCATCTCAGAATAATAAGTTAGGTTGAGATTTACTTTGAGATACTTAATGTGTAACTGTTTTTTTATTGATGATTCAATGTGAAAAGTGCATAATGTTTATTTGATGCATCAAATACTGTAATTAATTTTCTTCAGGTTTGTGACATATTTACAACCCCAATGCTTTCTATTCATTAATCTCTGTTTTTCTTGTTAATTTTGTTGTTGACAGCAGCTATGAATTATGTCAGGATTCATATATGTGTAAACATTTAAACATAGCACTTAAAGGTCCAGTGTGTAAGATTTAGAGGGATTTTTTGGGGAGAATATGGCAGAAATATAATATTCATAAGTATGTTTTCATTAGTGTAGAACTGTTAAGATTACTATATTAATCAGTTAGTTGATTGAAAGAAAATTAGTTGGAAACTATTTTGAAAATGGATTAATCATTTCAGTCATTTTTCAAGCAAAAATTTGCTGGTTCCAGCTTCTTAATTGTGAGGATTTGCTGCTTTTCTTTGACTTTTATGAGAATAAATGAAGGGTTTTGGACTGGGCTTTGCAACTAACGATCATTTTCATTGATTAGTTGTTTGGTCTATAAAATCATCCTCAAATGTCTTGGTTTGCCCACAACCCAAATATATTCAGTTTACTGTCATAGAGGAGTAAAGAAACAAGAAAATATTAGCACTACAGAGGGAGGAATCAGAGAATTTTGCCTTTTTTTCTTACAGAAATCAAACAAAATAGTTGGCAATTAATTTAATAATAATTAATCACTGCAGCTCTATTTTGGACTGTTACAAAAGAAGCAACTAGAAGATGTCACTTTGGCTCTGGGAAATTGCGATGAGCATTTGTCACTTTTGTTTGACATATTATAAAGGATTGATGATGAAAATAACTAGCAGATTAAGCGATAATGAAAATAATTGTTATTTGCAATCCTACAGTAGTGTTTAACCACCTGACAATAGGAATCGTTGTGTTTTTGTTTCCTTAGCATTAGAGCTACAACAGTTAATCAATTCAATGATTATGAATTGATTATTAAATTATTCGGCAACTATTTTGAAAAACAATTCATCAGTTTGAGTCATTTTTTGAGAAAAAAAAGAGTCAAAATTCTCTGATCTCAGCTTCTTAAATGTGAATATTCTCTTTTCTTTACTCCTCTCTGACACTAAACTGAGTATCTTTGAGTTGTGGACAAAACAAGACATGAGAGGATGTCATGCTGGGCTTTGGGAGACACTGATCACCATTTTTCACGATTTTCTGACATTTTATAGACCAAACAGCTAATCGATTAATTGAGAAAATAATCAACTGATTAACTGACAAGTAAAGTAATTGTTAGTTAATTGCAGCCCTTTGTGTCTAGGGAGGGCACGGGTCCTCTCCCATGGACGCCACCACGTTGAACCACCATGATTCTACAGTAACCCAGAACAAACAAACCAAACACTGGCTCTAGATCTGGCCTTTTAACATTTTGTGCAAGTTTCTCAACCACCACAGGTTCTCCGACATGCTTGGAAGGGGAGAGTGAGGCGAGGTGTTTGCAGTCTGCAAGCTCACCGCTAGATACACAAAATCCTACACACTGGCCCTTTAAACTTCAGTGAACAATGTAAAATTTTGTGTACATTTTTGTCACAGTCTCAGTATGTGTTTGTTTGTCAGTATTACATGAATGTTTATTATTGCAGTGTTCTGTTGATGTGTTCATACTGTTCTGTAAATGCCATTTTCACTGTTACTAATTCAGTATTATTCCCTCTGCACACTCTCTCCCTGTTGTTGATCTGCTTGCTTTGCATTTGTAAGTATGTTTCTATTTTTTTAATTTTAGTTTTAGTGTTTTTTTCTGTTTTCAAGTAGAAGTAGAGGTTTTCTGCAGAAAGCCAATAACCGCTTTTACGTTGAAATGACCACATTTCCTCCCAGCTGCTGCGCTTGATCCCCTCCCCTCTACCTCACCTTCGTCCCACCCGTCACACATACTCTCTGATGTGTATTCCTTCCTCACCAGCAGGCATCAACCTTCATTAATGCGGCCAGAGCACTCTAACAATGAAAATGTTGCAGGTTCTATAAGGACGCAGCAACATGATTATTATTTCTGATTATATTTTTTCAGTAATAATGCTGCGTTCCACACATGAGTTGGAAAGTTGGAAATTCAGATTTCCTTTTGTCATGACCTTTTAAGAATTTCAGCTTAACATACAGAGAATAATCCCCAAAACACAGCCATTTTTTAATTGTCAGCATTTGATGACATCAAAACACCCATAGTTTCAATAGTAAAGTGATAGCTATGGTGATTTCATAAAAATGAAAGTTAAATACACGGCACTGGCTGCCACAGCCTGCCAGGGAATTATTTTTCTTGCATCCATATTTGTTTCCTGGCTGGAAAACTGGAACACACCCTGGTTGGAAATACAATTTTCCCACTCAGAAGAATTTCTGACTTCTGACTCTGAGTGGAACTGTCAGTACAGATAATGGCAGATCAAAGACTTGGTCTCAGTGTTTCCCCTGTATTATTCTGCAGCAGAGCGGTCCAGGAAAAATGTTGATACTGGCTTTAAAACACATTCATTCTTAGTATCAACAAGTCCTATGAAAAGACCAAAAGCAACCCTGAATGTACCTTCTAACAAGTCTTCTTGTATATCTTATTCCTCTGTCCCATAGAGCTCCATTTTTGTCCAGAAACTATTAAAAATGCATCAATGAGCCACAGTAGCTGTTTCCATCAATATATTTTTACGTGCATTTTGAAGTATCGCATCAGAAAAAGTTGACAGAAACGGCAAAATTCTAGAAACTTTCCTCAATTTCATAAAAAAAGTTTTATGCTCACTTAAGGTGGTTTTTGCCTTTTTCGAAGAGGAGTTAATGCGCTTAACAGTAAATGGAAACATCATACATCTGTGATCGCTCCTAGGGGTGTTACAATTTCAATATTAAACTAAAAATTGATCAAAATGAGCTTTCAATTTCAATAATTGAAATTAAAGACAGAATTCAATCCAATGATCTGTTGATCTTTACAAATAAAGATTCAATAATTTAACAATGGCAAAGTCATCAGTACAGAAAATAAGAAGTTTAAATCGAAAAACCAAATCAAACCATGACCTTAAAGTCAAATTGAGAGAATAATGACAGCTCTAATTGCTCCAAACAGATCTGATGGAATCTTTCTCACATTAATACATGAAATTAACGGACATTTCTTTTCACTGTTTAAGGTTCGACTGATGTTCTTTTAATTATGTCATCATGTTGTGCACTCCTTTTCTGCAATGATTTAATATTTTTCTGCCCGGAAAATTTGTGCCACCTACTGCTAATCTTGAAGAAACAACTCCCCATAATCACATAATGGTAGCGGATGGAAACAGTCATTCATTTTCTTTTGCAGATTTACTCGAAATTCTCTTAAAATTTGCAATACATTTGGATGGAAACAGAGCTAATGTCGCACTGGATGACATGTTCCTTCATTGCCATGAACACACAGTTTGTAGTTTATTTTGACTCAATCTCACTTTCACATCCTGCTGACCCAAATGCTCACTAGAGCACCAAATATGGATTAATCCGCCACTGAAAATAGTCCCCAAGAAATGCACTATTTTCTCCTGTTAGTTTGATAAAAACCACAGTGACCAGCTGTTCTAGGAAATGACTGAGCCTTTTTTTAAGCAGCTATACATTTTTTTTTAAGATTTCTGTCTTCAGTAGGACTTGGTTTTAAATTTCCGATCACTGATCTGCATTGATTCATAATCTCTCAAGAGAGAATCGTGATGCATGTAAGAATCGATTATTTCCCTCACCCCCAATAAGAAAAAAACAAACAAACAAGCTCCTCTTGTTTAGCACAAGAAAGGAAAAGCAGCCATCAGCTGACTGACTGGTGTTGGATGCTCCCATATCTGAATGTCCACACACACGTATCTCAAATTGACCAAATTGATTTGCAGCTCTTGCTGTTTAATTAAAATTTCAGAGAAATGGTTTAAAATTTGATTAATGTCCTTCATTTGACACTTTGTATGAAAACCTCAATAGCCATTGACTTGTGAAATAGCAAATTTGGCTCTTTAAAGCTGTCATGCCAGTTTCCTGATAGTTCACTGCTGCTGAATAAATCCAGAGGAAACCCTGTCACTGAGTCTGAGTCTGAAATGACAAACTGGTAGATTTCTGCTCTCATGTCCCTAAGGGTGCAACCTCAGCTTTATATTTGGTTGGCTGCTGCGAGGAGCCACCTGCCAACTACAGCTTTACCTTGAGACATCCTCTCCTCGCACACAGGCCAGTGCCCCATGATGCATTGCTGGACAGCGTGCGCCTGGGCATCCAGAGCTTTGCACAAATCCAATTAGGTGTTGATATGAATCATAGCAGAGAGCCTGCTGTGAGCTGCTCACCCCGTCTGCCTCCTGACATGCTACTAACTTTCCTCCCATAGACGACTCGGAGTGGAAGCTTTGCTCAGAACACCAGCCAGGCCGTATTATACTCAATGATAAAACTCATCAGACACTGTGAAGATTAGGTTTATTTAATTCAATGATTGCCATGGGGAACAAAAGATATTGCAGCTGCAAATTACAGGATTACAGCAGAACGAAGACTGGAGATAATAACCACTTCAGTGGCTCAGGAAGTATAAAAATGTAGGAGAAGTGTGGTTGATATATGAATCTGAGCAAGCTCACCATGCACAATAAGAAGCTTGTAAGCATGACAGAGGGGGAAGTTTTTTTGTTTTTGTTTGAACACTGATGCCTTAAACAGTTTGGGCATATTTAGTTTAATGGAAAAAAACACTTAATTTAAGACCGTGAGAAAGTTTCTGTATTCGTACCAATACTCAATTATTGTTGTGACACCAATACTGAAGAAGTTCACCCACCATTGCCCAACTCTGGAGCTTGTTGAATTCACACAACTTTTTTTTTGCATTGCTTTTCTGATGGCTACAAGCCAACATGGCTAGCTAGCAACTGTTGCTAGTGATAAATCAAAACAAATGTAAGCAGAAAGCATCAATAGCAAACTTCAGACCTTAAAGGTGGAATTCACCACTTTTCATGTCCGTAGATGATAGATAGATAGTAGATAGATAGATAGATAGATACTTTATTGATCCCAGAGGGAAATTCAATTCCAGTGGCAGCACCAAATTTAAAACACAGGATCACATGTAACAAATACTAAGGCAGTACTAGAGGAAATGCTAAATAATAAATAAATCTATAAACATAAAGTAAACAATAAACTAGTGCAAATGGAAGCAGTATTGCAATGATAAAGTCTGGTAGTGCAGTCTTAACAGAATAAACCAGAGCAAATAGGAGCAGTTGTGCAATAATAAGGTAATCAGAATAAACAGTGCAAATGGATGCAGTAGTGCAATGATACAGGTGGGTGGATTGTATATGTATATGGATGGGTAATAATAATAATCCTGTCAGTGTTGATGGTAAATGTAGTCAATTGAAGCAATAAATTCCTCAGTGCAGATATATTGACCAAGAAAGCTGATTTCTCCTGCTTGCAGAGCTGTGTAGCAGTGCCTACATGTACCAGCATGCATTGCAGGCAAGCCTCTGACGCCCATAGCCCATGTTTCAGTGTATTATGACCTGAGCCTATAGGTATTACTTTATAGCTTTTATTTTTTAAGTGATTAATATATGAGTCTTGATGTTCTGTGCAAATGAGCTGGAAAATATCAAATATTGGCAGAAATCCAATATCATGCTTCCCTCATATAAAAGTCTGATTGGCTGAGATGACTGCCTGACTTAAAGTTCAGCTGTGGAGATGCTGTTAAAGCATCCACACCTTCCCTGCTCACTCAGCTCTTGAAGACATAGTTAGACCTCTGGTGACATTGTGATCTTGTTGCTTGGAGTGAGATTTTTTTAATGATTATAGTTAAGACTTAACTGTAATTCAGTTGGAGGCTGATGATTTGTTTGCTCTGATAAGGGCCACAAGGCTGAAAGTTTATTGCCAGAAAGAACTGGTGAAACTGAGATTAACCAACTTTTAAATGTTGGAAATTTATGACTTTGGTCTCAGCACCGCAAAAAAAATATACATGGAAAGCACATTTTTTTCAAAGATCTAACTGTTGCTGGTGGTCGTTTCTCAGCCACTGAACAACATGACTCTCATGTGCCAGGGGTGTTGGCAAGCTTCCACGTCACAGCTGCAACAGTTAAGGCCCAGTCATCACAATTCACAGATTGTGCTTTTATTCGGCTGAATTGCACTGACACCGCCACCTCACACACACATGGCGTGGACGAAGATGCCTGTAAGGCAGCGTCACTTCTTTCTCAGACTTGTCATAAAATATTTGTTGTTGTTCTGGTCTTTACATGCTGCTGCTGTCCTGCCTTACTGTCCCCAGCATTCACCCAAATGAAAACAGGATAAATAAATGCAAAATTTACGATTATGAATTCCTCAAAGGGAGTTTGATTCAGGGGGTCAAAGGGTTTGTTGATGTTTGGTTAGCTCACATGTTAGCCGGCTTTTTAAACACACTGGCTGGTGTTCTAGCAAAGTAGACAACAAACAGTTTACATTACAGTGGTCTTAAGGCAGGATATTAACCATGGAAAAATACCTGTCCAGTACAAGTCTTTTCCACAGGTTATAATACTGCTAAGGTCAGTGTAACGTAATGTATTCCAGTGCAGTATTTCAGTTATTACTCACAGCTTCTCCTTGCAGTCCAAAAGCTTGTTTTCTCCTCCCTCTGCTGCTCCACGTTTCCACCACAGCGGGCCTCGCTGTCGAGCTATTTTTCTCACTTTTTCTGTCTGTGTTTTTTTTTTTTTTTTTTTTTGCTTTTCTGCAGGAGAAGGAAGGCCGGCATCCTGCCCAGCCTGGAGGATCTGCTCTTCTACACCATCGCAGAGGGCCAGGAAAAAATCCCTGCACACAAATTCACCACAGTGAGTCCTCAGAGCAGGGAACATAACTGAGGATTTATGTTTGAAATGACTAGTTTCTGCATGATTTACAAATATAAATCAAAAAATGGGCTTGTAATGTAGGATTTATAGCAAGTAGACAAATGTGAGTGTGATAATTCAACAGCAGGGAGGCAGTGAAACAGCTTTAGTCCTTGTAGGTGTCTCCCTGGTTGAATTATGAGCAGGATAACTCCTCTTGTTAGGCTCTTCAGGAGCCTCAGTTCACGGCTCGTAGCTTTATTGATTTCTTGTCCTAATGATGATGTTCTCTTTCCCTCTTCTCGACAGGCTCTTAAAGCCACGGGGCTTCGCACAGGAGACCCTCGGCTGAAAGAATGTATGGAGATGCTGAAGGTGACTTTGAAGACAACCTCTGACGGAGCGCTGGACCGACACCTTTTCAAAAAGTAGGTTTTAATGAACCCTTACTTTCATAACCAAGGAGTTATAATTAATTTTCACCAATATTCTTGCTAAGCACAAAGTTTTTACATTTTTGTATAGTATATTGCAAAAATTTGTCTTTAAATACTTGAAAAAGGTAAAGCTGACAGACAGGTAATTAATGTATTTAAATATAATGAAAGATCCAAATGTGCATCTGAATTTTAATGTTCCAAAATCTGCAATCTTTGAGTCGTTTTTATGTTCAGGATGCTAGGGTTGGGTATCATTTGGGTTTTTTACGGTGCTAAAATGATACTTTTAAAACAGTACAGGTACTAAAATGGTGTCTGAATTGATGCTTTAAACAAAAAGAAGCACAAAATGATGGTCGATGACAGTAAAGGCTGACTTTTTTCATTGCAAAGGCAAATCTGAACTTGAAATTGGGGCAATATATTAATTGTTAACACATACTTACATACTTAAGTATATACTTCAGTATATAAAGATAAATAAATTCAAAACAAAACTCAATTTAGATAATTACATAATAAGTAAAGCCTAAGTTAGCTGTGCTAATTTAGCACAAAATAACAGTTATAATACAGCAAAATAAGTTTTGAGTTGATATTCTTAGGCTTTGGATTATATACAAGACAATTTTACAGATACTGAGGTGCTGATTTTGTAAAGATAATAAAATAAAGACTCTTGGAAACTACTTCACAAATCAAACCTTTATTGTGACCACAAAATATTTGGTAAATTGTAATAATTATATGTTAGTGGAAGCCGGAGGTCCTTTTAAATAATGTCCTGCTTGCTGTTCTACCTTAATCATCAGCATCAATCTTTCATCAGAGTCTATCAGAAGAATTATTAATGCTGGTCACAGTCCTCTGCACTTTCCTGCAGCAGAAAAGGGTCACTGCATGTTGTTAATTATTCATCACTCCTCCGTTTGCACGTCATTGGCATCTTGTTGAGGTTTTCATCCAGCTGGATTGATTCAAGAGCACAAGTACTGGGGAAAACACGGGACACTTGAATAACTAACATTGTCAGTTATTTTTTTTAAATAAAACTCCAGGAAGTTTGTAAATATGAAACCATAATACGATCATCTTCAGACCGTAACACAGAAAAATATCAATCAAAGTTAATTCCATAAACTATGTTAGTTTGTAAAGGACACGTGAAATTGCGTACTAGGTCAAGGTCTTGACCTTGACTAAGTGAAAGGGCTTAAAGTCAGTGCATTATCTTAACATTTGGTAAGACATTATTTTAAGATAGATTAGTGGTCATAGAACCATTGATAGACAGATAGAACTGATTAAAGACTCTGAGGCCTCTCTGCCTCATTATGCAGCGACACTGACGCAGATCACAGAATGACCTTTCACTAACCTACATCAAAGGTCAGATCAATAACTGTGAGCGTGTGGTAAAATAATTAGTTGCCGTGAAACCAAAGGCTTGTGACGAAGAAGCATTTTGACTGTGATATGAAACAACAATCAAGAAGAAATCTGTGTTTGTGAGAAAACTACTTGTTTGAAAAAGAAATTCTAAAACCTTTGCTTTTGAGTACACTGAAATAATGAATTTAACCTCAGGGTTAGGGATGGTTTTATTTTTACATGCCATATACTATCTTAGAAGCTTTATCAAAAAAACATGACTTATTATCTAGGTCATCATTTTTCTCATTATAATGACTGGCAGGATCTTTTTTGTCAACATATTGGTGGTAAAGGGCTTCCATAGGGAGATACAGTGAATAAACACAATGAAAAGCACAACGTTTCACAGGGGAGATAAGTGTACATAACTCAGATCCAGCTGTCTGCAGTGTAAACTACATAATTGTAGGGTAAAATTAGGCTTCATGGTCAAAGAAAGTTTACATTACATCAACATTTCTGTCCATATTTGTACGCTCCCTTGTGAGTCTACATCTCACTTAAATACCCTGTTTTGCAGCTGTTCATACCAGGCCTGCAGACAAAGAATAAATCAAAAGGTCGTTATAATTTAATGTAATGGCACTGGAGTGGGCTGGGATGAAAAGTTTGTGTGGTGAGCGAAAAAAAATGTCTGTGAGTTGGTTTTGTTAGAGGAAGCAGATTGACATTAGCTAGGTAGCTAACTTAAGGGATCTGCTCCCACAAATGTGATTTTCTGTTTCTGTTGTGATTCTGTCTGACCTATACACAGACATGACCAGAACACCATGGTGACCAGTTCTGCAAAAGTTGTGATGTTATGTAAAATGTAATTAAGGACAGAATGCAGTGATTTGCATTCATTAAATATCTTGTCTTTGTACTGTTCAGCTAAATACAAGTCAGAAATGCTCAGAGCAGCTGCACAAAAACATTGGAGCACTGGGAAAAAAAATGATGCTGGGTACCTCTCTTTCTCTCTTGGCAGCTAGCTCCGCAGAACAACTGAAAAAAAGACGCCAGCGCTCAGAAAGAAAACATAACATTAACACAAGCCCAAAGACAAGTATTGCCACTATGAGTCACGTTTCTATAGAAATGTAAGAACGTTTTTAGCCACACAAGCTGCTGTGAAACCAGAACTGGAAACTGAACAAGGTTGGGTGTGGAATAAAATAACATTAACCTCCCCATCCCAGTACAGTAGCACCGCTGCTATTTACCCCCAGAAACGTGACAGAACTGTTCAGTTGTAAAACCACCAAGCTGCGGTACGGGATATTGAACAGTTCAGGTGGGACAAATTCCTCACCATCCGTACAGTACACCCTGCATCTGCCTCTCCCCAGGGATCCATCACAATGCGCTGTACCGCCAGGCTATTTATAGAGCTCAGGCTACACAAGAGGGAGGGCTCAATCCGCTTTATGAGCGGGGGAAGCGGGCGTGGAGTGTAGCGTGTGTTTTCTGTGCAGGGATCCCATGCTACAGGGATTAGACAGGGTTTGATGCAGTGAGATAGCTGAGCCACAAATCTCTCTGCTACCAGAGAGGCACAGCTTCCACCTCACCACCTTATTACTGTTGTATGGAGTCGTGTATTTACTATCTGTGGTCCTTAATCGCTCAGATAAAAAGGATCAGGACAAAATCTGGACAAAACCTGACAACATTTGGGAGAAAGATTGGTGGAGTAGGGCTGTAGTGAATAGTTCGAAGCTTAGTTCATAACGTTGGAATGCAACTTCTAAATCAACTTTTGAACAGTCTGTTGTTAAAACTCAATGTTTCTGCTATCATAACAGAGGCAGAAAAGAAACTAATAGGAAGGAAAAAAAAAACTGTGCTGATGTGCCGTGACGTATTGTGCCGTCATTTATGATCACATCCGTTCCTATGTCCTCTGCGTGATTAACTGAGGGCAGGGCTCAGCTTCTACACACACACACACACACACACACACACACACACAGTGGACAGCAGAGCGGAGACACAGAAGTAGAAAAGCAACGTTTCCACCTGCTTTCTCTGCAGTGGTCTTGTTAAGCTAACAGCAAAGTTTTCCACTATGGCAATTTTGGCCATGCCAAGTCAAACCATGCCATGCTGATTTAGGGCTGGGACAATACACTTATCTCCTCTGATTCAGTGCTATTACGATACATGGGTGCAGATTCAATATGTATTGCAATTCAGCATTATGATTTGTTGCAATTTTTGTTTGCCCTTTTAACAGCAGAGCATGGGAAAAAAGAATCCTATACTTCAGAGAGCAGTTATCATGATATATCATATTTATAGACACAATGCACATCACATCAGTCAGTCTTTGAGTTTTATCATTTTATCACTGCTACGCTAACCTCTTCAGGAGCCACCATTGTGTGATTGATTTGATTCGCTTCCATGGACACTTCTCACTATCATCACACCTAAAGTCTCACGCATAGCTGCCAGTAGTCCCCCTAGGATGCTCATTGGCTGCACCACTTTTGGTGCGGACACAAACGGATAACTTGTAGCCTGGCAGGATGGATTCTCACATGATCTCACCTTTTCTCTGCGGCCGAGTCTCTCTCTTTGTCTGTTTTGTCTTGTTGCGTCGCTTTCGTCTTGTTACTGTACATCTGTTGTGTGTGATACACACAAGGAATCGTCTTTTCTATCTGTTATTTTCTCATTCATTTAGGTTGAACTCAGTCTTGATATTGTGAAGCTGACACACAATGATGCAAAATAAAAAAATCATTAATTCCCCTATAATGCATTAAAACTAAACTACCATGTCTGTTTTGAAAATATGAGGTGTAGATAATACTGATATTTGTGTTCAAATGTAGGGAGCAAAAATGAAAAGTTGTCAGACAAATAAATTCTTGAGTAGACAGCAACACAAGATTTGTTACTTCCCACCTGTGGATATTGTTGTCATAGAGACAAAACCCATGTGCAGCGTTTTTTTCTGTCTTTTCTGTCAAAGTAGAACTCTACTCTACTCTACTCTACTACTCTACTCTGTATGGACACAAGCCCAAAAAAAATAAATTCTTAAATAAAGCAACAAAGATGTTACTTGGAACCGTGACATGTGTTCTGACAAAACATGTGGCGTATCATGTTATTCTGTAAAAGTAGAATCCTTCCAACCATACTCACTCATGAGCGCATCAGACAGCTCGTTCAGAAAAGTCACAAAGGACATTTTAGCCTGGAAATAAAGGACGGACATGTTCCCAAAACACAACACTGCTACTGGCATGATATATGAATCCTAGCTCAGGCAGCTGCTGTGGGAAGAATCACACCAGTTCAGCCAGCAAGAAGAGTGTGAAGCCAGAGTGATGACTTGTTTTATGCGAAGGCTTAGCTCAAAGCTTTGTCAGGCATTTAACCATCAAGCAAATGAGCTTCAGTGTCAACTGTTTTATTTAGATAATTAAAACCTGGTTAAGACACCCACTTTTCCCCTCTGCTTGGTAACCAGGAGGACAGAACCCACAGAATGAGTAAACTTTTCCCAGTGTTCATCAGAAAACAGCACCAGTTAACAGTAGTCTGACATTTTGCATGTTTGCAGCAGCTGTATATTTTATTTCAGGTCTAAGACTAAAGGTAAATTTTGTACACGTTCTCTTGGTTAAAACCCTAAATAAATATTGTCTTGAAACTTTTATCTGAATCTGAATTCTGTTATCTGTTCTTACTAAAACACCCGATAATGAAATGCTCACTGCCTCCTGTGGCTGACAAATCCAGTATTGGATAATTGAGGCACAGAAAAAGAAAAAGGCAAATTAAGCTCAGTTACGAACTAGACATCCAGAGACATAAAGTTTTAAAAAGGTATTAAAACTTCAATCTTAAAGCAGTTAAAAATTAAAACTAAAACTTACAAAAAATTCAAACTGAAGCTGTCAAGCAACAGCCAGCCTCACAGCCTCCAAAGGGTCAAATTACAGGACTGCCATGAATCAGAGAAGGACACGTCATGACTGATAAAACCCAACTAGGAAGTGAACGTGGGTGTCTATGTCATTGTCTATGTCGTTTCCAGTAGAGAAGATAGAAGTCTCTGTTTCTGCCCGTCCAGACTAAAATGACTAAAAGTTTTTCTTTTTTTAGCCTGTATTTGATAGGACAGCCTCAGACAGACAGGAAATGGGGGAGGGAGATACATACATGTACATGGGGTGTCCACTCTCCAGGGCGCCCCCAAAAGTCTGCTTTAGGGCTTCTAAAATGTCTGAGCAGTGTGGATGCTGGGGAAAAATGTAGCAAGAGTTATGATGAAAATGTATCAGTGTGGATGTAGCCTGAGTTGTGGGTAAAGGCCAAACTGGAGTCCTGAACTGTTGTCTCGTCTCCTGTCTCAGATGTGTCCAGAGCAACATTGTTCTGCTCACCCAGGCCTTCAGGAAGAAGTTTGTCATCCCAGACTTCCAGTCCTTCTGCGCCCACATCGATGACCTCTACGAAAATGCCAAAAACATGTCCGGAGGGCAGGTGAGTGAGGGCTGCTGCAAAGAGACGATGAAGTGCTAAAAAACTGTTCTGTATAAGGCCTGCCTTACCGTAATAAAAATTACCTGACTGTAAATTAATGTTTAATAATTTCTGTGTTATGTCATTCTGCAGGTGGCCGACTACATTCCTCAGCTGGCCCGCTTCAGCCCAGACCTGTGGGCCGTCGCCCTGTGCACCGTCGATGGACAGAGGTACAAATGAAATGTCAATGCACGCTAGATAGCAGTTGTTCTTTCTTGCATGATCACTGTGTGTAATGAGTAAATAGTTTCTTACTCATTCAGAAACATACAAAGGTCATGAAACTTGAAATTGAAGCATCTTGTTCATTCTTTTGCTCTGCACCGGTTTAATTTACACCTTTGCTGCCAGATATCTGGTATATTTTGCATTCGTGAGCAGCCCTCAGTGAGGTAACAGTCAGCTTTTTAGCTACAGATCATGCATAGTGGTCCAAATCTGTACTGAAAATACAGAAAGGTGCACAAAATTAAGAGTAGAGGTGAAACACAAGGGACACATCATAATATGTGAAGCCAGAGACCATTGAAGTGTGTCATTGTATTTCAGTACATGTTTGAAATGGACCAAACTATGCTACTAATTATAAACAAAGTGTTTAGTTGCATAATCATGGCAGATTGGCTTTGGAGAAATATCTAAAGAGTTACTGGCACCAAACTCAAATGCTGAATTATCCCTTAGATTAATATTTTGGGTAAAGGATTTAGAAATAAAAGCTGTCACTTGGAGTTGTAGTAATAAAAATACTTCATCAGACAAATTTCAGTTTTTGACGTCAGCTGGCAGCAAAGAGAAAAAACAAATTTCAGTTGCAAACAATGATAATATTTGACATTAGTAGCAGTGATGACACCACAAGCAGTTCCTATGAAACAGCTAGCAGAGTACTTATTGGTTATGTTTTTCCTGTAAGACAGGCAGCTAGGGAGGGGCTTATAGCAGACACTGATTGGTGTTCATAGTGACCAATAATGCTGTGCGTTACCTTCTGCCATGCAGCTGAAGTGGTCCATGGATGTAACGTAATGAAGGAGAGCGGTCACATTAGCTGACTCTGACAAACTAACCTCCATTGGTGACTAACGGAGGTCAATTTGATGAGAATAAATTACAGTACTGAGGTGGTTTTCTTGCTGGATTTGGCTCCCAGCACCTCAGGGCTGAGTCACAACTAAGAGAGTTAACAGCAGTTAGCTAACTTATTTTAGCAACAAGTAAAGCTACCTTTCCATCAGGAAACACTGTAAATGACCTCGGTGCTGTGTTCCCTGTTGGTCTCTGAAGCTGTGTTCATCACGGTGACCGGTTGTGTTCACTGAGAGGCTGCTGATCCCGGTACTGTGGCCCTCTAAAGGCAGCTAACAGTTACAGTTAGCTTCTTTAGCAACAAGTAAGCTAAAGGTATCTGTCAATCAAGAAACTCTGTAATTAAATAAACGAGGCTTAAAGTTGAGCAGGCGGAGGACATCAGAGGGGAAATATTTTCTCTGTAAAATTTCACACAAATGAGTGAATAAGGGTTAAAAGGGTATAAAGTTGTACTTTTGTACAATGAGAAAAGCTCCCCAGAAACACTCCATTACCTCCAGTGAGCTGATGTTTTGTCCCTTCATTTTCCACTGAATCGTAAGCGAGAAAGCATTTCATAAGATGTCAATTTAGTGCAAAAAGAGTCATCAACCATTTCAAATTGTTTTCCAGAAAAGGACAAACTGAAATATTATTAAAAATACCCGAGAATATCTACAAAACAACTTTTTTTTATCATTGTTGGGACAGATACTGGTGTGTAGGTGACGCATAGCGCAATGCATGTATATCATAAAAACAAAAAAAAGATCAATTTTGACTTCATGGGAACTTTAACTTACCTGATAGAGCCAAAGCTTTTTGAAAAGTTTGGATCCCACTTGTTTACCAGAAATATTAATCTTCTGCAGTGGCGCACATGTAAACAAACATCTGTCTGTTCCTCAGGCACACTGTCGGAGACACCAAGGTCCCTTTCTGTCTGCAGTCTTGTGTTAAGCCGCTGAAATACGCCATTGCTGTTCACGACCACGGCACCGAGTACGTGCACCGCTTCATCGGCAAAGAGCCCAGCGGTCTGCGATTCAACAAGCTCTTCCTGAACGAGGACGGTGAGGAAACAATCGGTCCCAAACCCAATCACACACACACACACACACACACACACTCAGCGGCTTGTCTGTGTTTGCATCATGAGTCAGTCAGCTGTGGTTGAACCATCTCTCTCGCACACTCACTGTAAGAGGATCCATCTCAAGGCCTCGTTGCTATGGAGCTGTCATAAATTGTTGATGAGAGGTTGCCGCACCACAGCAGAATAAAACAGAGTGGCCAGTGTGTAACAGAGACTCACAAACATCTAAATACAACAAGCTGCTGGCACGCGGACAATAAAACTCTGTCTTATAAAGAAACTGTCTTGTAGTGTTTGGAATTTCATGCAGTTTTAACAAAGACATCCCACACGTCTGCAGCTTCACATTTCATTTCAGTCTCAGAAAATCACTGAAAAAATACTGTTACATGCTGGAAAATATATAGTAAAAGAAATTTTAGAGCTGAAGCAATTATAAAATAATAATTTTTAAATTAATCTCCAACTATTTTCATAATCTATTAATTGTTTTGAGTCATTTTTTAAAAAAATTGTCCAAATTTTCTGATTACATCTTCTCAATTGTGAGTATTTTCTGGTTTCTCTACTCCTCTATGATAGTAAACTGAATATCTTTGAATTGTGGACAAAGCGAGACATTTGATGACATCATCTTAGATAGTGATTAACATTTTTCCCCATTTTTTGATTAATCGACTAATCATTGCAACTCTGTTGTCCTTTATAGCAAGATAAGTCCTCTGTTGACCCTTTACTCAGGAAATTAGTGAGCATTAAATAAATCACAATCAAAACATACAAACAATTAAAGTCAATATGAATAGCTGGTAAAATAAGCTAAGTGACAAAATACATTTATTGTTGTGGGTATAAAGGAATTTGCAATTGCATTTATAGTAACAGTTTAGATGTGATGAAGACTTCAAGAGTTTGGAAATTTTTGGTTTAGGTACCTTGGAAGTGCCTGAAAAGTGCTTGAATTTTAAAATGTTCAGTTATAGCGTGAACAGTCAGTTGAACCAGTGCAGCCGCAGTGAGCAGACGTTACATCAGGTTGTGTAAAAACAGTATGTTTTTGAATGGAAACTGGTCTGAAAGTTTCCAGCTTTCCTCTCTTTGTTATCTAACAGAGCAAAACCAGCGGAAATATTCCAGCTGTTTTTTTTAGATTTCTTTTTTTTTAACATTGTTCTGGCCTGTTGCATAAGGAGATTAAAACACAGCGAGGAAGTGCTGTATCACTGCACATGGTGTGTTTTCAGTTTGTGTGAATGTTGTGTAGTTACCTACCTCGTTATGTTGATGTTCACTCAGCCGTGTTTTGACCTCCAGCATAAAATGTTCCTGAATGTCCTTTTCTCTCTCTTTTTTTTACTTTAAATACAAATAGGGTGCAGTTTAGGATTATGTTTTATTATAGATTCATCTGTTTATCATTTTCTCAATAATGGATTAGTGGTTTGGTCCATAAAATGTCAGAAAATGTCTTGTTTTGTCCACAACCCAACGATATTTGGTTTACTCTCACAGAAGAGAGAAGACACCAGAATATATTCCCATATTTGAAGCCAAAATCAGAGAAAAAAAAAGACTCAAAATGGTTAGAAATATCTAAAAAATAGCTAATTTAATAGTTGACAGTTAATCAATTTATCAGCTAATCATTGCATATATTGTGTCTTTCATTTTCTCCTACAGATAAACCACACAACCCCATGGTTAATGCTGGTGCTATCGTCTGTACCTCCCTCATTAAGGTAAGCTGCATTTACATTCCTTATTGTTAATTATTAAGTACATTTATTTTGGAAACTTGTACAAAAGAATAATTTGGGCTAAGGCCTGCATGACTGTTTTTTTTAACATGAATTTGTTTTAGATGGCCTAAAATCCTGAAATTTGTCGTTTTACATCTTTAAACTGTAGATTTCAGATTATGAGGGGTTTTATTTATATGTCAGGGCTGGCAGAGCGAAGAGATGTGACTTCACTTCAGATGAATTCTGAATTTCTAACTGCAGCTATAAAGTCAGACAAAGTTGTATCCAAAGACAAACTGTATGAAATAGAATTATAATCATCTGGAGAACGTGTTTCCGCCAGATTAGTGTATACAGGGAGATTAAGGTTATAGATAATCACGCTGAAAGGGGATTTGGTTGAAAGCAGCATCACTCAGACACACACACAGAGTTTAGAGAGTGGTCGGATGTGGAGACCAGTCAGGTCAGCTCAGCCACATTATTACTAGCTTTAATCAGAGAAACTGCTCTGCCACCTGAGTTTTTTACTAAATATCCTCCTCTGACCTTCAGTTCACACACACAGGGAGCTCTTTGAGACACATGAGCACCACCTGCTGATTTAAGATTTCAATTAAAACATTAAAACTCTCAGTGACTCTGATCCGCCCCTCCTCGAGCGGCCGGTGAGGATCATGAAGGTTTCCCAGTAGAATGACGAGCAGTTTAATTACACCGACACTTTTATCCAGTCAGAGATGATCCACAGGAAGTGTTATGACTCTCCCTCGTACTGTTAATCTGAAACCTTCGCTGGATGCTAAAGGGGATGTTGTACTAAGGTTATTTCAGAAGAACATCAGATACTACTGTGTAATCATCTTTAGATTCTTTTAAGTGTTGTTTAGTATTGATCAAAATGCAAAAGGTGATCCACTATCTCTTCACACTGTGAGCAATCTGCAAAGACGTTTTGTTTTCTTTGGCAGCATGATTCAATACCATGATGATACTTTAGTGCAGATTCGACATGTATTACAATTCTTAAGTACTGCATTTTCAATATTACGATTATTTGTGATTTTTGTTTGCTTTGTCAACACTAGACCATGAGAAAAATTTAAATCGTACACTTCTGCAGGCTGTATATCATGATTAATATTTCCAGCCACAATGCACGTCACATGTCAGTCAGTCTTTAAATTTTATTTCAGCAGCATTGTTGCTATTCTGCATATAAAACTACAGAAGTAACTGAAATACTTTTTGAAGTAAACTGCTACATTTAGCTGTTCCTGCTCAGCAAGCTAATGCCACAAGAAAATAATAAATAAAATAAGATGTTAGACCAAAATTATTAGAGCATCTGGCTGTATTTTTAAACCTAGTGGGAGTTTAGCTTGAGGTTTAGCTCTTTGTTTGTTAACAAGGTGAAGTCAGCAGCTATTGGTTTATTTCCACAGAGTTCAGGAATTATATGTCTGAAAGTCTGAACAGTATAAATACGTTGTTTAGTCCTTATCAATATAATTTAGCACTGTTTAGTTCAGGGGACCTTGTAAAGAGAAAACCCAAGTAAACTTCCACCTCTTTGAATCCAGGCTCAGAGTTTGCTCACTAATTTTCAAATCAACGAGGGGCAACATACCTCCTTATTTACCATTACACCCCTGATTTAGATACATTTTCCTGTATGTTATGATGTTCAAGTTGAGAATTCATATGTAGTCAGGTGGAAGTCATTTGAAAATCAGTGAAGTCTAATGATAGTCGTGGTGCAGTCGTACAAGGAGCCAAAATCTAAGTGTATCTGTCATAAAGATATAAAAATCAAAGTCAGGTGTGACATCTCCTGTAGAAAATAACTTTTTTGCTAGCTTTCACATGAGGCACATAACGCTGTGTGTGACGCAGGAACTAAGGCTCTGCTCCTGGGCCAAATACCAAGTTTTTAGGGAGTCCTGTGATTTTTCTCAGGAATGTCACCACAGGCACCAAGTTCATAATACTGCAAATACAAAGGCTTTCAACAGTGGGCTATAGGCTCATTCAGCAATAGATATTGACTTAAGATACATTTATTTCAATGAAAATCTTCAAGATTATTCCTTTGATTATCTAGTGCTAAATAAGTTACTTAGAAAATCTTCACTTGTCATCATTGAATTTATGATAAATTCAATTAGAGTAAAATAATCAACTATGAAAGTTGGCTAACAAAGACCTCTGTGGTCTGTTTATGTTGCTCAGAGTGTGAAGAAGACTTCATATTTACTCTTTGTTTACCAGTCTGATATTGGTCAGTGTACATATACTATAACGATATAAGGTCGATGTTGTAGAACATACATCAGGAGAAAACACATACTGTGTCTGCATACAACAAGTACACCAAATCCTTCTAATATGCCTCAGAACAAACCTCATTCTCAACAACTGACACACCGTCAGGATAGAAATAATCAAGAGTCACAATAAAACTGTGCCTCTGCCCACCAGTCTAAGGTCACTGTCACTGTACTGCTCGGTCTTGTTGGGAACTATAATGTCTCTGTAATATTGTAAAGAGTACGGTTTAGACCTGCTCTATACGAAAAGTACTCTGAGATACCTTCTGTTATGTTTTAATAAAAGGGCTTGTGTCTTTATCCTTGTTTTTCATTTTGAATTACACTGTGGTTTGTTAGTACGTCCAGAAACAAGAGAACCTCAGAATAGCTGTTGTGTTTTTCAATTTTACATGACACCAGCTGTGTGTATGTACGGATGAGCAGAGGAATCATCCAGTGTCTTTTGTTGTGTTCACATCATATGGGAATGATGGCCAGGAAATAAAATACATATGAATGTTCAAATAAACCATGTTTCTTAATTTGGGATTTGTAGTTTTATCAGCAACAAGAAAGTCGGGCAGAGAATCTCTGATTCCTCTTGGTTACTCTGTCGATCATTCCCGTACGATATGACAACAGTTTATCTGTCAACCAGTCTCACTCTCCCTTTGAATCCCAACCAATCACTGTTGAGATTTCTCTCGCTGTAGGTTGAATCTGTCGTATCCATTGATCCGGATAATAAAACCAGGTTCTATCAGGGACTGTGTGCATGCGTCCCCCACCTCCTCTCTCCTCTCTCTCAGTCTAGATCTACACTTCAAATACACTCATTTGCAATGTACCTTTTCAAGGCTCGTTGTGTGGTTTTATGTGTTGTTGCATATTTTACAGCATTAGGATCTTTGGGAAATTATGACCACTGCAACAGGTCAATGACGTTGGTAATTTTTCCTTTTTAATTATTTTTTCCCCTCTTTTGTCTGGATTTGTGACAAGCTTTTAGCCTTCACATGGCTGTTGATGAATGTTTAAATGTTGCTTTTGTACTTTTCACATGCATTCTCCAAAAACTGTTTATACGTCTGGATTATAAACAGTACAGCTATGGCTCAACTCAAACACTGGTTTTATTTCATACTCCATTCTTCTGTAGAGAAGGACCTCTTTGTTTTTGTTTTATATGTTTTTAATTTTTAGATTCAAACTAATTTTGTTTGTCTTTATCAGTCATCCATTTAAGTTATTAGGGACCCCTTTAACTCAGAAAATGAGTTTTTGTCTGTTGGCCACAGTATTGATAAAACTCAAAATGTGCATTCACACTGCAAGCTACACGTTAAACCACTCTGTAGACTGTATAGTGGACATAATTCAGTCTGATCTTGACTGTTGTCATGACAAAGTTATTTTATTTTAATGTATAAATGAATTATTTCAGACATAAGGCCTTTTATTTTACACATTTCAAGACCCTCCTGGTACACATAAAATCTGTACCAGGAGAACATACTGTTGTTCTTTACATTGAACGTCAATTTCAGAGTTTTATCTGTAATTTGATGAGCTTGTCAGTATCAAAAAATATTGATTTTATTTAGGTTATCTGGTATTAATGGTGGGGGACAACATCTACTGCACTTGTGTTAGATAGTTTTAAATTAGAGCTGCAACAATTAATGGATTATTAAATAATTGCAAACTATTTTGACAATCAATTGGTTTGAGTAATTTTTTAATAAAAATTCGCGATGCTTGTGGCAAAAAAGACATTTGATGGACAGCTTCTTGTGCTTTAGGAAACACTAAACGGGCATTTTTTTCAGAGTTTCTTACATTTTTATAGATCAAACAACCATTCACCAATTAATCAAAAAAAGTAATTGACTGATTAATTGACTATGAAAATATTACTTGTAGCCCTGTTTTGGTCCAGACTGAAATATCTCAAACAACTACTTACTGACTGTGTTTCCTCAAGCGCCACAATGAGCTGTTGTGTGAAATGTTTTAATAAATAAAAATAAAATAAAACAATGACTGTTCAGCTTACTATTAAGAAGTCTATGATATTGGTGGCAGTCCAAGAAAGTCAGAGGCATTCTGATTATGGATATAAAAATCTTTGATTAAATCAAGGATAAAGCAGTACGGTTAGTCTGAGAGTCTTTTTCAGGGAATGAAGTTTAATGAGAGCAGGGGTGAGTTCTAATACCTATACTGCATACTATTTAGAATGTCAGAAAAATACTTACTGTGTCAATTACATGGTATGTCAAATGTAGTATGCCAAAAATACTTGGATGTCCCAAAGCATCTGGTCGTATTTGCCTTATGCAAGCTAACATGCTTTTCTGGCTATTCTGACCCACAATCCTTTGCACAGCAGTAATATGTTACATCAGCTGAGCCATAGAGACAGCACAGACAGATGACAGCTCTTTGACAGATGATAGACGCTGCAGTGATATATAATAGCGTATTCAAGTGTAAAGCTGTGCTACAAATTGTACTTTTTCTTTTTACTTCAAATTTCACACTAAAACTTTTCATTTAGCGCCATCACCAGGTTAGCATCTATGTATATATGTCTGTGGTCTCAGCATGACTTGAAATTAGTGGAGTATCACTTTAAGACACCTTGTGAAGCGCTGATCATGTGGCTCGCAGTGTGAATCCACCCTAAAGTGAAGTAAACTAACTCACCTGGCAAACACACTCCACATAAACACACCTGTAGACTGACAGTGAGCTGATCCTCCTCGATCAGACACATCTAACTTCTCTCTGTAGTTAGTTTACTTTGATGGAACAAGTTCAGTTGAAAATAATCAAGTTCTTTTCTTTGATACTTTCCATGATAGTGTTTTCTGTTCTTTTCCAAAACCAGAACCTCTGAGTGGATTAACTGTTTATTTCACCTCCACCATCTCCAGCTAGTCTCCCACCTCTAATCTTAATCTCATTGATTGGTTTTGATTGGTCACATAACTGATAATGAGCTCAACTTTTGATTTGAAAACCGTAGTGATGTAAACTTGCACTGTTTTCCTGTCGTAGTTTAATATCATAGAGATATGGATCATACATGGTAGTGCTAATGTCATGACATGGGTAACTTTTAGTGTCAGTGGCTGTTTAATGTGCAATTTAAAGATGGATAAGATACAAATTTAATACTGTGACTGTTGTGTTTGTGTTTCAGCAAGGGGCCAGCAACGCTGAGAAATTTGATTATGTGAGTATTACTGTGTATTACTTTGTCTTTTTAATGTTGTGCTTAAAAACTTGATTTTTAAGCACATTTTTTTCATTTTTGAAAATAAGTTTCCAAACTGAAGTTACAAATGTGCAAACAAATAGATTTAAGGCTGCATCTTTTTTCGTCTTTTTTCTGTTTTTTTTTTTTTTTTTTTCAATTAATCCTTTGGTCTATAAGATATCCAAAAAAAAGTGAAAAATACTTGTCATTATTCCCCAAAGTTCATCTTGACATATTTAAATGTTTTTTTTCTTTTGACTGAGCAACAGTCCAAAACTCAAAGATGGTCAGTTAACTGTCAGAGTATAAAATAGCAACAAAAAAGTGATTTTTTTTTTTTTTTTTTGTTGTATTTGCTTAAAAATTAAGTAATATATTTAAACAGTTGTTTTAAAAAGTTTATGGGTTGATTAATTTACAAGTACTTGGCTCTAAATTTAATTAAAAAGTTAAGCTTTTGGCCTGAACCTGTCCGTGACAAGCACTCTTAGTAGATGTACTTTGTGCAGCTGCTCGGAGGGATTACATTGTTGTTTTAATTCTGCTTCTGCCGGCTGCAGCAGTCTCACTCAATACTGGACCAGTGAGAAACTTTTTGTCCCCATAACTCACTGAAGACCTGAAAAAAATGGAAAAATAACAATACATTACACCTCAGTTTTAGATTTTGTGACCTGCTACTTTATTGTTCAGCTGGTTTTATTAAAAATGCACTAAAATCAGTGAAGCGTTTAGCAGCCAAAGACACAGATATTTCCCTCCAGAGGTGGTAGAGACCAAAAACTTAAAGAGAGAGAATATTGGACTTTTGTCAATCAGGAGACAAAAAAAATGACTCCAAATGAATGATAATGACAGTATTGCTCCATAATTGCTGCTGATGATGATGCTGATGATAAGATTGCCCTCACAACTTGTTTACGCTGCCCCCAAGTGGCCAAAATAATCAGTTATTGCAGCAAAACCACTTTCTATTTTGACATTGAAACAGTCAGTATTTTGCTTCCATTTTGCGCTAATACACCGTATAGATGGTGTTGATCTGTTTAAATTTTGTTTATTAGTGGATCTTTTACTTTGATTCTGCTGCTGTGCTCTGCAGGTCATGAACTTCATGAACAAACTGGCAGGAAACGAGTACGTGGGCTTCAGCAACGCAACGTGAGTACAGCAACACATCCCTGCAGAAACAAACCTACAGATAAAACACACTGATGTTTTTATTGATTTATTGTATACAATAAATATTTAAACTTTAAGTCCTGGAGGTGAGCAGAACAGTTCTGTATCACTGAGTTGAATTTAAGGTCACACAGAAACTTTGCAGATAAAATCATTCAGTCGGTACAGTTTAGTTTTATATAACATGAGCTGAGTCATGGTGTTTGAAGAACAAACCTCCTCCCTCTCTGTGTGTCCCAGTTTCCAGTCAGAGCGAGAGTCTGGAGACAGAAACTTTGCCATCGGCTACTACCTGAAGGAGAAGAAGGTAAGGTCAAAGGTCATCTACAGCTGACACTTTGATTCATTCTCCTTCACTAACTGTTTTTGCAGTGTTTCATTTAGCTCTTCTTATTCTCTGATTTTTAAACTTTAAAGTCAAGTCAAGTCAAGTCAAATTTTATTTATATAGCGCCAGTTCACAACAAAGTTGTCTCAAGACACTTTACATATAGAGTAGGTCTAGACCACACTCAATAATTTAAAGTGATGAAGGTTTATTCTTCTTTCCAGAGAAGCAGTAGATGTGTTAGTTGACGGGTTGACTGTGTTGTTGTTCTTTCAGTGTTTTCCAGAGGGGACAGACATGACCTCCATCCTTGACTTCTACTTCCAGGTAAACAGAGCTCAGAAAAAGGAGGAAAATCCACAAACACCTGTCACTTGGAGTGCTTTGTTAGAAGCTATTTCACCTTATATCAGTGCCTTTAATTTGCTTCACTTAATGGAATTCTTAGGAGGAGATCTTGTGAAGGTCATGGAAACAGTTAGGCTAAGTAAGATTTTATTGAAAGTCAGTTTTTTCATTCATTCAACCTTTATGTTGACTCGTAAATAGAGAGATAGAGACCTCATTTACAAGATCCTATAATCCTATAAATGGTAAAAATAATAAAAAGCCTAATTTAGTTTAAATATGATTTCATTTGATTAACTTGACTTGTATGATTTTAAACAAAAAGACACATTTTATCATCAAAGATTGCTTCAAACATAAAATCAAATGTTTTCTTCTGTATGAATTTTTTGTTTATGTTCTTCTCATCAGCTGTGCTCCATCGAGGTGACCTGTGAGAGCGCCAGCGTCATGGCAGCGACTCTTGCCAACGGTGGCTTCTGTCCAATCACAGGAGAGCGCGTGCTGAGCCCCGAGGCGGTGCGAAACACTCTGAGCCTGATGCATTCCTGCGGCATGTACGACTTCTCCGGACAGTTCGCTTTCCATGTCAGTATCTCAAACACTCTCACTGCTCCTTGTGGACAATAGGGGTGTAAATCACAAGTGTCATCATCATATAATATTATATTGACTCTGTAGTGAAAGATACAATATTTACTGATATCATGAAGTCTGTTATGGTATGTTGTTAATGAAAAAATACATGTATCATGAACATTTAACACAACCTGTTACAGAAGAAGCTGCACCTCTTTTATTTCCTGCTTTTAGTCATAAAAGAAAAAAACATAATAAATATGAGTAATTGTAACCAGTTAAATGTAATAGTATCCATTGGCTCCACTCTCTCTCTCCACACACACACACACACACACACACACACACACTTAGAACAAGAACATTTAACAAAAGTATAAAATTCGGTACTTTACTTCTACTCATATCTATACTTTTTCTTACTGCTGGTTTATGTCGCTGCATCTGCATCTATAAAGATGACAGTGTGGGTCAATGTGTTTACACTCCTATTGATAATAATAATAACAGGAATAAGAATAATAAGAACAATGATCATAAGAATTATGAACTTCTTCAGTCAACATGTCGTCCTTCTGTTTCAGGTCGGGTTGCCGGCTAAATCTGGTGTCGCTGGTGGGATTCTGCTGGTTGTTCCAAACGTGATGGGCATCATGTGTTGGTCTCCTCCACTCGACAAGCTGGGAAACAGCGTGAGAGGCATCCAGTTCTGCACGGTAACCTCCACTGTACTTTGATAGAGGAAAAGGGCTGTTCCTTTGTTTTCTGATTTGTTCTTGACATAGTTCTTTCTCTTCTTTCAGGATCTGGTTTCTCTCTGTAACTTTCACAACTACGACAACCTGAGACACTTTGCCAAGAAATTGGATCCTCGCAGGGAGGGAGGAGACCAGAGGGTGAGTCCCAATAACATCATGCTACTTCATCAGCTTCTATCCATATATCCTACAATCATCCTCCTGTTAAAGTCTGAGAACAGCAGCACAGATCATTGAACATAAATCAAGATATCTAAACATGTTTTCTTTTTGTTCTTGTTGAGGTTTATTTTTAGATGAAAACGTCACTTTATCAGGCAGTGAAACATTTTTCAGACAGTCTGCGTCACATCCTCCCACAGTGAGCTCAGTGTCCTGGCTGCTGTTTGACCTTGTGAGGAACATTTTAATGCACGGCGCCATCTGGTGGCAAATAACTTTATCACCAGAGTTTAATGTTCACTCAGAAACAAAAGCTTTAAATCCCCCATTCCTATTATTTTGTGCTGCTCGATTCTTGATAGAGTTTTATTGTTTTATCTGTAATGTCACAATTAAAACTGAATATTTGTCTCACTGGTATTTAATAATTCACTTAATCATTTTATAAATATCTGGTTGCAAAATTAGAGGAGAAATTACATATATATATTTTTTTTATGTTGTGGAGTTTGCATTCTTGCACGGCTCGAGGGTATGGCCTAAAATTTGTTACTGTTCATCTATCTATATATCAATTTCTTAACATTTAAATTGTTACAATAATTTACATGATAATTGATAATTTCCGATAATCCTAAATCATATTGCTGTTTGTTGTCTGAATCTTTAAACCTGAGTCATGTCCATATAAAGGAAGATGCTCCAGCCTTTTTACCAACTCTTCCTCATCTTTGTTGTGTGCAGTGTGGTGAATTGTTAGAAAAAAGCAAAAACCAAAGCTGTCTGTTTAACTTAGTTTGCCACATAAAAATCTGGGGAAGCTCAGATGCTATCAGTTCTTTTAACATTTTTCAATAATTAATTATCACACTTCAGCCTGCTCTCTGTGTCCCTGCTCTCTGTGTTGGGGTCGACTTCTCCAAATACACAGAACACACAAAAAAACACATGGAGCAAAGTCAGCAGAGAGCCTATGGTAGAGACAATGAAGGAGAAAGAAAGCGATATTTTAATCTGCTCAGTCTGCAGTCTCTCATCCACTGCTGTGTTACACAGGCACAGCACTTTTTGTCCAGATGATTAACTGATACAGGCTGATGACAAGGAAAGCAAAGCAAAGGCTCTACCAGTCAGTATGGTAAAGTTGAAATTTGTACCATAAGGTAAATTTATACCATTTTTACTGTCCAGCCATTTATTCTTGTAGTAAACACTGAACTACAGAGAGCTTCTTCTGATTCTCATTACTCCTGGACCTGTCAGCTGTCTTCTTCCTAGCTCAGCTTTTATGTGTCTGTTGTTGTGTTTCAGGTGAAGTCAGTGATCAATCTGCTGTTTGCTGCGTACACTGGAGACGTCTCAGCCCTGCGGAGGTAACACAACTCTTTAAATGTTCAGATTTGAAATCCTCAAAACATTAGCTCGTAAGTTTTTACTTTTGCCTACTGAACTACAACAAAAGAATTTGGTAAAAGCATGTTTGCTCAATTCTAGTGTCTGTTACATTTGTCCTCTTTGGAAGACATTTTTGGTTACTGCACTAATATGAAGTTTCTCAAGTTGATATCTGTCATTTGTCCAGGTTTGCATTGTCCTCTATGGACATGGAGCAGAGGGACTATGACTCCAGGACGGCCCTGCATGTGGCAGCAGCTGAAGGTAAAAACACTCAGGAGGTCATCGTTAATGTGTTGATGAGTCATTCTGATCAGTGGAGCTGATGGTAATGTGTTTGTGTGTCTTCAGGACATGCTGAGGTGGTTCGCTTCCTGCTGGAGGCCTGTAAAGTCAACCCAGTTCCCAGAGACAGGTAACACTGAAGCAATAGATTACTGAATACCATATTAACAGAGTTGCCTACATGTACCAGGATGTTCTGTTCTGTCCTGTTCTGACTATTTCCTCTGCCGCAGGTGGGGGAACACGCCGATGGACGAAGCGGTCCACTTCGGCCACCACGATGTGGTGACCATCCTCCGCGACTACCACACCCAGTACAGCCCTCATGAAACCACTGACGACAAGCAGAACGCAGAGAAGAACCTGGACGGGATGCTGTGATGAGAAACAGCTGGAGAGAGGAAACTGGACGGTTGTTTGTTTGACAGGTCGCTTAAATCAGCCTGGACGGGATGCTCTGAGGAGGGAAAGAAGTCAGGAAAGAAAACGTCTTGAATCAGAAAGGAAATTCTATTAATCACATCTAAAAACTGTAAAAGTGTACAGTGGAAGATAAAAATCCCTATAGAGACAACGTAGATAACAGTCCCCTTAAACACAGAGCAGCCACCGTCCCTCCAGTGTAAAAGCTCCTCATCGTGTTATTAGATGTTGTTGGTTTTTGTACTATATTCATGTCTGTACTCTGAGTGGGGAAAATATTCTTATTTCATTTCTCCTTCTGGATTTTATCATCAGCTTTGTAGCTTTGTAGGAGGCTGCCAGTTGGATGCTGGGTAAATTCAGCTGCGGCTGGCAGCTCGATGGACTCCATTATTTACTTTGACTTTTTATTCTGAAAACAGGAAGCTCTGACTTTTCTGGAGTCTAGCAGGTGATACAGACGGTTCAAAACCTTCCTCACTTCATCATCACAACATGGTGGAATGTATCTTCCCCCAAAACACTTTGGTGTGTTTCTAAGTGTGTGTGTTATTTATTTATCTATTTAAGATAAACTGTACATTGATGTAGTGTGTGTGGATATTCCTGAGATGAGGATAAATTAGTGTAAATACGTACAGGTGTATAGTTGTACTTGTGTTGTCGATCAGCTCTCACTGAAACAAAGAAAGTTCTGGACTCAGCTTTGATCACCAGGAGTGTGATTTCACTAAAACTCTGCAAACTGTCACGTTTTCACTTTTAAATAGGACATTTACAAGAATATTTATGGAAGCAGAGAACAGCCGTGCATGAAATCATTTTTTAATGCTGTTATGTAAAGATCAGAAGTAAATGATGGCCTTTTTATCCTCCAAGTAACAAGATAAATCAACTTTACTATCATATAAAAACAATGAGATAAATCAACCCATTGTCTCAATTACAAAATAACAATAAAAAATAAATGTGGCTGTTATCACAAGAAAACAAACTTTGTTGTCTTTAGACGATGAAATAATGAACTTGTGATCTGGAGAAAATGGCATTCAAAAATTAGAATAAGTACAAACACGGTCGTTCTCGACTTTTGTAAAATGTTGTTTTGTTTATTGAAACTGTTTAATATTCAGCCTTTAAAGGTGAATATGAGTTTAAAGTATTTTCTTTTCTTTTATTTTGATATTGAATTTTTGTTTTTACCCCCAAAAACTGGAGTTTTATTTTTTGCCATCACTCTGTATTATTTAATACTTATTTTATTATTTTTTTATTACATAAGGAAATAATGTAAACAAGTCGGCCAAAGCTCAGGTGGTTCGTTGTCTCCTGACTGTTGAAAGAGTTCAAAGTTTCTGAATATCAGATGTGACACTGCCAGCACTGACAGGAGCTTGAATTACTGTAAAGATCCAACAAAAGGAGACTTTTGTTTTATACTTTAAGTTTTAGATCAAGGTGCAGAGGTTGTTTGGAAGACTGTTTACACCAGTGTGATGGAAAAAAAGATCCTAGAAACTACAATCAGAAACTTTCTCCAAATAATGACTCAGTATTTAAAAGTGATGAGTTCATCTGAAAATAATGAGTGAGTATCTCAGTATGAGAAACGTTCTCCAGGTTTGCATATGACAGACAGGATCTTTTTTTCCCATCACATGAGCATGAACAGGCTTCTGTACATCAGAGCTCACCAGTCTGAAACTCTGTCAGAGGAATGTGTGTGCACTCAACAATGGAAAAATAAAATGAACCCACTGTCCCGTCAACAGATCAGCTGTTTCAAACTCATTCTGTGCACACAAACATTGTTCAGACTCGCTGAATTTTATTATAAATTCTACTGGTGATCAAAGGTTTCCAAAGATACTAAATATGTGAAAGCAGATCTGCAGAAAAATACAATATTTCCATTTGATAGAATTCAGGACACAAAAATATGACTTCTGCCATTTTAGAAAGCTAAAATATTTTTCTTTGTCAGGTGCACCACAACCTTTCATTTCATGCTCTTACGCTTTATTTTGAAGGCTGTCAGTCTAAAGATTTTGTCTTTTTTTCCCTGAAAATCCAGATTTTCTTGCAGAAAATGTGTTGACTGTAACGTATCACATGAATTCTGATGGTTTGTATGTAAAGACTTGTTCCAGCAGAGGACTCAGGATGTCCAGTCTGTCTCCACAACAGACCTGAAACACTAAAAACAAAAACTGAAGGAGCTTTATACTGCAGACGGGATTGTTTTTCTTTTTTTAAAAAAATCTGTAATTTGCAGAAGAATCTGTCATACTTGAAAAGTTGTGCAGATGTGTAGTTTTTCCAGAGGTTTTTGTGTGTTTGTAGCGTGTTGGAAGTTTGGATGTTGTTTCTGTACAGACAAACTGAACCATGCAATCAACATGTTGATATCAACAGTCCCAGTGTAGTGCAGTGGGAAACCTTTTTATTCTACAGGTTGGGATCAGTTCATTCACTTTGACTGAAATTATTTCAGTCTTTCATTTACAAGTGATTAAAAAGAAGAAGCACAAAACTGCACCTAAAAACTGCAATATCTGAAGAAAGAATCAGCAATAGAAATGCAATGATTGTAAGATGAAATCAGCAATATGGATTTGACTTTGCTTTCACATGAAGTGGTCCCGACCTGCGGCTCTGCTCACTCAGCTGTCCTACATATGAAGTGGTCTCTGTTTGCAGCTGCGACTGAAGTACTCTGAATGTAACGTGTTTGGTGTCGTTCTGTTTCTTCTTCATGTATGTTTATGCTGCTTCAGCTCATGGCCGTCGGTTACTGAGTGTCACAAGCACTTCAGATTTTATTCACAGATCAAACATTTAATAAAACTTAGAAAAATCTATTGGATGTCTGTATTTTGGGGGGTTTGTAGCTTCTTTTGTAGGATTCTCTGATTCACTGGCTTCAGAAGTTAGATCAATGCCTGGACTTTGAGGATCCTGGTTCGAGTCCTTGGCTTAGTTTTGAGGCCTGTTTCCAAAGGAAAGAGTAAAACACTCTAAAAATAGGTTGCCAGCGTCTCTGGTTAATTGGCTTAAGAAATTAAATCGCCACTTTTGAGGCCCCAGGTTTGATCAATACAATGGAAAGAAAGGCTCTCAGAAAGAGGTTGAGGTATCTGTCATTCATTGCCTCAAGTAGATAGATCACTACTTTAAAGTCTGAGGACCCTGGTTCGATCCTTGGCTTAGTTTTGAGGCCTGTTTCAAAGGAAAGAGATGAAAAGCTCAAGAAAGAGATTTCATGGGTTCTGAATTCTTTGGCCTAGGAGGTAGATCACTGTTTTTAAGTTTGAGGGACCAGCTTCATCCTTGGGTTAGTTTTTAGCTGAATTGTGCAGAGAAAAGAGTAAAACACTAAGAAAGAGGTTGACAGTGCCCTCTGGTTAATTGGCTTAAGAAATAGATCGCCACTCAGTGGTTTTGGGGCCCCCAGGTTTGATCAATACAATAAAAGAAAGGCTCTCAGAAAGAGGCTTGAGGTATCTGTCATTCATTGCCTTAGGTAGTTTAGATAAACTACTTTAAAGTCTGAGGCCCCTGGTTCGGTCCTTGGCTTAGTTTTGAGGCCTGTTTCCAAAGGAAAGAGAGAAAAGCTCCAAGAAAGAGATTTCATGTATCTCTGATTCTTTGGCCTAGGAAGGTAGATCCTGTTTTAAAGTTCTGAGGGACCAGCTTCAATCCTTGGGTTAGTTTTTAGTGAAGTTGATGCAGAGAAACAGGTCAAGAGGATGAGCTGCTAAGATTTTGGTCCAACTCAGTGTTAGTTTGAATCCTGCTTGAGGACACCAGCAGAGCACGCCCCCTACAGGCTGCCCTGCTTCACTGTGTATGTGGATGTTAGAAAAAGATTCAAGATTGATGTATGTCATTTATGAAGTTGTATATTGATTTATTGGTTGTATTATTTGATCATTTGTGTCAAAAATGAAAGGGTGAAAAAGTTCCCTGACCCCCACACAGGGTGTCTGGAGGGGATTGGGGGGAGGGGCGTGTCATCCAGGGCGCAGCTTCGCTCGGTGTCGGTGAAGTGACCAGAGGACGCGTCCGAAAATGTCGCAACTTGAGCGGAGAATTGGTTCTGGAGCTGCTTCATGAAGACGAGACCAAATGGAGAGAAACAACAAGACAAAGTGATGTTAGAGGTGAGTCAGAGGCTGAACGGACACACAAACACACAAAACACAAACACAAACACACAAACACGCTGCGTCTGTTGCTAGGTGGCTAACAGCTAAGCTAACAGCTCCTGTGAGTCCGGTAGGTTTGAGGCGGATAAACAAACCACCCAGCGGTCATTCCGCCCGAAGGAATGAATGAAAGTTAAAATTCAGAATGAAGGGAAAATTGTGAGATTATTGTGGGAAGTCACATGTCGTTTTATGTCGCTTTTGTCAAAGTTTTCTTGTGTTATTGTCAGAGTAAATCAGCGCCACCTGTGTAAGAGTACTGAGCCAAAGCAATGTCGAACGATCGCGTCTAGAAGAGAACCCCAGACCTGCGACAGATCTCGCGACAGTGACCGTTTTGAGACAAACCATAAATTTTCCCTATCCCTAACAAAGTGTTTTAAGACATAGACCCAGACGGATTTTTTTTTTTTTTACCACAGTGTTATCGCCTTATAAAAACCACAATATGAAACATAATTAGATTATACAACATGCTCAACATATGCAAATCTCGCGAGAGTTTCGCAAATCAGGGATTTTCCTCCTAGACTATGACGGCGAATGATGAACACCAGTAAATCATAATTATGAGTTTAAACACATAATAACTTTGTATCGTTGATTATGACTTTTTCTGATTTGGGTCTTTATCTCAGAATTTGACTTTGTAACTAATAATGTCACTTTTTTATCCAAAATGTAACTTTTTAAATAATAATTGGATCACTGGAGATTTCAATTAAGACTTTTTACCTCAGAAATTATGACGTTTTTAATCTTAGAATTAGCTGATCATTATGATTTTTTCAAAACTCAATTTCAACTTTTGATCTCATAATGAATTTTACCGCATAATTTTCATTGGCAGATTTATTGTACAGATACAGATTTTTTTTTCAGATGATACAGATCACTGGTTAATTACCTCCTTCTCATTGCTGATGTCAATAATATAAACTGATTTATGTGTGTGTGTATATATACATATATACATATGTGTGTGTGTGTGTGTACATACATACATATATATGTATGTATGTATGTGTATTATATATATATATATATATGTATATATATATATATATATATATACATATATATATATATATACATATATACATATATATATATATATACATATATATTTATGAAGACACTCATATAAACTGTAGTTTATATACACCCCAGGGTAATGATGGATGATTTAATATTCCAAACTCTCTGACCAAACCAAATCTAACAAAGAGCAACAAGAGCAATACTGAATCATTTATATTTTCTTTGTCTTATTGTATTATTTTATTTGTAAAGTTCATCAAAAATAACTTCACAAACATATTTTGGTTTTTATAGAGGATTTCACCTAAGAGTTCATATGCTCGACACAGTCGGTCAATATATGTATATATATATGTGTATATATCTGTTTATCAGCTGTAATTTCATTATCAGAATAATAAACAATACTAGAAATTTCTCATTATGGGACGCAAAATTTATCGTGGTTCCCTTGATACAAATAAGCCTTACCAGCTGTGTGTAATATGGGTCTATAGGTCATAAAGAGTTATTGAATTCTGGCCATTCATAATCCATCAAAAAATTATTATTATTATTATCATTTTTTAATTTAATTTTTATTTTTTGTTATAGTCTCGCATGTGACTTATAGTAGGTAATGTATCTATTTTGTATTTTTTACTTTAGTTCTTATTTTTTTATTGATTAAAGCCCAGATTTTTCAGCTCCTCGGGTTACTTCAGATTTTAAAAATATTAGTTTTATTTTTTCTATGAAAAAATATGTGTAAAAATATAAGAAAAACAAGATAATTGAAGATTATAAGATGATTGAAAGATAAATATCCAGTTTTTATTTTCTAGACTGAGTTTGGTTTGAATGTGTACAACTTTGAAAATTCTGCTGACTGTATTTATTTTGTGTTTGATTGTAGATGGTTCCAGGTGGACTGCTCTGGTCTTCACACTGTCTGTGGGAAACTATGGAAGTCTTCAGATTCGTCCACTTTCAGGGGGTAATTCTGACCATACATATAACTGTAAATGCAGCGGTACAACGCCCCCAGTTCTGAGAAGCAGAGTTGGGCACCAGCACAGAATCTAAGCAAAGTACTGCTGTGGACAGAGTCAGCAGCAAAATGTGTTTTCACATCTTCTTCTCCAGATGAAAGAAAACATGTTTGTTTGGTTCAGACCCCAACAAATGTCACATCATCGTGATTTTAATAGGTTTTTGTTTTTTTGTTTCTCAGTCAAATGCAGGTTTTAATGCAGTGCTGACTGAGGGGTCAAAGGTCACCGTCACTCAATGTCGCCCCTTACGTGCAGAGATTTCTCTGGATTCTCTGAGTCTTTTAATGATGTTATAGATTTTTACATGGTGAGATCTCTAAATTCCTCTTCCGTTTTAAAAGATATTGCAGGCATCAAGTAGTCTGTGAAGGGTTCTCAGTCATCCAGGTCATGGTATTCATATCAAAGTTTGTTGTAGGCAACTGGACCTGATAGAGTTCTTGAAGACGTTTTTGTCTCTCATCCAAGTAGCTTCTTCAGTTCTGACTGACTGGTTTGGGAGTTTAGGTATTAAACCAGGTTTAACTGGTTGACTGGTTTGGGAGTTTAGGTATTAAACCAGGTTTAACTGGTTGACTGGTTTGGGAGTTTAGGTATTAAACCAGGTTTAACTGGTTGACTGGTTTGGTCAAACCAGTCAGTCAGAACTGAAGAAGCTACTTGGATGAGAGGCGAAACGTCTTCAAGAACTCTACCAAGTCCAGTTGCCTACAACAAACTTTGATACGAACAGGCATCAAGTATTGGTATATTCTAGTGAGCAGGTATTTAGTAGTTTTAGCATCCAGTCTTACATTTAAATACATTAAAAATAATTATAACAGATATGTAAATGAATGCATTCAGTACAATAGCTATTAACATCATAGTTATCAATAATTTGTTCACTTCAACCTATTATGTATCGGTTTAAATTCTATATTAAATATCTGACCCGCTCTCACAACCCGACTACGATCGGTTGCGCCACTTGACAGTAATGACAGGAAATATGTCCAATTATTACATTTTTATTTCAAATACAAAAAAGTGTTGTTGTTTTGTTAGTCAATAATCTCTAATGAAGTAAGTTTACTCGCAAGTTCATACGTATCATTTTTCACATAAAATAAAGAGTTTTATGACGACTAATGAATTTGCGATATGTGATACGATTAGTGGAAATGATGAGTTTTGCATCACAGTTTTCACGTTCACTGAAAAAAACCCTATTAAAATCCCGATGATGTGATATTTATTGAGGTCTGAACCAAACAAACATGTTTCCTTTGAACTGGAGAACAAGATTTTTAGTTCAGATGGTCTCTGCAGCTCTACAGTACCTCTATAATACTGTTTACTCACACATTTTTCCTTTTTCACAAAATTGTGACGCGCTTCTGGTTCTGTGATTTGATATTGCACTTGGCCGTCTTGCGGTTTAATTGCGATTGTGATGAACCGTGCGGCCCTGCTACCTCCTAGTTGAAAGCAGCTGTTTGGAGCTGCAGTGTCCTGTTTGTATGGACTCAAAGTGTATTCAGACTAAACAGCCTCCACAGTCTGCAGTCATATCTGCATGAGTCCATTCACTTATTTTAAAAGGAACTTTTGCACTTGGACACAAAACCATGCAGCGGTGTCACCGACCCTGATGTAAATGCAGGGGTGGAAGTAACTAATTACAAGTACTCAGATTACTGTAATTAAGTTGTTTTTTGGGGTTCTTGTACTTTTATGAGTAGATTTTTAAGTCTGTACTTTTACTCTCACTTAAGTATGCATTACAAGATGTAATTTTAGTTACTTTTAAAATCATAGTTTAGTACTGAGTACAATTTGAGTTCATATCCAAACCTTTCATCTGTATTTTAGTAGCCAATCAGGTGATCCGATCACAAACCAGCCAATGAAAACGTGACGTACAACTGAAAAACAAAACAAAACGCTGCAGCAGCAGCAGCACGTTTGGAGTAAGAATGTTAATGATCGATTGTTAATCAATTCATTGAATTTAACCAATTAAACAAACATTGTTTTGTCTGGTGGAGCCGTTTGTTGAATAAGGAAAATTAAACTAAGACTTAAAATGACAAAATGACAAAAAAACAAAAAAAAAAACCAGAAAGGAAAATTGAGCTTTGTATCATAAATTATTAATGATTAATAATCGATTCCAACTGTGATTTAAGGAAAAGGCACAAAATTTGCAACTCTAGTTTGGAGAAGTGACTGTGACATCAGTGTTTAAAAGTAACTAATACTCTGAGTAGTTTTTATACTTTGTACTTGTACTTAAATATATTTCTAACACCAGTACTTTTACTTGTAATTGAGTCATATTGTAGCAGCGTAACAGTACTTGTACTTGAGTACAGACTTTCAGTACTCTTTCCACCTCTGTATAAATGAACTAGCTGATGGAGGCGGCAGCAGACCAGAACCTCCTGTGTTCCGTGAGGTCAAATGACTGTTTTTGACAGTCGAGTGTGTGTCTTTGGAGAGATATTCAGCTTCTGTATCAGTGGTTTCCTAAAAGAACAGGCTGCCCGACAGCAAGTTAAAGTGGTGAAAATATTTTAACTGACATTCTTTTTTTTTTCTTCTTTTTTTTCAGGTGGCTGAAATCTGTTTTATTGCTGACTGTGTTTACAGCAGTACACTGTTTATCCTCTGTGCTGCTGCCCCTCACTGCCTCCAGGAACTGGGGTGCACTGAACACCATCTACTGTAGGTAACACACCGACTGTGGATAAGTAGCTCATACAGCCACGCTTCAAATAATCCCAACTGTCCCTTTAAGACTTTTACTTGTCTGACACTTGTAGATGTGCAGCCTCAGTGGAGGACATCTTGGAAGGAGACCGAGTGAGAGAACATCTTCACCGTGGTAAGATATTTACTCTCAGTGTGACCAGCTGCTGCAGACAAAATATTTTAAATTGACTAGCTTCTTGGTTAAAGGAGCAGTGTGTAAAATACGGCCAGAATTTAATTCAAACATTCAACAAATGAACAAACATTATCAGAAGTAACTGTTAAAGGCATAGTTCACCCAGAAATGAACATTTATCTACTCGCCCTCATGCTGATTGAAGGTCGGGTTTAGTTTTTTAGTCCACCAAACGCTGCTGTTTTCAAACATAAAAAAACTGCTCATATGCTGTAATTTAAGTCTCCTCAAGCCCCAACATGCCAAGTTAATTTAAAAAAAAGTTATTTACAGCATGTGTTTAGCCTGAATCTTCACTGTGGACCCTTACTTTGGAGCCACATTCACATGTACACTGTCTGAACTGGGCGTGTGGTGTGTGACGGTGTGCAAACGGCATGGAGGGGCTTCAGGAGACTTGGATTACACCCTTTAAGAACTGAACTGTCCCTTTAAGAGTTGCTTTTCACTTGTTTTTTTGTTTTTACAGACGGATGTCCTCAGCAGTCCACTGTTGGAGAAGATGTCGACGGGGATGGCAACAGATGTCCCTCAGTGGTCCACTGCCAGAGAAGACGTCAATGGAGCAGCAGCAGTAGCTTCGTACAGTGACGGGGGACAGTGTCCCTGTCACTGTACGAAGCTGCTGCTCCATCGACATCGTCATTTTGGTTCAGGGGCCACATACAGCCCAATTTGATCTCAAGTCAAGTCCCCCGCCTTCTCTGCCTCACCCCTTTCTTTATATTAATTCTACAGAAATTAATAGATGCATATGAACAGCAATCTTTTCCTAAAATATTGCTGGTTCTGTGGAATTTTAAATCTGAAGCCTGCAGTAGTTCGCCGTAGAAACTTAAAATGACGCACATCAGTTATTGTTATTGCTGATAATGTCTAATTTAGGGGCTTCGATTTCTGGCCCCGTCCGCTACTATGGCATGAGAAAAAACGCCGTCGGATGGATCTAAATTGCTCGAAAACGGCTCTGAGCTCCACCAAAATTGTCTGGGTGAGTCTACGAGCGTATTTAATCCTAACAATAAGGTCCAGGTGTCAAAAAACCGAACTTATCCTTTAACTATCTGTAATAGTAACAGTAACATCATGATTTTCAGGGTCATCTGAACTTGGCCACGCTGACGTGCACTTGTATGGTATAGAAGCTGTGCGCACTGATAAATAGGGCTCCCGAAAGCCACCATGTACTTCGAACCCTGATTATGACATTCTGAGGTGAAAATAAGTTTATTGAGCTGAGTTCTTCTCTCCATTGTATTGCGGGTGAGGCTGTGAACTTCTGAGGTGGTCAGTACAGAGAGCCATATGCACGGACAAGTCAAAGTGTGGGAAATAATTGTCTTGTGCGCACGTTTTAGTATCTCGTGTGCACGATATAGTTTTTTTTTTTCCTCCATGACACTTTAGGGGCTCCGTAGAATACCCATCTGCTGCAACGTGCAGGAAATTTCGGCATGGGTCAAACCGCTGTTAAACAACTGTTTGGTCAAAATAGTATGCGTTACTTTACTGAGTATTTTTACTCAGAGACCTGTCTTATTTTCTCTTTTGTATAGTACCATTGTTCTTAAATAAAGCAAAAGTAATGTAATAGGAAAAATTGCAGAACACGCAATATTTCTTATCGGATTACTTGATTAATCGTCAGAATAAATCGATAGATTATGCTTTAAATTTACTGGTCCGGCCCACTTGAGATCAAATTGGGCTGTATGTGGCCCCTGAACCAAAATGAGTTTGACACCCCTGCAATAAACAAATGTTTTGGTGATTTTGGTGCTGGTAAAATGTTTAAGTTTGATAACTCATCTGGATGACTGGAGGAGATCGCTACTTCTGTTGCCACAATCTTCAATGACGTCAGCTGTAAAAGGGTCTATAGACACCAGCAGAGTGTGCCCCCTACAGGCCGCTCTGGTTCACTGCGTATGTGGAGATAATTGTTCTTAATACAATAAGATTAACGTTTATCTGCAACCACTTGCCTGAATGATGATGAACCAGTTACCAACAGGATTGTTTGACATTACAAGTTTAAACCAACAAAGTTGTTGAAAGTAATTTCTGAGCATTTTACAGGTTGCTGATCAAGTCCTGCAGCTCAGTGTGTGAGTGTATGAAGATCCATTCACATCTCAAAAACATGCAACATCTGCCAAATTGAATGCCATGTTTCTAAAAACTTATATGGTAACAGTCCTTGTGTATTTATGGAAGTAGTATGGAAGTAACAAACCTTGGACACTAACCCCTCAACTAAAGCAACCGCACCACCCACCCCTCTCAGCCAGAATTTCCTTAACTGTGAGGAACTCAGTATAGCTCTTAGTGACTCGGCAGACTTGTACTGACGTGGAACGTGTGGTAGACTTGGTAGACGAGTATACTGGGTGGGAGCACCTGCTCATTCCTAAACACCAGTCATGTCAATTCCACATCAGCAGGGGTCCTGCTGAGTCACTACCAGCTGCAGTTCATCACAGTTAATCACAGTAAATTCTGTCCTGGGGGGCGGGCGGGGCGGGCGGGGGGGTTTGCATTATCCTAGGGTTAGTGTGTAGGATTTGTTGCCCCAGGATTGATAGTTCAGGTCTCCATTTTGCCTCAAGCTTAAACATGGCGCCATGAAAAAAATGGTGCATTCCGGCCAGGTTGGAGACGGCAACAGATGTCCTCAGCGGTCCACCGCCAGAGAAGACGTCGATGGAGCAGCAGCAGCAGCTTCCTACAGTGACAGGGACACTGTCCCCCGTCACTGTACGAAGCTACTGCTCCATCGACGTCTTCTCTGGCCGTGGACCGCTGAGGACATCTGTTGCCATCCCCGTCGACATCTTCTCCGACAGTGGACTGCTGAGGACATCTGCCTGTAACAACAAAAAACCAAGTGAAAAGCAACTCTTAAAGGGACAGTTCAGTTCTTAAAGGGTGTAATCCAAGTCTCCTGACGCCCCTCCATGCCGTTTGCACACCATCACACACCACACACGCCCAGTTCAGACAGTGTACATGTGAATGTGGCTCCAAAGTAAGGGTCCACAGTGAAGATTCAGGCTAAACACATGCTGTAAAATAACTTTTTTTAAATTAACTTGGCATGTTGGGGGCTTGAGGAGACTTAAATTACAGCATATGAGCAGTTTTTTTATGTTTGAAAACAGCAGCGTTTGGTGGACTAAAAAACTAAACCCGACCTTCAATCAGCATGAGGGCGAGTAGATAAATGTTCATTTCTGGGTGAACTATGCCTTTAACAGTTACTTCTGATAATGTTTGTTCATTTGTTGAATGTTTGAATTAAATTCTGGCCGTATTTTACACACTGCTCCTTTAACCAAGAAGCTAGTCAATTTAAAATATTTTGTCTGCAGCAGCTGGTCACACTGAGAGTAAATATCTTACCACGGTGAAGATGTTCTCTCACTCGGTCTCCTTCCAAGATGTCCTCCACTGAGGCTGCACGTCTACAAGTGTGAGACAAGTAAAAGTCTTAAAGGGACAGTTGGGATTATTTGAAGCGTGGCTGTATGAGCTACTTATCCACAGTCGGTGTGTTACCTACAGTAGATGGTGTTCAGTGCACCCCAGTTCCTGGAGGCAGTGAGGGGCAGCAGCACAGAGGATAAACAGTGTACTGCTGTAAACACAGTCCAGCAATAAAACAGATTTCAGCCACCTGAAAAAAAAAAGAAGAAAAAAAAAAAGAATGTCAGTTAAAATATTTTCACCACTTTAACTTGCTGTCGGGCAGCCTGTTCTTTTGGGAAACCACTGATACAGAAGCCGAATATCTCTCCAAAGACACAACGCTCGACTGTCAAAAAACAGTCATTTGACCTCACGGAACACAGGAGGTTCTGGTCTGCTGCCGCCTCCATCAGCTAGTTCATTTATACAGAGGTGGAAAGAGTACTGAAAGTCTGTACTCAAGTACAAGTACTGTTACGCTGCTACAATACGACTCAATTACAAGTAAAAGTACTGGTGTTAGAAATATATTTAAGTAAAAGTACAAAGTATTCATGGAAAAAACTACTCAGAGTATTAGTTACTTTAAACACTGATGTCACAGTCACTTCTCCAAACTAGAGTTGCAAATTTTGTGCCTTTTCCTTAAAATCACAGTTGGAATCGATTATTAATCATTAATAATTTATGATACAAAGCACATTTTTCCTTTGTTTTTTTTTTTTTTTTTTTTTTGTCATTTTGTCATTTTAAGTCTTAGTTTAATTTTCCTTATTCAACAAACGGCTCCACCAGACAAAACAATGTTTGTTTAATTGGTTAAATTCAATGAATTGATTAACAATCGATCATTAACATTCTTACTCCAAACATGTGCTGCTGCTGCAGCGTTTTGTTTTGTTTTTCAGTTGTACGTCACGTTTTCATTGGCTGGTTTGTGATCGGATCACCTGATTGGCTACTAAAATACAGATGAAAGGTTTGGATATGAACTCAAATTGTACTCAGTACTAAACTATGATTTTAAAGTAACTAAAATTACATCTTGTAATGCATACTTAAGTGAGAGTAAAAGTACAGACTTAAAAATCTACTCATAAAAGTACAAGAACCCCCAAAAAACGACTTAATTACAGTAATCTGAGTACTTGTAATTTAGTTACTTCCACCCCTGCATTTACATCAGGGTCGGTGACACCGCTGCATGGTTTTGTGTCCAAGTGCAAAAGTTCCTTTTAAAATAAGTGAATGGACTCATGCAGATATGACTGCAGACTGTGGAGGCTGTTTAGTCTGAATACACTTTGAGTCCATACAAACAGGACACTGCAGCTCCAAACAGCTGCTTTCTTCAACTAGGAGGTAGCAGGGCCCGCACGGTTCATCACAATCGCAATTAAACCGCAAGACGGCCAAGTGCAATATCAAATCACAGAACCAGAAGCGCGTCACAATTTTGTGAAAAAGGAAAAATGTGTGAGTAAACAGTATTATAGAGGTACTGTAGAGCTGCAGAGACCATCTGAACTAAAAATCTTGTTCTCCAGTTCAAAGGAAACATGTTTGTTGGGTTCAGACCTCAATAAATATCACATCATCGGGATTTTAATAGGGTTTTTTTTCAGTGAACATGAAAACTGTGATGCAAAACTCATCATTTCCACTAATCGTATCACATATCGCAAATTCATTAGTCATCATAAAACTCTTTATTTTATGTGAAAAATGATACGTATGAACTTGCGAGTAAACTTACTTCATTAGAGATTATTGACTAACAAAAAACAACACTTTTTTGTATTTGAAATAAAAATGTAATAATTGGACATATTTCCTGTCATTACTGTCAAGTGGCGCAACCGATCGTAGTCGGGTTGTGAGACCGGGTCAGATATTTAAGTAGCTTCTTCAGTTCTGACTGACTGGTTAAACCAGGTTTAATACCTAAACTCCCAAACCAGTCAACCAGTTAAACCTGGTTTAATACCTAAACTCCCAAACCAGTCAGTCAGAACTGAAGAAGCTACTTGGATGAGAGACAAAACGTCTTCAACAACTCTATCAGGTCCAGTTGCCTACAACAAACTTTGATATGAATACCATGACCTGGATGACTGAGAACCTTCACAGACTACTTGATGCCTGCAATATCTTTTAAAACGGAAGAGGAATTTAGAGATCTCACCATGTAAAATCTATAACATCATTAAAAGACTCAGAGAATCCAGAGAAATCTCTGCACGTAAGGGGCGACATTGAGTGAGGGTGACCTTTGACCCCTCAGTCAGCACTGCATTAAAACCTGCATTTGACTGAGAAACAAAAAAACAAAAACCTATTAAAATCACGATGATGTGACATTTGTTGGGGTCTGAACCAAACAAACATGTTTTCTTTCATCTGGAGAAGAAGATGTGAAAACACATTTTGCTGCTGACTCTGTCCACAGCAGTACTTTGCTTAGATTCTGTGCTGGTGCCCAACTCTGCTTCTCAGAACTGGGGCGTTGTACCGCTGCATTTACAGTTATATGTATGGTCAGAATTACCCCTGAAAGTGGACGAATCTGAAGACTTTTTATATGAGTGCCTTCATATATATATACACATACATACATATATATGTATGTATGTACACACACACACACACACACGTATATATGTATATATACACACACATAAATCAGTTATATTATTGACATCAGCAATGAGAAGGAGGTAATTACCAGTGATCTGTATCATCTGAAAAAAATCTATCTGTACAATAAATCTGCCAATGAAAATTAGGCGGTAAAATGTCACTATGAGATCAAAAGTTGAAATTGAGTTTTGAAAAAATCATAATGATCAGCTAATTCTAAGATTAAAAACGTCATAATTCTGAGGTAAAAAGTCTTAATTGAAATCTCCAGTGATCCAATTATTATTTAAAAAGTTACATTTTGGATAAAAAAGTGACATTATTAGTTACAAAGTCAAATTCTGAGATAAAGACCCAAATAATCAGAAAAAGTCATAATCAACGATACAAAGTTATTATGTGTTTAAACTCATAATTATGACTTACTGGTGTTCATCATTCGCCGTCACAGTCTAGGAGGAAAGCCCTGATTTGCGAAACTCTCGCGAGATTTGCATATGTTGAGCATGTTGTATAATCTAATTATGTTTCATATTGTGGTTTATAAGGCGATAACACTGTGGTAAAAAAAAAAAAACTCCGTCTGGGTCTATGTCTTAAAACACTTTGTTAGGGATAGGGGAAATTTATGGTTCGTCTCAAAACGGTCACTGTCGCGAGATCTGTCGCAGGTCTGGGGTTCTCTTCTAGACGCGATCGTTCGACATTGCTTTGGCTCAGTACTCTTACACAGGTGGCGCTGATTTACTCTGACAATAACACAAGAAAACTTTGACAAAAGCGACATAAAACGACATGTGACTTCCCACAATAATCTCACAATTTTCCCTTCATTCTGAATTTTAACTTTCATTCATTCCTTCGGGCGGAATGACCGCTGGGTGGTTTGTTTATCCGCCTCAAACCTACCGGACTCACAGGAGCTGTTAGCTTAGCTGTTAGCCACCTAGCAACAGACGCAGCGTGTTTTGTGTGTGTGTGTTTGTGTTTGTGTGTTTGTGTGTCCGTTCAGCCTCTGACTCACCTCTAAACTTCACTTTGTCTTGTTGTTTCTCTCCATTTGCTCTCGTCTTCATGAAGCAGCTCCAGAACCAATTCTCCGCTCAAGTTGCGACATTTTCGGACGCGTCCTCTGGTCACTTCACCGACACCGAGCGAAGCTGCGCCCTGGATGACACGCCCCTCCCCCCAATCCCCTCCAGACACCCTGTGTGGGGGTCAGGGAACTTTTTCACCCTTTCATTTTTGACACAAATGATCAAATAATACAACCAATAAATCAATATACAACTTCATAAATGACATACATCAATCTTGAATCTTTTTCTAACATCCACATACACAGTGAAGCAGAGCAGCCTGTAGGGGGGCGTGCTCTGCTGGTGTCCTCAAGCAGGATTCAAACTAACACTGAGTTGGACCAAAATCTTAGCAGCTCATCCTCTTGACCTGTTTCTCTGCATCAAACTTCAGCTAAAAACTAACCCAAGGATTGAAGCTGGTCCCTCAGAACTTTAAAACAGTGATCTACCTTCCTAGGCCAAAGAATCAGAGATACATGAAATCTCTTTCTTGGAGCTTTTCTCTCTTTCCTTTGGAAACAGGCCTCAAAACTAAGCCAAGGACCGAACCAGGGTCCTCAGACTTGAAAGTAGTGATCTATCTACCTGAGGCAATGAATGACAGATACCTCAAGCCTCTTTCTGAGAGCCTTTCTTTCATTGTATTGATCAAACCTGGGGCCTCAAAAGTGGCGATCTAACTTCTTAAGCCAATTAACCAGAGACACTGTCAACCTCTTTCTTAGTGTTTTACTCTTTCCTTTGGAAACAGGCCTCAAAACCAAACCAAGGATCAAACTGGGGTCCTCAAACTTAAAAACACTGATCTACCTAAACCAGTGATTCCCAGACACCCAGGCCTCTTTCTGAGAACTTGTCAATTTTTCCGTTGTACACAGGCCTCAAAACTAACCTAATGATTGAACCAGGGTCCTCAGACTTTAAAGTAGTGATCTAACTAGGCAATGAATGACAGATACCTCAAGCCTCTTTCTGAGAGCCTTTCTTTCCATTGTATTGATCAAACCTGGGGCCTCAAAACCACTGAGTGGCGATCTAATTTCTTAAGCCAATTAACCAGAGACACTGACAACCTCTTTCTTAGAGTGTTTTACTCTTTCCTTTGGAAACAGGCCTCAAAATTAAACCAAGGATCAAACCTGGGTCCTCAAAGTCCAGGCATTGATCTAACTTCTCAAGCCAGTGAATCAGAAGAATCCTACAAAAGAAGCTACAACCCCCCAAAATACAGACATCCAATAGATTTTTCTAAGTTTTATTAAATGTTTGATCTGTGAATAAATATCTGAAGTGCTTGTGACACTCAGTAACCGACGGCCATGAGCTGAAGCAGCATAAACATACATGAAGAAGAAACAGAACGACACCAAACACGTTACATTCAGAATACTTCAGTCGCAGCTGCAAACAGAGACCACTTCATATGTAGGACAGCTGAGTGAGCAGAGCCGCAGGTCGGGACCACTTCATGTGAAAGCAAAGTCAAATCCATATTGCTGATTTCATCTTACAATCATTGCATTTCTATTGCTGATTCTTTCTTCAGATATTGCAGTTTTTAGGTGCAGTTTTGTGCTTCTTCTTTTTAATCACTTGTAAATGAAAGACTGAAATAATTTCAGTCAAAGTGAATGAACTGATCCCAACCTGTAGAATAAAAAGGTTTCCCACTGCACTACACTGGGACTGTTGATATCAACATGTTGATTGCATGGTTCAGTTTGTCTGTACAGAAACAACATCCAAACTTCCAACACGCTACAAACACACAAAAACCTCTGGAAAAACTACACATCTGCACAACTTTTCAAGTATGACAGATTCTTCTGCACATTAGACTTTTTTTAAAAAAAGAAAAACAATCCCGTCTGCAGTATAAAGCTCCTTCAGTTTTTGTTTTTAGTGTTTCAGGTCTGTTGTGAGGACAGACCGGACCTTCCTGAGTCCTCTGCTGGAACAAGTCTTTACATACAAACCATCAGAATTCATGTGATACGTTACAGTCAACACATTTTTCTGCAAGAAAATCTGGATTTTCAGGAAAAAAAGAACAAAATCTTTAGACTGACAGCCTTCAAATAAAGCGTGAAAGAGCATGAAATGAAAGGTTGTGGTGACCAGACAAAGAAAAATATTTTAGTTTTCAAAAATGGCAGAAAGTCATATTTTTGTGTCCTGAATTCTATCAAATGGAATATCTGATTTTGCTGCAGATCTGCTTTCACATATTTAGTATCTTTAGGAAACCTTTGATCACCAGTAGAATTTATAATAAAATTCAGCGAGTCTGAACAATGTTTGTGTGCACAGAATGAGTTTGAAACAGCTGATCTGTTGACGGGACAGTGGGTTCATTTTATTTTTCATTGTTGAGTGCACACACATTCCTCTGACAGAGTTTCAGACTGGTGAGCTCTGATGTACAGAAGCCTGTTCATGCTCATGTGATGGGAAAAAAAGATCCTGTCTGTCATATGCAAACCTGGAGAACGTTTCTCATACTGAGATACTCACTCATTATTTTCAGATGAACTCATCACTTTTAAATACTGAGTCATTATTTGGAGAAAGTTTCTGATTGTAGTTTCTAGGATCTTTTTTTCCATCACACTGGTGTAAACAGTCTTCCAAACAACCTCTGCACCTTGATCTAAAACTTAAAGTATAAAACAAAAGTCTCCTTTTGTTGGATCTTTACAGTAATTCAAGCTCCTGTCAGTGCTGGCAGTGTCACATCTGATATTCAGAAACTTTGAACTCTTTCAACAGTCAGGAGACAACGAACCACCTGAGCTTTGGCCGACTTGTTTACATTATTTCCTTATGTAATAAAAAAAATAATAAAATAAGTATTAAATAATACAGAGTGATGGCAAAAAATAAAACTCCAGTTTTTGGGGGTAAAAACAAAAACTCAATATCAAAATAAAAGAAAAGAAAATACTTTAAACTCATATTCACCTTTAAAGGCTGAATATTAAACAGTTTCAATAAACAAAACAACATTTTACAAAAGTCGAGAACGACCGTATTTGTACTTATTCTAATTTTTGAATGCCATTTTCTCCAGATCACAAGTTTATTATTTCATCGTCTAAAGACAACAAAGTTTGTTTTCTTGTGATAACAGCCACATTTATTTTGTTATTGTTATTTTGTAATTGAGACAATGGGTTGATTTATCTCATTGTTTTTATATGATAGTAAAGTTGATTTATCTTGTTACTTGGAGGATAAAAAGGCCATCATTTACTTCTGATCTTTACATAACAGCATTAAAAAATGATTTCATGCACGGCTGTTCTCTGCTTCCATAAATATTCTTGTAAATGTCCTATTTAAAAGTGAAAACGTGACAGTTTGCAGAGTTTTAGTGAAATCACACTCCTGGTGATCAAAGCTGAGTCCAGAACTTTCTTTGTTTCAGTGAGAGCTGATCGACAACACAAGTACAACTATACACCTGTACGTATTTACACTAATTTATCCTCATCTCAGGAATATCCACACACACTACATGAATGTACAGTTTATCTTAAATAGATAAATAAATAACACACACACTTAGAAACACACCAAAGTGTTTTGGGGGAAGATACATTCCACCATGTTGTGATGATGAAGTGAGGAAGGTTTTGAACCGTCTGTATCACCTGCTAGACTCCAGAAAAGTCAGAGCTTCCTGTTTTCAGAATAAAAAGTCAAAGTAAATAATGGAGTCCATCAACCTGCCAGCCGCAGCTGAATTTACCCAGCATCCAACTGGAGCTCCTACAAAGCTACAAAGCTGATGATAAAATCCAGAAGGAGAAATGAAATAAGAATATTTTCCCCACTCAGAGTACAGACATGAATATAGTACAAAAACCAACAACATCTAATAACACGATGAGGAGCTTTTACACTGGAGGGACGGTGGCTGCTCTGTGTTTAAGGGGACTGTTATCTACGTTGTCTCTAAATAATAACAATGATCATAAATAAAAATAGTAATACTGAATGCCAAATAATACAAAACTCTAATAAACCAGTGGAGGAAATCACTCACGAAGGAGGGAAATGAGGGTAGATTGAATAGGGAATATTGAATATTTATAGATGCATGTGTGCATGAATGCGCATGCATGTGCACGTGCAATGTATACAAGTATGTGGATTTAATTGTGGGTGCATGTGTAGGCCTGTATCTATGTGCATACAATATTATGTTAGGGTATACATGGATATGCATGTTTGTATTTTATCTGCAGGCCTGTACTTCTGTATACACACATGACATAATATGAATTCATTGAAGTTTAATTATTTTTAAAAATATATCTGTATATGTAGACTTATTTTCTGTTTGCTCTGCAACATGAACAAATAAAAAGTTGTTCACAAAAAAAAAATCCTATCATGATGAAACTGGTGATTCACACTCCTACTTTTTATGGCTGATTAAATCATGTTTTGGTAAAAAATCTGACAGAAATCTAGGAACACTTTCATAAAAAATATATTTTAAAACAAAGGAGTTATAATAGCACATTTTTACACGTTATCAGTAGGTATTGTATAGTTTTAGATTTTTTTTAAGGCTTTTAACACATTTTTAAATTGTCTGAAGTTGTGAATTCTTGTCTGGGACAAGGCTGTTTTCTGACAGAGCAAAACAAAACATTTCCTAATTAGATATATTTCATATATATAAAGTTTTGCTTTGATGAATGTTCTTTGTAAAACTTTTACCTGGACATGTTCGGCTTGACAGTAAAGTGCCACAAAACAGCAAACAAAATTACAAAACCGATGCAACTCACCGCTGAAGACAGTTAGAGCTCCACTTGATCCAATCCAGTGACATATTTCATCCAAAACACATTATTACATCAATAAACACTCACAGACTGCAGCTTGAGTTTGGACGCAGATAAAAGTGATTTCTTGGTCTTACTGGCAGCTGCAGTCTGACCTTTTGATTGACACCTGACTTCAGCCAATATGAGCTTCACATTATTAGCCAAAGACAGTCCACACAGAAAGACAGAAGGCTTCACTTTGTACAGCCTCTGAAATCCCAAAAATAACAGTGCGCACTTTTTATATGCGAGTATAAAATGTATGTAAGTTTAGGTTGTTTGCCCTGAGTTGCTTTTTATATATATAACTGCTTTTCCACAATTGTTTTGACGCCTTTATATGCACAAAGTGGGAATGGAAATGAATCGCACACTTGGAAAACCCCAAAAGCCCAGCTCCTGAAAGATGAGTGCAGTTTCTCCTGAATGAATAAAGGTTTCAATCATTAATTCAATCATCTCTTTGTCTCGCTGATTTTTATTTCACATATACTCATCAGCTTCTTCCAAAAATAAACAAGTGCTTTAGCTGTCCCATCACCCGTTAAAAGCAAAATTACAGTTGATAGTTTTTTTAAATAAAACAGTCAGGCTGCTACAGAAAACCTCCACACAGACATTCTGTGAGATTCCCACATTTTCCCCACAAGTATTAAATCATACTTTGACACGGTTTCCTACATAAGAATTGCTGCGACATGCAAAATCACATTCTGAAGATTCACTGGTCTACGGTTGGACATTAAGGCGAGTTTAAAGTTCACATTTCATAAAGAGAAATATATGTACACAAATAAAGTGAAAGGTCATGTCTACAATCGATTTAAGCCCCATTTGTACTGAATTCATTTCTTCAGGAGAGGTGGGGAGACCTTTATTTTAAAGCTGATCTCTTTTTCTTTTAGTGTAGCAAAAAATAGATTTGGACAAACTTCAAAATGGCAGAAAAAAAGGTCTAGAAACAAATGGATGTGGCTTATATGGACAGATCAGGGCTCCTACACATTTTACCTCGCAGAAATCTTCACACTTCTCACACTTAACAAAGAGGAAGTAAACTACCCTTAACATATTGAATCAATAACATTATATTACTGTTCCAGACAATATTTTTTAGTTTCTTTTAAAAGTAAGAACTGAAAATAAGTTGCAAAAAGTTGTTCATTTACTGTATCCATGGAAACACTGATGAACGCAGCCATAAAGGTTTGGTTTTCTTTGATCTGGAAGAGAAAGATCATGCACCCCGGAGGTCTCTGGCACGTGTGCACAAAGCCAAAGTAAAATTAGGCTTCTTGTGCTGTGGACTGCTCCTGACTGATCAGAACTTTTGTAACTGAGAATCATTAAAACATGATTTGGGGCATCAGACAATAGCTGGTTAATGCCAAAAAATACAGAAGCATTTTGAGACATTTTAAGCCTACATTTTCTTCACATAACATAGGCCCGTTACCATGACAACATTGCTTGTTTTAGTGCGTTTGCGATGCATCGTGGGGATGAGTCTGCTGTAATTCCTTCCTTCATTTGTTGGAAAATGCTACGCTCCAAGTGCCAAGTATATTATTCATTTATTTTTAAAAATTCAGAATTTTGTTTTTAAGAATTAATTAATTAATAATTAATTAAAAAATTTATATTAAAAAAAAAAAAAAACAGAAATGGGGCAATAGTCTGTAAACACAAATATTTTTTCCATCCTCTTTTCTTTTGTCTGCACTTATCCAGACCCTGAACTTACTCAAATCAAATCACACAGTTTTCCATACTGTGTAGGAACCCTGACAGACTATTCTGGACCAACAAAATCTGGGGAAAAAAGTTTCTTTCTGAGAGTAGAGTCCAAAAGTTACAGGCTATTAGCAGCTCCCTGTACAGACAACTGTTAACTGGATTATTTTGATATTGATCAAATCTGATTAATCGCAGATAACTTCTGAAGCATCTTTAATTGATGATTACTAAGCAGATTTATGGAGGTTTGACTGTGATGGACATCAGAGATGTCACACTGAATGATATCAACTTGTGTTTCGTGTTCAGATTTGGATTTGTCCTGCTTAATGTCTGTACTCATTACAGACTAAATCCTCTAACTTCAACTCCCTCTACTCCAAATGGGGCTTTAGTCTTTCCATTGTTACTGTACTGACATGAGTCCAAACTTAAAAGGTTCCCCGACCTCATAATCTGAGGGATTCAAGAGCGTCTTACATGATCCTATAAAGAAACAAAAGCTCTGAAACTAAGTACAGCGTGAAGACGTGGATGAAGTGAAGAGACTCATCGTCCTCAGTTTTGGTCTTCAAACTCTGCACTCATCTGGGAAGAGCAGAAGAAAAGGACAACAGGTTATTAAATTCATTTGTGACTATCTTTCTTTTTTTAGTAGAAAAAATAAAACTACAGAGAAACCAAGTATAGAAAAGCTGTGCTGGGAACAGTAGACAGACCTTTATGTGCACCACATGCAGCTGACATAAAGTCATGCATCATTTCATATTAATATCAGGGCTGCAGCTAATTATTTCCCACAAACCAAGGAGATGCATCAAAGCTGTACTTGATACACTTAAATCAGCAAATGTTTCCTTAAAAAAATGACTGCAATGATTCATAAAAACAGTACTATTGCCTGATTTGCATGCTTTAAAGGTGACGTGACATCATGAGACATTAAACAAAAACTACTGTTACTTGTGTCTCAACCAGGGGTGGAAGTAACTAATTACAAATACTCAAATTACTGTAATTAAGTCGTTTTTTTTTTGGGGGGGGGGGGGGGGGTATTTGTCCATTTATGAGTAGATTTTCAAGTCTGTACTTCAACTGGTGCTTAAGTATTCATTACACAATGTAATCCTCTTAGTTACTTTTAAAATCATAGTTGAGTACTGAGTACAATTTGAATTAATATCCAAATATTTCATCTGCGTTTTAGCAGCCAATCAGGTGATCTGATCTCAAACAGGCCAATGACAACCAGAACATATGAAGGAAAAACTCAGCACTGCAGCAGCACAGGTTTGGAGTGAGAATGTTAATGATTAATCATTAATCGATTCATCGCCATTCAGAATTTAAACAATTAAAAATGGATTCATGGATATTTAATCAATAGTATAGAAATGGCACTGCAGCTCATTCCACATTGTTTTGTCTGGCAGAGACATTTGTTAAATAAAGAAACTTCAACTGAAAATGACAAAAAAAAAAAAGAAAAAAGCATCTAATAAATTATTAATGATTAATCAATTGTTAGCATTTTCAACTATCAATCTACAAAATGTACAAAATCTGCAACCCTAGTTTGGAGAGGTGACAGTGACCACTGAGCAGAAGTATCTTTCTAACACCAGTACTTTTACTTGTAATGAAGTAATATTTTAGTAATTTAACAGTAGTTGTACTGAAGTACAGATTTTCAGTCCTCTTTCCACCTCTGGTTTCCACCTGGACCCTGTTTTCCCATGTTCTTGTGTCGAAGTGACCGATGGGGACAACAGTTTTTCAAATTCATGTGAGCCAGATATCAAAAAAGAAGAAAAAAAAAAAAATCTGATATGATCCATGAGCTTAAACTATCACCAACTACCTGAGACTGAACTAAACTCTGAGCGACGTGCTGCATATGAAAAAGTTTCAATAAAAAGAAGCAGCTGTGTTCAGTACTGCATCATGTATTTCCTCCTACGTGGGCTGGATATTTGTTTCACAGTTTGATCATTTTTAGAGGCTAGTTTATACAAAGTGCCTCCACACTACAGCTCGTCTGGTGCAATCCAAGCATGTCAGGACTTTAGGGACTTGGATTACACCAGACGAGCAGCATGGAGGCATTTTATGTTTTTATTCTGTTGTTTTTTATGTTTGCAAACTGGTCACCATTCACTTCCATTCCATTTGTGTGATACAAAACTAAACCTGACCATCATGCGGCATGAGGGTGAGTTAATAATGACTGAATTTTCATTTTTGGGTGAACTATCCCTTTAAGAGAGGTAAAAAGACTGTATCATACTGTATTGTTATAAGCAGATATTCTAGGTTGTGGTATCTGTATCTGATATAAAAAGGGGCAGTGAGCTGAGTGAAGGAGTGAGTCATCTTGGTTCCTTCTCATTATCCTGAGAAACAGGACTGTAGTTGTGGGGTTTGAGGTCTCATTAAGTCTGCAGCAGGTTTGAGTACAATGCAGACAAAAGCTGCTCTCAAACCTGCTGCAAAGGGAGGCTGTTTTTCACGTCAAGTTTCTGAAAAACGCTGCTGGATTGTCATAATCTTGAAAAAAAAAGTCAAAATCTTTTTTTGCATGGAAGCAAAGAGGGCTGGTGACAACCACTCCTTTTTGGGGTCTTGCCGGTGCTTGTACCCAACATGAACACTGATTCTTTGTTGTTATTTGATAATAAGGAGATTTATAACCCACCTTCCTGCATGCTTCCTTTTCCTTTTTAAAGACTGGTTGTGGTTGAGCTATGAAAAGGTGGACATCGTCTGCATAAAGGGATACAGACACGGATATCTATGATTTTCTGGGTATGATTAAATGCTCACAGTCAGATGCTCCGATCTTTGGGATGCAATGGAGGATAAATTAACAAACAGAGGGACTACACTGTCCAGAGAGATTTAAATTTTATGCCAAGATGAAACAAAGAGATAAAAAACAAAGATTGTGACAAATGGCACTACTTCATTTGGCACAGGACAAAACATAAAAACACTCAGAAGCAGATTGTCTGGCTCGATTTTTTAAATAAAAGACAAGATAAGAGTGATGAAGGAAGAGAACTGTCCAATGTGACAAGTGAACAGGTGTGCTGTAGTAACACTGCTCAGCATTGATCTGGAGTGAGATCAGTTTAACCACAACTCTAACTAACATGGGAAAGTCAGCAGTGACATTGTAGCCTGTTTCTCAGCTGTCTCACTCAATACTTGTCTTCGACACAAAAACTTGGGAAAATACACACGTTACTCATTAAACGCTATCATGCAAAAAGGAACATATGATGATTTTTGTGGAGGAAAAGCAACTAAAGTTAGAAAAAACCAAGTGTTACAGATGTGGTGAACTATTCAGTGCAGAGCAACAGGTTAAAGTTGCGTCTACCTCAACGCCAAAATCGTCAAATCCAGAAATCAGATTGCTGGTCTGAAAGCAGAGCGAGAAGAAAAACACAAAGACAGACAGACAGACTTATTTGATCATTTATTTACTCCCCTCAGCTCTGACATTAAAGAATGATTCTGGACAGCAGCAGCGTGTCAACTCTCTGTACGAGGTGTTACTCACCACAGCGTCGATGTCTCTGGGGCTGACATACTGCGCCAGGGCCTTGTAGTCGTCAGGAGACATCGGCATCATGTTGTCCTGCAGTCTGGACGGATGTCTGGACCAAAGGTGCGAAAAAAGCACCTATGTTAACTCTGATCCATCAATCAATCAATCAATAACTAAATCTATCACGTTAGGATCGTGTTTCAGTGACTGATGCTCACACTTCTGAGACGGATATGAGCTCCGTCTTCATGTAGCCTGTCCTCGTCGGGTTCTCCACGTCCATGGGCTCTGGAGCTGAGGTCATTAAACAGAAACAGACTGTTTCTATAGTAACCAGAATCAGAGTCTTTATTTAAGCCAAAGTAACTATTATCATACTTTGAAAATAGTTCAAGTAAAAGTACATTTATGTATTTAAAGTATAAAAAGTAAAAGTGTGTGTGTGAATTATTTTTACTACTACAGCTGCTACTAAAGATTATTTTCACTGTCGATTCATCTGTCAGTTATTCTTTTGATTTCTTGAGTTGTTTGATTAAAAAATGTCAGAAAATAGTTAAAAGGTGTTTTAGATATTCAGTTTACTGTCAGAGACGAGCAAAGAAACCAGAAAATATTCACATTTAAGAAGCTGAAATATTTTTTCTTGAAGAAAAAAACAAAACTCGAACATATTAAACGACTCTCAAAATAGTTGGCCGTTAATTATTAATTAATAATAATAATATATAGTTATTATTCTTCATGTCTGCCACCAGGTCAGATTCTTCTGAACATCAGATGAAACAAGCCTGTGTTACATCTCAACAGTTCTTGAGAAGCAGGAGGAGGGTTTTGTTTAGATTGATTTAGATGATAGTTATTACGGTGGAAACACAGGGAGCTCCAGAATCAACAAAATATCAAAGTTCCTTGAAGTAGTTTTAATTAAAATCAGTAATGTACTTAAGTATGAAAATGACATGTAAAATAATAATAATTTAGTTATTTATACTGTAAATATTACAGTGGAAACAACAACTCACTTGATAAAAAAAAAAAAGAACTATTTTGATTATTGATTAATCATACTTCATGCAGAAATGACAGAAAATCTCTCAAACATGGAGATTTCCAACTTTTAATTCGAATGTCATTTCTGCAACATCAACATTTATTTTTGGCCCCCGGCCCTCGACCAAGATTCATTTTTGGCCCTTCACAGGAAAGAATTTGGGCCCCTCTGGCCCTGAAAACCTTCTTGAAACAAGTGAAAGCAATCTGTTGTTGCTGTTTTTGTTTTGTATTAATTATGAACTTATGAAAATGCTCTGGAAATACTGTTTGAAGCTGGCAACAAAGAAAGATGCAGCAGTTTTCTGCATTTGAATTATGAATGTCTTTGAAAATACTTCATTAAGTTCTTGTGCAGCAGCTGATTTACAGCAGACTGTGTCAATTAAAAAAATGCTTGTACTCTATTATTGCACTTGAGTAAATGTACTTGGTGCAGGTGTGTGACTTACTCTCTGAGGGTTTGGGGTAGTATTTCCCGAAGGCCTTGTCTTTTGGGATGTCAGGGGTAGAGGAAGCGGAGCGGGTTCTCGGGGATGTTTTCGGCGGCCATCACCTTGTAGGTGCGGATGATGTCGGGCAGGGAGACGGCGGTCAGCTCCTTCTTCGTGTACGGCTCCACAGAGTGGAAGACCGGCTTGTCTGGGTTCCAACATGACAGATATCACAAATTCAAGTGCAAATAGTGGAAAAATTCAAGAGACTGGTGCTGCTTTTGGATGTTCCACTGAGAGAATTGTAGGGTAAAATAACATTTCACAATATTTACTCTTCCAAATGTGTTGAGCCTCATAAATCAAAACAAGTAATCCTTATTTTAAGCTCACATGAGTGACTGATCCTGTGCTCACCGTGGACGTCGTGTTCGATCCAGGTGAAGGTGATGGCTCCCTCTCTGCTGCTCTCACTGAACCTGAGCAGGAAGGTCCCAGGGACACTTGTCGCTCAGCAGAGCCTTCTCCCTCTCCTTACTGATGAAGCCCATGATGGAGCTGCATACAGATGAGAAAGACATTCACAAATCCACTCTGGACCTCTTGGAAATGGTCACCACTCGCTCTGAAAAAAAAAAAAAAATCGCAAAAAAAAACACAAAAACACTGCTCACCCGTCGTTCCACAGGGGAAGCAGGTGTCTTTTAATCACGTCCAGGATTCCTTCGATCCACAGCCAGAAGGGAAAAGCTTTCTCATTGGCACTTTGCTGCAGGACAAACCACACAGATGTTTAGTTGAGCAAACATGCACTAAGTGTACAGATGCCACCTCTGAAAAAAGCAAAACGAATACATCTAGACTGAGAAATATAGATTCAATATGAAGGCAAGGGAAGTTTATTTATATAGCACCATCCAGACAGGAGATAATTCAAAGTGCTCTAGATAGAAATACATTAAAATAAAATGTTTTATTAAAGAATATTAAAAAAACAAGCCAACAAAGAGTTTTTGGTTTTAATTACATCAGTGTCATCAGTTCATTTTTCATTTCATACAAATTTTTACTAAATTTTTCATAACTTGGCTGACTGAGTCTTACCTTGCAGAACTTGGTCCAGGGGATGAGTCCCTCTGGGTTCCTCTGAGCTTTGGCTCCTGCAGAGAAACATTCAGGTTTACATCAAACAGGCCTGCAGTGGTCAGAGGGCTTTTTGTTGCGTTTCTTTTTTTGTGTGCGTGCGTTTGTTTGTACCCAGCAGTTTGTCGGCCAGCATGTTGAGCTGCTCCTGGTTCAGGCCTCGCTTGGTGACGGAGGAGAACTGCCAGCTGAGGACATCCGACAGCTGAGACCACTTCGCTGGAGGAGGGGTGAGGAAGAACTTCAGGTTCTGGAGATGACGAGAGAAAAGAAACTTAAACACGCCGACTGATACTGGATCTTTGACATCAATACAGATATTTGAGATTTACAAAAGAAGAATCACATATTTATCCAGCGATTTTTACATAAACAAGTGACACAGAAACATTTGCAACAACCTTCATTTTAGTTTTCGTTTTAGTTCCCTCTACCTCCTCACACTCAGATGCACCATAAAGAAAACTAAAGATGACTGTGATGTCGTTCCATACATGTTCTATAGATGTTGTGATGTTTTTAGCTCACCTTGGGCTCAGTAGTCAACATGTTGTACCACAGGATGGAGGCCCAGCCGCTGGGCAGCTGACACACGTTAGAGATGACCACAACAGGCAGGGACATGGCCTGCAACAACAACAACAAAAAACACTGTAAACAACAAGATGTAAACAATAACAACATGTAAACAAAAAGATGTAAATGACAACAACATGTAAACAATTACAACATGAAAACAACATTTAAATGACAACATGCAAATAACAGTGACATTTAAAGAACATGTAAACAACAACATTTAAACAACAACAACATGTAAACAACAACATTAAACAACAACAAGTAAAACAAAAGGAAATAATCAAAGTGACAGAGTAAAGGACAAGTTCATCTGCAGACCGTACAAGTGAAGGGCTGCAACAAACGATTATTTGTTTTATCATCAATTCATCTATCGATAATTTTCCTGATTAATCCATCACTAATTGATTAGCGGTTTGGCCTGTGTTGAAAAATACTGATTACTGTTATCAAAAGTCCAAGCTGACGTCCTCAAATGTTTTGCTATGTCCAAAACACAAAGAGATTAAATTTACTGTCACATGAGGACTAAAGAAACCAGAAAATATTCACATTTGAGAATCTGAAATTTAGACATTTTCTATTTAAAAATGATTCAAAACCATTAGTCAATTATAAAAACAGTTTGCAATTAATTTGATAATAATCAAGTAATAGTTGCCGCTCTGCGTGAGTGTTTCACGGTTGAGTGAATCATCTTCTACAACACGCATGAGTTATAATCTTTGTGTGTGTGCGGGTTTCTCACCTCCAGTTTGATGTTGAGTCCCGACTGGTTGAGCTGCAGCTCGGACTCGAAGCTGAGCGAGTGAAGCTCCTCAGTGACAATCAGAGGACCCTGAACACACAAACACAGACACACACATTCAGCTCACACAAAACTACAAAACACATGATGAAAACTACAAAAAAATAGTTTTTTATTTTGGATGACAGGTTACACTTCTTGGTTTAAGTATTTCTCTTCACAGTGTCATCACTTACTTCATTCGTTCGGTTTCCAGCTACTTTCTGTTCTTTGAGTTGCTGCAGAGAGAACAAGAACAGTTACAGAAACACAAAAGTTTCAATTTCAAACCAAACAACTTGTTTTTGTCCATCAGGTTTTCATTCTTTGCAACTCTGAAAAACCAGCGGTTTTTTACACGCAGGTGTTTAAGATGTTTGATTTTCATTTTTTCATTTAACCTGCCTGCACCTGCCCTCATTAAAGGACCAAAAGACCCTAAATACTCTCTAATTAAAACCACCACAGTTGCCTGCTTCATTTTATTGAGGAATAAAAGAGCAAATCTCAGATAAAAACATACTGAAGTATCTAAAACAAATCAGTCGTCTCACCAAATGTCTGAACTCTGCTGCCAGGCTGCCGTTCGACTCCTCCATGTTCATAACTTTGGTGTTTGTTCCCAAAATGTTGAACTTCCGGAACCTGAAAACAGACACAACATCAATAAATCAATCCAATCAAAAGTCAAACATTAACTGACTCATAATAATATTAGTGGAAGAGTCAGAATTTAATGTTGTGGTAGTACTACCATTTGTTAAATGCAGGATTAAATGTGTGTAAATGTTTTTTGTGACTCACCCTTTTTTCTCTGTAACATCTCTGTGGAAAAACAGAATAAGATTCATTTAAGAACATGTTCAAACACACGCAGGTATCAGCAGTTTGCAGCAGGTAAATGACTCACTTATCAAACACAGCCTTGACTTTGAGCTGGTAGTTAAACTCCTGCAGCTTCACCAGAAACCTGAATAGAAACAAATGTCAGTTACTCTGAAACAGGATGTTGACACAGATCCGCAGATCGGTTTCTTCTTTTTGCAGCAGTGTTTGATTTTATCTTTGCACTTTATTTCTTTACTTTTGTGACATGATTTCTGCTTTTATAATTTTGGTTCTCAACATTTTATTTGGTCGGTTTTTACAGAAAGAAATTGGGAAAACAAAAGGTGTAAATAATAAGATTAGCTGCATTTCCTCCAGAGCAGGACACATTCAGCTGTGCGTTTTTTTGGTTTCTTACCGGAGTTTCACGGTGAACTGAACGCCTGTTTTCAGCACGAGTGGCCTCTGTGGGTGGGTTGGCATGCAGGGCTGCCTCTCTACAACCAGGGAGCTACACACACACAAACAGACACACACACAGTCCATTATTGTTTGGTAATTAATTCCAAGACTACTAGTCATAAAACGCAAATAATTTTCAGTTAAAGTTAAAGTTTGAGGCATTCAACAGTGGGAGATCAAATTCCTAATTGGTGATCACTGATGAGGTGATCAATAATTTGCATGTCAGGGTTCCTCACTTGGAGAGGAGGTTCTTGAGGAGCTCGAGGGCTCGGGCCTCCAGGTAAGTTTTCTTCTGTGTGATGGGGTCGCTGTCGTAGGTGAATTTCTGCTCCAACTCCTGCAGCTTCTTCAGGTGCTGACGGACCTGCTGGAGACTCTCTGCTACTGCTGTGAACCTGCAGGGGGAGGAGGAGAGAGGAGACAAGGAGAGAGGAGGAGGAGAGAGGAAGAGAGGAAGAGGAGGAGGAGCAGTAAAGAGGAGCAGGAGAGGAGGTGATAGGAGGATGAGAGAGGAGGAGGAGGGCAGGAGGAGCAGGAGGAGAGAAGAGGAGGAGGAAGGAGAGAATAGGAGGAGGAGAAGCAGGAATAAAAAGAAGGAGACGAGAAGGAGGGAAAGAAAAATAGCGGAGGAGTACAGGGGAGGAGGATGAAGAACAAAAAAAAAGGAAGGAGAGGATGAGGAGGAGACGGAGGAGGAGGAAAAAGAAGAAAAAGAATAGGAGAGGAGGCAAAAGAAGAAAAAGATGAAGGGGAAGAGGAGGAGAGGAAGACAAGAAGAAGGAAGAGGAGGAAGAAGAAAAATAAGATAAAAGAGGAGATGAGAAGGAGAAGAAGAGAAGAAGAGTACCGAGGGAGGACAAAGAAGAAGAAAAAGATGGAAGAGGAAAAGGAGGAGGAAGATGAAAAAAGAGAAGAAAAGGAGAAAGGGAAGGGGAGGAAGAAGAAGAGGAGGAGGGTAGGAAGAAGAAGAGGAGAGTAGTTATTGTCTGTTGTTGTTTTGTTTGTTTGTTTGTTTGTTTGTTGTATAACAGACTCAGGAAAAGTCACCAGTTCTGCAGCTGGTCCACGCAGGCGTTGGGCGGTCCTCCGATACAGGCGATCTGCTGCCGCTGCTTCCACTCAGGCAGCTCCTCTGAGATCAGGTCTGACAGCAACGCCTGGGTGACGTTCAGGAGGTCGGTGAGCTGAGTCACCACATCCTGACGGACAGAGACAGACGGACAAAGTTTGATCTCAAAACAATGACGGTGTCCAAAAAACTCTTACTCAAAAGAATGGCTGCCCTCTGTTCACGTCTATAAGATAAAATCCTTGTAAAAATCTCTTAAACATCTTTAATGTCTCATCTGTTTTTATCCCGTCTTTGCTCCTTCTGTTTCGAGACGTCCTCGGTGTGTCCACAAAGTCCTGGATTCATTTTTCAGACAGGTGTCTGTCCGCTCACCTGTCGTTTGGCTTTCAGTTCAAAGCACATCCTCGCAACTGTCATCTTCTCTTTCTCCAGCTCCTTCGGTGTCATCCCGTTCATCTCATTCTCTGCACAAACACAAAGAAACACTTACATCACAGTTCAGACTCACCACCTTTCAGAGAGTTCTACCTAGAACCTGGCATAAGTGGTTATACATAGACCATCTGTAAAAAGTTCCACCGAGAACCCCCCTCTGGATAGAACCCCTGACAGGGGGTTCTACCCAGAATCTTTCCACACTCTAAGGGTGTTAACAAAAAAACAAGTATTTTATCTAGAACACACCCCAGGGTTCTATTGAGATCCTTTTTATATTCCAGTGGTCATCTAGAACCCTTCAATATTCCAAGGGTTTTATCAAGAATACACTCAGGGGGTTCTACCAAGAACCTTTTTATATTCCAAGGGCTTTATCTAGAACCTACCCAGTGTGTTCTACCGAAAACCCTTCTATATTCCAAGGGCTACTGGAGGGTGGTCTACTACTTTCTATATTCCAAATGTTTTATTTAGAGCACACTGATGGGGTTCTAATGAGAGCCCCAACATATTATAGTACAAAGAACCCTTGATGAAAGAGTTCTCCAAGGAGTTCAACGATCTTTCACCCTTTGGATGAAAAGGGTTCCTATTAGAGCCCTTGGTCTTAAAAGGAACCATTGATGAATCCTTTCTTCAAAAAAAGGGTTCTTCAGAAGCAAACAGGTCTGAGTAGAAGCTCAGCTCTTCAGTTCTCTTACTTCTAAGAGCGCACTGTGAGGTAACACAGAATGATGTGAATGAATTAGAACAACCCTTAAGAAAACACAAAATATTTAGAAGACCAGAACATTTTTCTCACCTCTGTTCTTCAGCGTGTTGATTTTGAAGTCATACTCGTCCTGCAGGTCTTCGAGGTTCTTGATGTTCTGATCCGCGACCTGAAGAAGAAGAACAAATCAGATCATTTTGGCGGCGTGACGTCAGTCTGATCCTCAGGCTCATCATGTCAAGATAAAAGAAAACATTTTGATCGGTTCCATGTTCTCTCACCTGGACTCTGTCTTTCATCTCCTTCACTTTGTTGTCCAGCTTCTGTTTCTCCACCACCATGGCCGACACCGTCCCCTCACCCTCCTGCTGCACACGGGAACAAAACACTCCACTTCACTTTGGGACAATTCACTGTGTTGAGTTTGAAGTAAGCTGTTGATTCCAGCTCCAAGTAAATATGAATTTATTAAGCATTTATTTGATGTAAACTTTATTGTGTTCTTCTCTGTAGACAGAGTTCACATTTTCGCGTGCACACATATTAAAAGTCTGTCTTGATAATTATTATAATTGATTAATTGGAAGCAGAGTTGCACAATTAATCTAAAACAGAAATCGTGATATGGATTTCTGCGATTTTCAAATTGCAGGGGTGTAATATTTGGCAAAATGTGAGACTTAAAAAAATATCTTCATGTTTTTCAATCAAAATAAGAATAATGATGTAAAAATTATCATTGCTTCTAATATTGCAAATCGTTCAGCTCTAATTAGAAGTTCATCAGTGTAACACATTTTATCTATATTTAGTGCCAAAACACAGAGACATTCCCAGGAAAACTGGAATTAGAAACTAGAACTTTTTAGGGATGTGTTGAGGATTTAAACTTAATAATAAATTAATAATGTTTCCTAGAAGTAGGGCTGGCAAATATGGGCAAAATCAAAAATTATAATATTTTTGACCAAATTCCACTATTGATACTTTTACAATATTTTTTTGTTTTGTTTACTTTTTATTTAATATGTTGTTTATTTCATTTAAGTCTATTTTTGTTTCTCAATGAAGAATTCCGTTCATTAAAGGAAGGGAGGAGAAAAGGAAAAGGTATGAGACAATAAAAAACCTAAAGGACATATTAACTTTGGTCTCACTCATGGTTGGAGGACCCGTCCAAAACATAACTGTCTCTCAGGAAAATTTCATGCCACTTCATGCCTTGCAACAAAAATGATGAAACACTAAACAAAAGTGTGTGTAATGTGCAGCACGTGAAAACACAGCCATTGATTAAATATAAATCATAAAAAATCATAAATCATAAAAACAGTGCTTTGACTATTTCACTTATTAATAAAATAATTCAAATATTTACAATGCATGGATCCACATTATCACAGAAATAAAAACTTGTGTAAAAAGGTGCAGGTTTTACCTCGGTACTCTTTGCAATGGCGAGGATCTTCTGCTCCTCCTTCAGGTTTCTGGAGATGATCATGGCCATGTGGACCGGGTCCTCCTGGAACCGATCCTGGACAGACAATCACCTCATATTCAACACCAAAATTAGAAAGAACACCTACACTCTGCACAGAGAATAAAGTCTGCGCTCTGACCTGCAGGTTCCTCTTGATCTTGCGAATGTTGTGCTGCAGCAGGAAATTGTTCTCCAAGGCGAAGCGGCTGTGTTGGTCGTCCAGCTGAGCCAGGAGGTCGTGGAAGCGGACTGTGGCCAGAGAGTCCTGCATCGCAACCGTGTCCCTGAGGAGACCGGGGACACAGTGCTACTACAGATGCAACCAATATTTTCAGCAGAATGTCTTGTTTTGTCCAAACATAAGTCTGGAACCCAAAAAGTAGTCAATTTTCAATTACATAAAACACATCTGAGAAGCTGGAAGAGAAGGTTTGTCATTTTTGATTAATAAAGGGATGGTCCAGATTATTTCAAGAGGGGTTATATGAGGTATTTATCCATAGTTGGTGTGTTACCTACAGTAGATGGCGGTCGACAGTTTGGAGAAGCAGCAGGAGCACGTGCACTATATTTAGTGAGTATTTTCATTTCTTTATCTTGCTGACTTCTGTGATGGGAAACTGCTGCTGTATAAGCCAAATATCACTCTTTTCAAAGCAGCCAAACTCCATTTACAAAAACAGTCATTTTAATTTTCACAGTACACAGGAGATGCTCATCTACCGTTGCCTCTCTCTGTTAGTTTGTTTGTGTTATGGTGAGACTTCTGTGAATCCGAACTAACCCTTTAAAACATTTAACTTGCAGGGAGTGATATTTGACTTTTATAATGGCGGATTCCACTCAGAAAAGTCTGTTGACAGCAAGGAAAAGCAGTGAAAATATTCTAAATATAGTGTACACTTAATGATACGATGTTTTTAGTGTCTAAATGTGTCCACAGCAGTACATTGCGTAGCTTCCTACACCAGTACTCCTGCTGCTTCTCCAAACTGGGGGCATGTCGACCTCCATCTTTCCTGTGGTAATACAAGGCAATTTATTTTTACACATAAAGGTTGATTTGCAAGAGTTTGACATAGGTCCCTCTTTGATTGATTGATTAGATTGGCTAAAGACAACAAAAGAGAAAACACACTTGATATAATTTTTGAAGCAAAACCACTGTATTTTGTTTAGAAAGGCAGAAATCAGAAAGAAAAAGATATTTAGAAAAAGCTGTAAAGAGAATATCAACAGCAACTCAAACCCAAGTCCAGCGCTCTTACCAGTCGATGCTCTCGATCCACCTGCTCAGGTACTGGCGGATGTCCATGGGGAACGAGTCATCATACAGCTGGTCCACCTGCTCCAGGTACTTACAGTCCAACATCTGGAGCTGGCACCACTGCGCCATCTTCTGGTGGACAAGAGCAGCTACATGAGGGTTCAGGGCTTCAAACTTTTATCCAAACCAAAAGGCCTTTTTCACAGCAGCCACACTAATATGAAACAGTCGAGTAAACTAGTATCATTGAAAACACCTGTGTTTACTCTGCTGTTTCAAAATGGCTGCTGTGCAAAATGCCTAGTCTGGATTTTTCAATACCAAAATTGATATCTGATCTGGTTTAAAAAAAAAAAAAAAAAAAAACATGTCAGTGCTCTCAGTGCGTCATGGAGAAAATTCAAACTGATCTTTCTTTACTGCGATTTAACGTTACACATCAGCTGACTACAACATTGATGCATATACAAATATATCTTTGATTAGGTCATGTGTATACCTTAATTCACATTTATCAGTTCAAAACAAACCCTTCTTCAATCCATACTGTCATTAAAAAACAGCTGGGAACAGCAAATGTTTGACATTTTTGCTTGAAAAATGACTGAAAGAATTAATCGATTATCAAAATACTAGACAACTAATTTTCTTCCGATCGATTAATTAATCGCTGCAGCTCTAAAAAGGATGTATGCACCATAAGAGTGAACAGAAAGTCATTCAGGGTCCATGCTGACATGTAAGTTTGGATCACCTGCTCTGTGACGCTGTAATTAATATTTAAAGAAATCTTTCTTCAAGTTTACCTGCGTCATTGGTTTTTTGTATTACACTGGGTTTACAAGAAGGGATTTAATTACATTTAATCTGAGTCAAGACAAGATACTCTGCAGTTAGTGGCCTAGGAGCTTGATGAAAGTGCCACTACACCATTTAAAACATTTGTAATTTAATTTCCAGCTCTTATCAAGCATTTTCAAGGTATTTTTCCAGGATCTGACAGCTGTGCTAAATTACAAATGTATCTACATACACTTAAAATGATTATTTTTGTTATTAAATCGTATGTATTGTGCTATAAACAACTAAATTTATGTTTAGTGATAGAATTCTACATTAGAGTGGCACATTATGTGTCACCTGTGATAAGCAGAGTTGGCAGCCTGTATAACCTGACTGAGCCAGTATCGAACTTATTCCTTCAACTAAAATGCAAACTATTCAGCCAAGTAATGCAATTACAATTTCACATGCTTTTTCCAAAATCCATACACTTTTCCAGCCCTGAAAACATTACATTAAAAGTGATAGTGTTTTCAAGGATTTCCAGCATCCGTACAGACCTTGTTGCTGTGTGGTCAGAGGTCAAAGGTCAGGGAGCTCTGGAGCTTGAAGGGATCCAATGTTTTGCTTAACGGCACTTCAGCAGAGTGAATGAATCCAGCTCCTCTCTTCAATCACTACACCAGTGATTGTTTACAAAATGAGAAACAGGAAATCAAAAGTGCTGACTCCATAATTATTACGGGCTGTGTCCCTCCTCCTAACATGTATCACTTCTGCTCAGAGAAACATTACAAACTAAAACCAAAAGGTCTGCAATGTGGGAAGATGAATGGGAGCCATCTGAGTCGTGTGTTCAACTTTTACTCAAGTACTGTACTTAAGTACCATTTTGAGGTTACTTGATTATCTCCATCTTCATTTTCTGCTCCTTCAGTTTAGAAGGAAATATTGTACTCCACTCTTTTTACTCCACTACATTATCTATTCCTGGGGGAGGGATTCACATTCAACATTAAAATAGAGCTGCAGCAATCAGTCAATTTATTGATTAGTTGTCAACTATCAAATTACTCACCAATTATTTTGATGTGAATCCTTCAGAGTCATTTTTAGAAAATATGTACAATTTATCTGCTCTATTCTTTATATACGTATTATTATATTTTATTGGGCTTTGGGAAACCGTGATCAGTGATTTTCTGACATTTTATGGACCAAACAATAGTTGATTAATCAAGGCAATTATCGACAGATTAATAGATAATGAAATCAATCATTTGTTGCATCAATAATTATTCAGTAACGTAATATAAATCATTCTGAAATGGATTATTCTGCAAAATAAGTTTTTACTTTTGCTCAAGTAAATGATCTGTAAGTAATTAAAACACATGACCTTCCTTTAGAAGACAGACATGGATTTGACTCGCTCTTTTATCTGAAAGGCTGGAAAAGCTGCAAAAATTCACCACGTTCTTTTCAGCTAAACCAGAAAACTGAAACTTACTGCTGCATCAAACCTTGTTTTTTATTATTCAAACTCAACATTATCTTCTTTTTTTTTTTTCATGATAAGCTGGCACAGGTGAATGTGGGAAGAGGTGTCCATAGGTTTCACTTTCCCCTCTGATGAAACTCTGCCTCCAGCGTCAGTCTGACACCCTGCAGCAGAAATCTTCTAGATATTCGCTTTATTTCTATTAATTAAAGTTACTGTTTTACTGCCCTGATGTCATTTTGGAAAATGAAGTTTATTGTTAAACTGTAAAATATCCTGCCTCCATTACAAATGTTCATCACAAGGGTTTGATAACCACATTTGAGGGACTATTGCAAAAAAAAGTGTATTTTGCATACATTCTGTATACTATGACTATATAAAGAATATCGGCCAATATATATCAGACTTTTTTCCCTCCCTATATTAATATCGCTGTATCTTTCTTCATTCATTATCCTACAGCTTTCCAGATTTTATTATGATATTTTTATTGCACTTCTATGACTCCACACAGACCAAACTCCGTCCAGAAATTGTACTTTTTAAGGATTTCTTCCACACCGCAAAAAATGCCAGCGTCATAGAACAAAACGCGACTGCTCATCTGAATCAGTATTTTTCACAGGTGAATTCGGCATACGTTTAACTCACCTGCTGTAACATATGAAATAAAATGAGGACATTTGGGACAGGTCGGTAGTTCATAAACAACGTTTCAGACTTGAAGTGGTGGGCGGTGATGGGTTCCGTAAACCACTATAAGAAGTTTAACTGCTGCTCGGTATAGCGAATATACTGGTGGAGACTAACGACGAATAACAAGCCTTTATTGCTCTTTTTAGCAGTGTTTGTCGGTTGACCTCATCCACCAGAAAAGCAAGTTTGACTCGCTGCTCAATGTTAAACGTCAGTCTATCCCAATATACGAACAAATAACGACGTCTGCCGCCGCACGAGTAAGAAAGTGATTAAACTTACCTTTTATTTGAGCAAATGGGCACAATTTGAGAGAAATGTAATATGATTCCTGAAAGGTTTCTCCTAAATTGTGCAACTGAAGTGCAAGGCAGCCGCTCAGCCTGTTTCCGATTGCACACTGTAGCCTGGAACTACACGGAAACAGCGTCATCCACTCACCGTTTAGGATTAGCGACATATGCCCGCCCTTTTGCTTGTGACAGCCAATCAGAACGCTGAAAATCGGCTGTTCTGTCAGTTAGCAAGCTTCCCCATAATAACAATTACATACAATGCTTTTTCATGTCCATTAGGTAATTTGAGCACAACATCAGTCTGTCAGATCTGTGCTTTGTATATTTTTTACAGACTCTAAGGGTATCAAACTATCTGTAAAATATATTTAAAATGTTTAAAAGCAAAATAGTGCAGAGTGTTTTAGGTTTTAGGGAGGAAAGCCAATAAGCAGAAGAGCCTACAGTGACCACGTGTTTTCAGAGAAAGAGAAAGTAAGCCACACACCTACAACTCTGAAACCAAAACCTAACTTTTCGTAAGGATCAGCTCCTGTAACTGAAACTCTGAAACTAAATTCAAGTGTATGACAAAGATCAGTTTGCACATTATCAACGTCCAAATGGTTTAAACTTAAATGCATTATATATTTCATATATAAAGTATTATACACACACACACACACATTTAAATTTCTCTAATTAACTTTTGCCCCTTGTCTCAATAAGCTAGTATTCTGAAAATATTCATAGTTATACAATAATATTGTTATTATTGGTTGATTTAATGATATTTATTTAATGACAGCTATTGAATTTTATTTATGCATAGAACATAGGCTTTGAATCAATGTGCAGATGTTAAAGATGCAATTCAGTCTCTATGTTTCAGTACGAGACAGGAAAAATGAAACAATTTGCATTGCAACAAACATTTATTAAATATGTGTTTATTGTACAAAATTGCAACAATGACTAGTTTACTGTATGTTGAAAATACTGCTGTGTGGTTTGTTTTGATATGACCATGACAGAACATCATTTGCTAGCTAGACAAAATAGCTGATAACCACACATATCAAGTCAACAAAACAGGGATTTAAACTCAGTAAGTTTTGATTAATTCATCCACAAGGTCAGAACAGTTTTTTGCCATTGTTGTTGAAACAGCATTTCAGTTGTCATATGGAAGCTGTGACAATAAAGTTTGACTAATAATAATAATAATTATTATTATTTATTAATAGTAATTATTTATTTATTTTGAAGGGTCACAATTTGTTGGAACCACAGTACTTCTTGATATTTTTAATGTGGCGGAGAAAATATGATTTTTTTTTCCAGCTGCACAACAAAATAATGTTAATCAACATTACAGAAAATATCAGAACAATGTATGAATGCATCCAAGCCTGTTAGGTTGTTCAAAATATGATAAAATAAGTGGTAATGCTGTTATTTATGCGTATATGTCTGTTGATGACAAGTCATATGCAGCTGTGGCCGAAGCCTTTCTGCACATACCTCAACACTTCACAGTATTTGTGAAAATGTAGGATATTTATAATACATTTATGATGATTCATATGCAAATACATAGCAGAACAAATATTTGACAGATACAAATATCTACACACACAGGTGGCATTAACTCTCATCACATTTAAAACTGTTCACCCCCTCTAAAAAGGTCATGTTCATTCCACTTGAATTTGGAGACAGTGTCCGCTATCACCACCTAGTGGCATAAATATTTATTTTTAATACCGTATATGTTTGAAGGACTTCATTACCCACAAACACTTTGCAATTCCTGTGTGAAGGAGATTTCACACAGTACTGATAGAAGATCAGCAGGGAGAGAAGGAAACTGCTTTAAAGGGACCACTCTGTTTAAAATAATACTTCACTGATGTCAGTCCACTCAGCAACATTATGTGAAAAAAATCACATTGTGATCACAGTGAACAATGTGGCACCAGATGTATGGTCTTCACTAGTGATGATGTGACATTATCATTAAAGTTTATGGCAGAAACTGCTCTAAAACAGTTGGTGCTTTGATTATAAACAGAGCTGCCAACTGACAGCAAACTTTTTACCTTAGAAAATTATATTTTCAAGTGACTGTCAGTGTATTTACTTAATGTCTTCAAGGGTTTGATTTGCTGATAACAGACAGATCATCAGTGCATTTCAGCAACCAACACTTAAGAAAACAGTTGACAAGTTCCCATTTGTCGGAGTGCCCCTCAATGCACCATCTCATTTCCTCCTCATGTGAAGAACTGACCACAGATGCAGCAGCATGGCTTCATATTTGGCTTACTTATCTTGTGTAATGTGCACATATGCTGATCTCATATTGTAAGTGAACATTTTCTAAACTCAAGTCATTCTCATTTAACTTGAGTTATATAGCAAGAAACATGGCAAACTCTCTGCTTCAGTTCCAGCCATAAGCCATGCAAGATACAAAAATATCCACCCAAAAAGCCACTTTTTTCAATATATTTCTTTAAAGGCACTTATCCTAACACAGAACATATCAGAAATATACACCTTAATCTTATCTGGTCATTTTGTTGAGATTTAAAATCTCATGAAGTAGACTAATTCAGCTTTTTTGCTATTTAAATCTTTGTTTTTTTTTCAGTTCCTGACATGGACTAATCTGTTTTTAGTGGAGATGAACAATAACAGGACAGAACATTATGTTCACTGCAGAATCACAAACGTGACCCAGTGTCGCTCGTGGACATTCTGTTCCAGCAGCAGAACAAAGACATTTGGGTCAGAAGCCCCCGTGAAGCACAACAACAGTCAGGACATCTGCTCTCGGCTTCGAATCGTGATCAAACCTCCCTCTGCGATCATAGTTCCTGCCCTCACAGTGTAACCGGCCGATGAATCCAGAACTTCCCCGGCTGTTTATGCACTGTTTCACCAATCAGTGATGATTTTTAGGTCTGTAAATCATCAGAACCAGCCTTCAGAGTCTAAAAGTTTTGCTTTTCTTGAAATTTTTTGCTCTACGGGGAGAAGGTGAGGGCCTATGTTGAAGTTCAGAGGTCAGGTTGTGGTGTGGAGCCATGCAAATCAATGCATTATTGCTTCACAACTGCAGAAAATTACAGTTTTTCTATCACCACACACCACAGCTGCATGCTAAAGAAAGCATTCAAGTGCCTTCAGCTGCAATCCTGCTAATGTCCACTAGATGCTGCTTCACTCTCAACTCTCATACCAGGGGAATGACCTGTCCACCACTATGATTGGTTACTTTGCTTGTGTGACTTCTGTGTTTGAATGGGTTAATTCGGATTCACCAAAGTCACACAAAATGCAAACAACAAAGATGGAGGCAGCGGTAGACCAGCAACTCCTGTGTTCTGTGAGGTAAAATGATTGTTTTTGTCAAGATAGTCTAGTTGGTTTGGAGAGAGTGATATTTGTCTTATATAACTGTGGTATCCCATCAGAAAAGGCTGACAGCACGTGGTGAAAATGTTCTAAATATAGGGTACACTTAATATAAGGTGGAAACAATCAGAAAGTTTTAAAAAGTTGCATTGCAGAGCCAATCTCTTTTTCAAGGGTGACCTGGCCTGAGTGAAACCACAATATCCAATTAACATGGAATACAAGGTCATGGACCAAAACAATTATGATGCGGGTACAATTTCTAAAATGATTTTGGTAAAAATTTAGGAACAATTACTTTGACCAAGGGAGCTATTTTCTTGATCCTTTAAAATCGACTTGAATTCCCCCACAGTGATCAGCTCCGCCTATTTCAGATCCTTCTGTAGATTATTCCAGGACGAAGGAGTAGCATATTTAAAAGTTTTTTTTATGCCAATGATTAGTAGGTTGAGAGATCCCAACTGTCTGATATCATGAAACTACTTAGCGTCCTGCATTAGTGCTCCTGCTGCTTCTCCAAACTTGGGGCGTGTCGACCACCACCTATACAGTGACTATGGTAAATACTGCATAAAACGTGTACTCCAACGTGTACAAGTGTGCACCAGGGTGTGTCAGTACACTGTTACAGGTACAAAAACATGCACTTCTGACCCCAACTCTGCGTCAGAGGTGAAACACACTTTTAAAGGTGAAATACTGTTTTTCAGTCTGGAGTCAAGTTACTTTTTAAGACTCATTTATGCCCCATTTATGTACAAAAATAGGTACATCCGTCTCAAAGGATGTAACTGTCACTGCCTACATACTTCTATGCATCCTTTATGTTGGCATGGATGTTAAGCAGTACATCCACTAGAGGGCGCTGCTAAGAGTCAAAAGTTACCCCAAAGAAGAATAAAAAAGAGTCAAAAGTTTTAGACAACAACAAACATGGTATCTATCGTAATATCTGTACTCAAGTACAAGTACAGTTACATTACTAAAATATTACTCAATTACAAGTAAAAGTACTGGTGTTAGAAAAATCTTTAAGCATTCTTATCAAATCTACTCAGCGTATTGGTTACCTTTAAATTGAATTTATAAGATATAAAACACATTTTTGATTTTTTTTTTGTCATTTTCAGTTTCCTTATTCAACAAATGAGGTGCATTTACCACAGTTTTTAAACTACTGATTAAATATCAGTTAATACATTTTTAATTGGTCAATTAATTAATAATTGTTAATATCCCTCGTCCAACCCCGTGCCTGCTGCAGTGTTTTGGGGGGGTTTCATTGGCCTGCTTGTGATCATACAATCTGACTGGCTTCAAAAATGCAGGTGAAAGATTTGGATATTAATTCTAGTTGCACTCAGTACTCAATTATGATTTTAAAAGTAACTAAGCAGATTACATAGTGTAATGCATACTTCAGTATAAGTAAAAGTACAGACTTGAACATTTGAACATTAGTTACTTTCACGGATGAATATGGATGAAATATGTACAGACAGAAAACTCTCTTGCCTTTATCATGCAAATGTGTTGTGGATGCAAGGTACAAAACAGGAACAAAAGAAACTGCAAAACACCAGAGAAGACGACAAACATCAGCTTTGAAAATCTTTCATGATGCTCCAAATGCTTTTGGGATATCTTTGGGATAGTAAGAGGACCTCACATTGGGACCTTTAAGATTTGATTGGAGGTTTGCTTTGACTGACAGGTCTGCCAGCCAATCACTTTCAGTTGTGGTTAACTCAGCTCAATTCATTCACTCAAATTAGCATTTTCTGGCTCCAACAACTGACTTATGAAGTCATGATGCTACAAGGGAAGACAGGACAGAATTAAAACATGTCTTATTTACTTCATGTTCACAACATACCACACAATCCAGCATTAAATCACAACACACCTGCAACAGTGTCCTTAAATGAGTGTCTTTCTCTCTTCTCTTACATCACTGTGATGCTCTTGAGAACAGATCACAGCGAGGAGTTTGCAAACAAGCTTTGGGACAGCAAAGGGCGATCCGTCAGATCACAGTCACTAGGTTCATGTTTTTCAAAATAAGGGCGACACATGGTCGCCCTGCAGGATTTGTTCTGGTCAAGGCTCAAACCAGGACACGTTTTCAGAAGACAGAAGGACAGAAAGCAGCAGGAGACAACAAACCCCAATTCCAAATAAGTCGGGATGCCATGCAAAACATAAATAAAAACAGGATGCAATGATTTGCAAATCATTTTCAACTTGTATTCGATTGAACACAGTGCAAACAAGATATTTAATGTTCAAACTGATAAACTTTATTGTTTCTTGTAAATCATTCTGAATCTGATGCCTGCAACACATTTCAGTAAAGTTGGGTTAGGAGCAACAAAAGACTGGGAAAGTCTGGAACATTCAACAGGTAAACATGTGAGTTGGTAACAGGTGACAGTATCAGGGTTGGGTATGAACGGGTGTCCTGGAAAGGCTCAGTCGTTCACAAGCATGGATGGAGTGAGGTTCACCACTTTGTGCAAAACTGTAAATAGTCCAACAGTTTAAGCAATGTTTCTCAACACAAAGCTGCAGGAATTTAGAGATTTCACCATCTACAATCCATAATATCATTAAAAGATTCAGAAAATCCAGAGAACCATTTTGGAACATGCAGGCATCAAATTCACAATGAGTGTATATTTAAAAAGAAACAATGAAGTTTATCACTTTGAACATTACATACCTACTGCTGTCTTTTACTATATTTAATTGAATACAGGTTGAAAAAGTTTCTTCAAATCATTGCATTCTGTTTTACAAAACTTTTTTTTTCTTTTGGGTGGAGGTCAACAGTCAAATCTGTACATGAACCACACCCACTCTGAATGATCCAATCAGATCTGTAGGATTTGACTTAAATCCTTTCTTCATATTATAAAGGATAAATATGAAAGACTTAAAATGAACCTATATTTTTAATAAAAGTTTAGATTATGTAGGAATTCCTGTGCTTTTTTGACCTTTAGTTAGTCCTGTAGAATATGTTGTCTTGTCTGATATCTATTTTTTTCTTTGTTATATTTTCTTTCTTTTATTTAAGTATAAAAGTAAAAACAACTTTAGGAGTCATGTCCTTAAAAATACTCCGTGCATCTCTGTCATCAATGAGATGTTACTGGGTCTAAATTTAGATTTTTAACAAAATACGGAATTTTTGCATCACTTTTGTTGAAAACAAAGTTTCTTTGATCGAGCTGATGTCCCGCAGATGCCTGGCTCTCCTCAGGAGCAGCCGCAGTGGTCCACCACCATGGACGGGATCTTTCCGTAGATGATCTGCTCCTTGCGGTTGAAGTAGAGCATGTTGATGGGCGACATCTTGGTGGGTGTGCAGCAGGGCCCCGCGGTGCCCCGTGGGTTGGCCTTGTTCACCAGGTGTGCGTGTGGGTACTGCTGCAGGTGCAGGAACTCGCACTCCCCCGAGCAGTAGTTGGCCCTGTAGCGTTTGGGCGCAATGATCCAGTCCCAGCCGAACTCCTCGAAGTCGACGGTGAGCGGGTAGCGGCAGCAGCGGGTCTCTGCAGACTCCTCGTCGCAGTTGAGGCCCGAGTCACGGCGGGATCTCTTGGGGCTGTCGAGGATCTTCACTTCGATGAACGGTTGCTGGAAAGGAAATGAAAATGTCCTCACAATGCAACAGACAAAACCGGCAGCCAAAAAAGAAAGACTTTTAATCTAAAACATTACAGATTCACTGACATGATGATGCAGGATTACTTCCCTCCACTGGGGGTCGCCATAGGGCACATTTCCGAATGCATCTTTAAATAATTTGGATTTAACTAAGTATAATAAAAACACAGATTAGAGCAGCGAGAAACTGATCATGAACAGTAAACAAGCTGGCCCTCCATGAACAGAGAGGCTAAATTCCTCCTCTTCTGGTGCGCTGAAATTTTGGAAAAAAATATCAGTGGTGAGAGACGTATAATTTTTTGGTCATACTTGAATTGTGTATGAATTAAACAATCTTTGTCAAATTTTCTGTAAAAGGTCATTTTGCACCTCAAGAAAGTTGCAGTGTGTTGTAAAGATAATAAAGTACCACTTAATTTTGTGCGAAACCACCCAGTGAACTACATCTCTTCTCTCACACAAGATACATCATCAACACCAACATGGCCGTCTCCTTGGCACATTTCACCTTGTTTCCACAACAAGGACTTAGTATTAGAAAGAGGTGAAATCAGCCAGCATACACAGAATTTTTGCTGGTATTGCGTGTATTTCTCCAGCAGATGAAAGTATAAATCATCACTGTAAGAAATATGCCAAATACATCATATAAAGTATCTCAATTAACAAGCATATATTTCACCTTTTGTTTTGTTTTATATGATCAATCATTTTTGCAATGAAATTGCAGGAACAAGAAAAATTGCATTTCTTTTTATAATTCATTAAAATCAAAGGCCACTTGGAGAATAAAACCACTCTCTGTTCTGAGTGTTCTCAGTCAGGATTATAAAAACAGAATATGTTTTATTTGTAAATGAAGAAGCACATCCTGGGGGGCACAAAATTATAAAGTAAAAGTGTGCAGAACATTGATAAATGTCAGTTACAATAACAAATGTGTTCTTTTTAGTATGCGTGATGAATAAAATATAAATGCCACAAAATAGTGAATAATAAAATAAAACATTGGGTTGGTTCATTGAGATGCACATGTATGACATTTGTGTGGGGGACTTGCAGGAAGGAACAATGCAAACAGAACTCACAGGGGATGGTTGAATTTGGATGAATGGAGATAGTCTCTCTCTGACTCTGAAATGAACATTCATTCTGTATGCACCCACTGAGCTGAAGAACAAGTGAGAGCAGCAGCCGGACAGAGTCTTGCTCAGCAAGCTCGGTTAACCCAGAAGCAAAGAGGCGAGCAAAGGCAAAGGCCAGAATATTTTTAAATCTAACTCAGTGAATTAAAGGTTTATTGTAACCAAAATAGTTGGTGATTGCTGGAACAGTGGAAAGACTAATAAAGACTGTTTTGGTGAGTTTTATTTTATTGCTGTCGAGTTTGAATGAAATGTGTTTTCAGTGAGTTAAGAAGGCAATTAAGCTTTTCTTAATTTGTAAGAAAGAAACCTGAATTCAGAGGGTGTATGTTGTATTTTCTTGTTAAATAAGGAAAAAAATATTTCCCATCTTGACATTCTGTCAGTTTATTTTCTTTACTGAAGGAGCTTACAGAGCGTGTGGCAGAATACAGAACCAAAGGAGGTGTTCATGAGTCAGTATGGCAGTGTTAGTTCCAGAACAAAGTCAGAAAAAGTGATCCTCAGTAAACTTCCAGAGTGCTTCTAAAGTTGTAGGTTAGTATTCTGATTGCACTCACCAGTCCTTCCTCTCCAGGCTCTGCTGATGTGACAGCCAGATCTTCTCCTTTGGAGTCGTAGGCGTTGATCTCGATGCCGTAGTTGGCCTCAGGTTGACGCAGCCAAGCCTGCAGCAGAGACTTGATGTCAATGCTCTGCCAGGAGCCGGCGCCGGCGTCGGTGTCGATCTTCAGAGAGCGGACTCTGACTCGGGTGTTGTTTCCCTCCTTCCCGAGTTTGAGGCGGGAGATCTGCAGGAAGACGGTGGTGACCATGTCGGCCGGCCGCAGGTGAACCCACAGCTGGGCGCGCAGGATGTTTTTGGGTTGGATCTTCGGACTGAGGCTGAACAGACAACAGGAGGACAGCTCATCCTGGGTGATCGGATTAGCTGGAAGAAATTTGTTAAAACATTATATTATCAGATTGAATATTTGGCATTTGGCTTTTTTGACTTCAGTCAAGAACAAAATACCTCAAAACCACTGAACGGACTAACAGGAAATTAGCTGTAAATATTAAGAATCTTCTGAGGATGAACTCTAATTTTTTTGGTGACCTCCTGACCTTTTATCTAGCACCACCATCAGGCCAAAATTTACCTTCAGTCAACACTCTTTTCCATTATACTGTATTTGAAAGTGATGACCTGACTTCCCTCAAATTTCTTCAGGGTATGTATGGCCCCAAGAAGATTAAACCTAGTGGTCTTAGCACTGGTGTACCCAGGGGAGGGGCAAATCTGTCCCTGGTGCTCCCATGCTCTAAAATGTGACAAAGGTTCCCTGGGCAGCCCCATTGGTGCTGTCAATAAAACATGATAAAGTGACCTCTAGAGAAAATAATTATGGTAGTATCTTAAAATAATAAGTTTCACAACATAATGACTCAGTGAAATACTTGTTTTTCTGATACCAGAATCAGAAAAATGACTCCACTGCAGCCTACAATGCAGGACTGGGTATCGCTGTGTCCATAGTCTATTCCTGATACCCACCAGCCCTTTTTTTTTCCAGGACAGCAAAGTCATGCTCAGTGGCAAATCATGTTTTACAAAGGGTTTAACCAGAATCAGGCTGTACATAATAAAAGTAATCATATCACATCCATACAGTGTTGATAGTATGGAACTATTAAAAAGTAATTATAATAATAATAATAATGTTAATAGATAGATAGATATAGATACTCAGTATAGCCAATACATCAGAATCAGGATTGAGAGGGAAAAATGGTGTTGGAAAATCCCTAACACTCTTTAATTGTTTTGAGATTACTAAGTTATTATTTTTATATTACTCACTCATTATTTGTAGAAGGTTTCTTGTTATATTGACTTATATTGACTTTTCCCACCACACTGGAAGAAATGTGTCCCATACTGTACATACTGTGAGTTTTGTTGTGAAACCTGTGGTATTTTGAAATTAACAGAATGATATGACTATTTCTCTATCGTTTCACATTTCCAACATTGCCACAACATGTAAAATAAATATCTGTAAAGAACCATTTTTTTTTAAAACACTCAACTGGCAAATAATATCCCTCAGTGAAACTAGATTCTGTGCCTTTAATTTAGATTTACAAAGATACCCTACTGGAGTTTAGTTCTATCCTCTAGCCTATTTAACCTAAGAGGTAATAAATAATTTAATTTGCAGAACGTTTCTTTGTTTTTTCAAACACTATATTATAGATTCTAAGCATCAACATCTCTCCAAAATTAAATTCTTCAGTAGTTTTGGATTAAAGCTAAACATTACACTCTGAAAGTGATTACATTGTTTGTTCAGCAGGATTTAATATTTATTGGGTCGACATGGTCATGTCCCTTGCTTTCTGCTACTTGGAAAACAAACTTTACGCACAGGATTTACGCACGGATCATTCTACTTTTACGCACACAAGAATAAGGTTTAGAACACGAAAGAGTAAAGAACATGTGATGGAGTTTTGACTTGGTTTAATTACGCTTGGTGGCCATGGTGATGATGGTCTCCGTCGTGGCGTGGTCCTCGTCCTCCACCCGCGGGTCGTACTGGTCCAGCAGCTGCGTCAGAGGCGGCGCTTTGGGCAGCAGCTGGCGGATCATGTCCCGGCTGATGTTGGGAGCCTGGTCGAGCCGCAGGATGCTGAGGATCTGCGACTTGATGCTGTGGAGCCTCATCTGCTTGCTGTGCTCACGGAAGTCGCAGGTCGAGCACTGCTCCGCGCTCTCCGACAGCAGCTTGGAGGTCTGGTTCATCTCCAGGGAAAAGCCCGCAGAGAAGAAGACGGTCAGACGGAGGAAGAGGAGCATCCTGGAGAGAAGAAGAGGTCAGTGCAGTGACGCTGTCTCATATGAGTCTGTCCCCGGACCTCAGGACTTTATGATTGGCTGCGAGGAGGATCTTTTTTTAATCAGAGGGTGATTTAAAGAGGTAGCAAGATTTCATAATCAATATTAAATTCAGGGAATGAAGCCTTATTAAAGACGACTTAGTTAATGGCTGGATGTGATGGGATTTTACGACTGATTTAATACCAGTACACTAAAAAGACGTAACAAGCAGCACTTTATATTAAAATGAGGCAACATCCAGAAAAGTTTAACAACGACCTAACGGTGGGAAATAATACAGTTTAGTTTACAGCACAGTTCTCTTGTAAGGTGTCCCAAATGACGCTCTAATATCGTGTAATAAGGGGCAAACAGTGGCATACAGTGGCAAAATCTACTTTAGTTTACAGTACAGTTCTATGATAATGTGTCTCTAATTACCCTCTAATGAATTCTAATAAAGTTTTAACAGTGGGATTTAGTTTAAAATACAGTTCTGTTGCAATGTGTCCATGATAAAGTATAATAAGGGTCTAAAAGTGGGAATCAATACTTTTTAGTTTACAGTACAGTTCACAGTAAAGGTGTAACATTAAGGAATGTCATTACATATACATATTATCTGCAATTTAGGAAATTTTTGGGGGTGTTATTGCCGAAATTTTAGTTTTTCTGTGTGTAAAACTGTTCAGAACTGTGCCGGCTAACCATGTGATGACTAGGATCTCTGAGATGGGTTGAAAATGATCTGAAATTGTCACAAATAAAATATGTGATGATGTTTCAGTAGTGACAAAAGGAACATCTAATCCTTTATTTGGGTTAAATAAAAGAACATTTTAACCAAGTGCATGTCAGAAGTATTTTACTATAAACTCCATGTCAGTTTTGTTTCAAAATCAGCTGGAAGTTAAAATGAATTTTTACTGAGTTTTCAACTAAGATGCAATGACAGGGCTCGACAATAAGGACTGCTCGGGGCAGTAAATCTGGCAACTCATTTAACTAAGAATGAAACTATTAAACTATTTTGATAATCAATTAATTAGTAACGTAATGTTTCATGCAAAATGGCAGAAAACGCTGCTTTCAGCCTCTCAAACATGGAGATTTCCCTATTTTCTTTATTTATTCTGAAAATCTTTAGGTTTTACACTAAATGAGACATTTTAAAGGCATCACTGGACTTTGAAATACTGAGATGGAGATTTTTCACTATTTTCTGACATTTTATAGACATTGCAGCCAACAATTTGTACTGGAGCAAATAAAAATTATTTCAGGCAAATAGATTTCTGACTCACTTGCCAGACCAGGCAAGTTAAAAAAAAACAGATTTTCCAAACCCTGTGATATGTTTTTCAGCAATAAAGATGAAAAACTAACAGAAGGAGATACTGGCCGCAGCATCTGCATGCACTGCCATTGTCATATGCTGCTGTCTTGGTCAGGACTCTCTCGAAAAGAGATTCTGACTGATATTCCTGGTAAAATGAAGGTTAATTTAAATTAATACATAAATAAATAATAATAATGATAATTGCACTGCATTTTCAGGTTTCTATTACATTGAATAACTAATTCAGTGAATAGTTCCTGTTGATTTAATGGAGAATTTAAAGATATTTAAGGCATAAAGTGGTGTGTTTTGGGTGGTGGAGGGGGATCTGCTCCTCCCACCGACCAGCAGCAAGAGGAAACTGGTTCAGCTGTGTGTTTATCAGCAGCTCTGAACGTTGTAGAAACCTTACATTAACCTGCTGGGAGTCCACAGAGGAGCTGCAGCACAGAGCCACAGGTAAAAGATTAAAAACACTTAGTATTTAGATTTTTATTTCTCTCTTGTTTGAACATCGGATCCTTTAGAAAGTGTTCATATTTTTAGATAAAGTGATTTTGATTTGACTCTTGTAGATTTTTGACTTTTTTTTTAAATTTGGTAATAAAAACATTCAAATATTCATTTAATGATGGTTAATCTAAATAATTTACAGGCCAAAAAGGAGCACATGTTTTATTTGTATTTGTTGGATAATTAAAGCTGTAGGAAATGATATTTTCTCTCAGAATGGATACATTTTTCTTAGAGGTTTTGCCTGTGCTTAAAGACTGTTGGTGTAACACAGATAACTTTGGTTGAGACCTTACAAACTAGATCTTCATGATTGTACTGTTATGGGTTAAATAGAAACTTGCAGTTAATGAAATGTATCTTTGTTTGGGTGAAAACACCCACTGAAAGAGCTTGAAATACATATTTTATGGTTTTCTGCAGTAATGGAAGTGATCATCAAATGCTGGTCCTGTTGAGAGTTGACTCTTCCTCCAGTGTCTCGCTGAAATGGGAAATAATGAATCGAGGTGCTGGTCTTGGGCCTGCACGGACAAACAGAAGAAGGCTGTCATCAACAGACAAGGAGAAGATGAAAAAGAAGTGTTTCTAAAGGACGTGAAGGAGACAAATTGTTCTGTCATTTCAGAGGAAACACCTGCTGCGGACCTTCTTCCAGTCAGCAAGCCAATACTGGATTTCGCCCAGAAGATGTCAGAAGATATCGTCACCCAGGCTCTGCTGCTCTGCTGGGAGGTGGAGATTCATTACAAAGACTTTCCTTTCATTGACATTGAATGTGAATATGTTATATGAGCTGTTTTCTACTTGAAGGGAAGTTCTGAAACTGAGCCAAGATGTGTTCTAGCTGCTGAACTGAACTCCTGACAAGCAGGTGAAAATGTCAAGTTCACATCCTGTTTGATCATATGAATATATGAACATTTAGTGCTGGAGTAAAGCCTCTGACTGAGGAGTCTGATTGAGTCAGAGTGTAAGCATTTGTTATTTCATTCACATGAACTTTTGTTAAAAATTACATTATTGAATGAGTAGTATAATGAATCATTAGTATGATTATTGCTGTTTATTTAAAGGAGCAATAGGGAAGCAACTGTCCAAATAGCATGTTGGAGCCATTGACAGTAGTATATTAAATAGGTTGATTCCCAAATAAATATACAATCTATGATGAGTTGTTTTCCCCCAGAGCAAAGAAGCTAAGGCATGCTACAAGAACGCTGCAGAGGCGCAGGATGAACACAACATTGTAATTTGACAATAACAAGTGACAACAAGTCCTCACACACACTGTGTATGCCTGTCAATCTGAAGTTAAGCCTGATATCCTAAAAACAAAAGCCCGCAGCTCTGGAGTTGGAGTTCAGCAGTTCAGCAGCTGCCTGTCTCACTGCCTGCCAAATTCCATTAATATTTTGTTCAATTTAACCATTATAAACATCTAATCCTTATTAAAAGATTATTAATATTTTCTTACAACTCATAAACATACACTTACTCATTTGGCAAAACATTCGGCACTTTAACTCGGGAACGGTGCATTACGTCCTGTACCACACAGAGAGTCATGTGTCTGATGTGTGCTCTCATTGGCTCTCATTGGGTTGTTTTGTCACTTTTTGGATAAGTTAACCTAAAACATTGTTTGTTAACCTAATCTTTTCCTTAACACCAAGATTAAACATACAATAGAGCTCATGCCTAACTAAGAATCAGACATGATTTTTTATTTTTTGTGATCATCAGTTTACATAGACACACTTATACTTTTACTCTTTATGGCAGGAATATGTTGCACTATGTCAGTTCTGGAGTGAGCAGCAGCCTGTCTGAACATACCGGAAGTGCATATTTCCTCATCGGTCAACACATGATTCTGCTCCTGTGCTGTTTTCTAATCACACATAGAGCTGAACTTTATAATCATGAACTTTTTATGTGTCTGTGGATGAAAAGCAGAACTTTTCTCCCTCCGTCCCTACTGCCTGTCTGCTCTGCTCGTCTCCATCTCTGCAGACAAAACTGACAAATATGTAGAATAAGTATGTTATTTCAAAAAATACAACCACAAACAGCACTGATACTTTTTCATATGAATATAGTGGATGGGCAGATTGTCACAAAGGGTTGCAACACTAAATATGAGGAAGATCATTAAGAGGATCTGGAAAGCCTTTCTTTTAAATGTATTTCTAAGCTTTTAGAATTATTCAAACAAAACAAGTGCAAGGAGTTAATAGTGATTAATTAGGGACTATTTTCAGCAGCGGATGTGAATCTGGGAAGTCAAAATAAACCACATCGTGTGTGTTCATGGTTTAACTTTTTAGAGCTTTAACAGTTAATTGCTTCTTTCATCCAAATCTGGTTTATGGAACAAATCAAGTTTACACACACAACATCTCAGAGTTGAAACTCACTGATGTGTTGGTTGATGGTTGGACATTCAGAGGTATTTTGCATATTTTAGTGTTTTTATTAATGTGATGACTGGCACAAATACTGTGTTTTTGAGCAGTTTTTGATCGTGTAATATAAAAAAAATGTTGAAATTCCACTAAAGACACAAAGATATTCTTTGAAATAGGTGATTAAAGCACACATGGAAGCATACGCTATCTCAGTCAGAAGTGACAAGACTGATAATTTTCTGTCAGCCAGTGAGAAAATGACATGTGTCAGACACCCGTTCAACAGGACGACCTTGTCATTCGACATGTTTAGCGTGCAGGTTTCTGTGGACATGAAAACATAAGGAGAGGTAAGCCGGGGTTAAGTCAATGTTTCCCTGCTCCGGCTGTCAGGTGTGTTTTGGCAGCAGAGGAGGAAAAGACTTTACTTTGTTCACATAAAGAGAAACATAGTTGTAGAACTGTTTCATTGTTCTCACTACAATACTGCATCAAATGCTTTCAACTGAAGGCTCTCTGGGTGTTGGTCATGATTCAGCATGCTTCTTTGATTTTTGATTATTATTACAGTTTTTTTTTGTGGAACATCGCCGTTGTCATTATTTTCTGTTCAATTAGGTTAAAAGATGATTATCTTGAAAAAGAAACGTCTTGTCAGCACTGTGGTCATTTCTGATGTCACATTTCACACAGTTCAGCAATAGTGTGTCAAACTATCATCCATCCATCCATTTTCTGTAACCGCTTATCCGTTGAGGGTCGCGGGGAGCTGGAGCCTATCCCAGCTGACTTTGGGCGAAAAGGCGGGGTACACCCGGGACAAGTCGCCAGTTCATCGCAGGGCCGACACATAGAGACAAACAACCACTCACACTCACATTCACACCTACGGGCAATTTAGAGTCACCAATTAACCTGCTGCATGTCTTTGGACTGTGGGAGGAAGCCGGAGTACCCGGAGAGAACCCACGCGGACATGAGGAGAACATGCAAACTCCACACAGAAAGGCCCTGCCGGCTCGGGGATTCGAACCCAGGACCTTCTTGCTGTGCGGCGGCAGCGCTAACCACTGCGCCATCGTGCCGCCCGTCAAACTATCATTTTAAATTAAATATTGTTGTGCTGCAAAGATGTCCTGAGCTACACATCATTAATGACCAACAAGAGCAACTTTGTTTGACACAGATCCCTTCAATAAATCCCTTCCTATAATCACTGTAAAAATGATCATTCCCTCTAAGATCGTATTACTACATAATATCTGAGTAATGATGAAGGAATGATGAAATAATGAGGGACTACCTAGTAACTACTCAGTATTATGCACCATTTTAGTTTAGGGGACACAAGAAGAATAAGTAATCATAAGACAATGACGAAGTAATGAGGGACTACTTAGTAACTACTCAGTATTATGTATCACTTTTACTCTAGGGGACACAAAAACAGTCAGCATCATAAGAAAATAGTAAAGTATTGAGGGACTACTTAGTAACTATTCAGTATTATTTATCACCTAGGGGGACACAAAAAGAGTAAGTAATTCTAATAAAATTATAAAGTAATGAGGGACTACTCAGTAACTGCTCAGTACTGTGTACCATTTTAGGGGACACAAAAAGGGAAAGAAATCATTAAAAAATGAAGAAATATTGAGGGACTATTCAGAAACTATGCTGTATTATGTATCACTTTACTCTAGGGAACACAAGTAATGAGTAAAGTAATGAGGGACTGCATAGTAACTACTCAGTATTATGTATCATCTTACAATAGGGGACACAAAAAACTGTCAGTAATAATAAGAAAATAATAGATTAATGAGGGACTACTTAGTATTATTATTACACAAAAAAGGTAAGAAATCATAAGAAAATGATGACGTAATGATGGACTACTTATGCATCACTTTACTTGATGGAACGCAAAAAGAGTAACTAATGGACAGGTAATGATGAAATAATGATTCAGTACTCAGTAACTACTCATATCACTTTACTTTAGAGGCCACAAATAGAGTAAGTAATGTTTAAGTAATTAGTAATCATTTGCAATTCAACAAGTTACTCATTAACTTATGCTTTATTAGCAGTTAGTTCCTCATTTGTTCCCTGTTAACTTCTTCACTAAAATTTTGTGCACGTTACTGTACAGTGTTTGTGTGTCAGATAATAATTATCTTTGGCACACAGACAGTTCAGATGACTCACTGATCCTCCCCGTAGCCTCGAGCGCACCTGTCACCTTAACTGACACTGCTGCTCCACCCAGACCTGTTTGCTGCAGCTTCACACTGGGACTGAAGAATCATATAAAATGTTTTTCATCAGAGATGGTTAAGTTTGGTCTGAGAGGACCGTCTGCCTTGGAGGCTTGACTCAGGGTGAAAAGGACACTAAAATGATCTCTATTATGATCCAAATTATAAGCCAAAATACTATTTTTTATAACTCAAGCGAGATAAATATATTTTATATTGTATATTCACTAAACATGTCGGGGTTAGTAGGCCTCTCATTGCTTTTCATAAATTGGATTTTTTATTTGTTATTTTTGGAAGATTTATTAATTAAAGAAATATCTTTAAGCCATTTTTGCATTGTTTTCATGGTTATAATGTGAAAACAAACATCAATAAATGTATTGAAAATCTGTTTAATTACCCCTTGCCTACATTTATACAGTAAATACTGTAACTCAGTGTAAAGAAGGACTTTGTGACACAGGAGCTGTTATAACAGACTATTTTCTGTTAATGTCAGAATATTTTATTTCATATAAATGCAGAAAAACAGTGTTCCATCTTCATTGCGTACATTTTCTTCTCTGTACCCATGCAGTACAGTGTGTTAACTATTTAGTTGTATGTAGTTTGGCTCCCTGCAGCCATCTTGTCAGGTAGTTTGGCTGATTTTCAGAGGCAGGTTGAAGAAAGCTGGTCACTGGGAAAACAAAATACAGACAGCACACTAACAGTGGGTCCAGAATGAGAACATAGAAAAATGTTACTGTTTCTTTTAAAGAGTACACTGGCAGGTGGAGTTTCACAGGACCTGTGGTGGTCAGTGTCTGCATGCCTGGAAGACAACATAAGACAAAACAAAGAAAATTAAGTTTTATTCCTGTAATTAAATATAATACATGAAGAGAAGAAGCTGTTCAACCAGCACTTACCAAACATTTTGGCTTGTCATCCATTAAAATAAATCTACTTGTCAATATGAGTTAAAAGTTAAGAGGGATTTTAGAGTTCAGTGAGTTTTAAAAGGCAAAATTGTCATGAATATTTAATGAAAGAAACTCATCTTTAGGTATTGTTTATAAAAGCTTGATACTGAAAACCTCTGCTTGGTCAGGACTGTGTGGGTGTGGTTTGATCAGATTTGATTGACAGTGAACAAACAACTCATCGACTGTCATCACACAAATCTGTGATCAGTGAATTTCTAATGATTTCACATCAGAAATGTCCCCATCGCTCTGAGGAAGAAGCTGACTGCGAGAAGAGTTTTCAGGGCCTTTAATGAACTCTGTGTCTCACCTGAATTGATCTTTTCTACCAGCGTCCACGCCCATGGCCACGCCCACATCCATCGCCGTGACCGTGCTCCCCGCCATGCTTGTGCTTGTGACCGTGCTTGTGCTTGCGTCCGTGCTTTTTGCGACGGCCGCCCTGCCCATCATCTTCACTGCTGCCGCTGTCATCGCTGTAGCCACTCCCACCACTCCCACGTCCAGGGCTTCCACCACCACTACCACGACGGCGACGAGGGCTTTGGTACGTTCATGGTCTTCATGGTGGTCAGAGCTGTGTCTGTCCTTGCTGCGATCGTGGTCACGATCAGGGCTTCTATCATAGCTATCGTGGTGCCGATGAGGGCTTTTGTCACGGTCTTCAGGGTAATCAGAGCTACGCCTGTCCCCGTGGTGATCATAATCACGGTCAGGGCTGCGTCTCCCTCGGCTGTCCCCATGATCATCTCTATGATGCTCCCCTCCATGGCCATCATCTCTATGGTGTTCCCCTCCACGCCGATCATCTCCATGGGGATCATCTTATGTTTATCACCTCCATGGTGCTTATTGTCCCCTGGCAGGGGGCCCAGGTCGTAGCCACAGGCAGGCTTGTCTGCCAATCAGAAGAGGGAGCCCAATAAAGACATTTGTTTCAAGAAATACAACTTCCAGAAAAATGACAAGAAACTTTCAGTTGCAGAGAATAAACCTTACAAGAGTCTCTTACCTGAAGTGCTGCTGAACATTTTCTGCTGACAGTGTCTGTCTTTGTGGCAGATGATTCCTTAATAAGACAGCACTATATAAAAAAAACAAGACAAAACAGGGAGGTGCCCATTTACATTTCAGTTGAACCAGTTTGACTTGCAAACCACAGGCACAGCAAATGTCACGACATAAAGAAAAATAAAAGCAGGTGCAGTTTCATCAGGTGAAAACTTACTGCAAAATGTTACCTTTGTAGAAACCAAGCTAGCTAACTCAATAACACCTTATTTGAAGGGGTGTACATAAGACTGTCATTACACTGTCATAACCATGTCACCAAAAAAACAAGGTTAAATTGTTTAATTAGCAACTCTAGAAAATTTGCAGTAACACTTTATTTGAAAAGGTGTCCATAAGACTGTCATTACACTGTCATAGCCACATCACGATGACTGTCATGAATATAAAGGTGTCTTTATGAATGTTTATGACTGTCATCAACTGTCATTCAGTCAGTTATGTCATTTTTAATGCAAAGTTGTCATCGTGTGAGATGTGTTCGTTATTACGAATTGATTTTTAAGTAATAATGTCTTTGTTATGACAACTTGTCATAACAGGCTTGATAAATGTCAAGTTGTCAACAGATTCATCTCAAACAATGTCAACCTTGCAGTTAAAAATTACAACAATGTCAAACAGTCATAGACTCGGTGAGGGGGTGACTTATTATGTTGATTTTGTTTTTCCTTTAAAAGCCTTTTTTAAACTTAAATGCCTGAACTCAAACATGCAAAAATAAAATATTGTGTTATGAACATGAAGGAGTCTTATGACAGTTGTCATTAGGTGTCACTGGGTAAACTATGTCAAATTTTAATGAATTATTAATTTTTGAGGTTTTTGACATTGTTTCCGACTGTCCTTTGTTATAGACAAACTGTTGTGACATTAATGCAAACACTGCTGCACGAAAGTTGATCTATAAAAAGACTCCTTCCTGTTCATGACAGTTGTCATTACATGGTTATGACAGTGTAATGACAATCTAATGCATACCTCTTCAAATAGTGTTACGGCTATATATGTATATACATATATATTTTTTGATTTTTGAGTTGAAGCCTTTAACTTTGGAAGAACAAATTATCAACAGAATATGTCACCTCCTCTACGGGAACAATGTTAATTAAACTATGTAACCTGGTTTTATTCAGCCCTCATCCTACGAACTTATGCAACATAACTGCACATAGCGGCCTCCATGAATAAAGTACTGTAAAAAACAACCATCATAGCAAAATATGAACTTATTTTTCTAAGAATATGAAGAATATAACATTAGTTAGGTAATTAATGTCAACTGAAGAAAAACATTATATTTTAGGAAAGTTAGTCAATTTGCATACTGTGTGAAACAGAAATAGACAGAGTTGCATCACAGAGCGCCCTAACCTCCTGATAAAGTGAGATACTTTAAATTAGGACCCATGCCGAACATGATCTCAATACATAGTTCCATCTATTAAAACAACGTAACTGTCAAACATGAGCCCAATACAATTATTTAAATATCTGAAAGCACACTTGCATTTCTAATGACGGAAGATCAAACTGTACTTACGTGAGCTGGATAACAGTCAACAACTGCAGCCTCTGTCAGTGGATAGAAGATGCACTATAATTAATACGCACCGCCTGCATTCTTGTCTCATCACACCAGTTTACAGGGTGGGTGTGGAGTGACAGTGAGAGGCGTTGTCATTGGAAATGAATCCTCCTTCTGTTTTTGGCTTGTTGAACCTCAGCCAAACAAAACCAACACAAAACACCTGCAGTATCATCACCTGTTCTTCATTTCAAGGAAGAACAGCCACGTCTTATTATTGTCTTTGAGACACATGCTCCAACTGATATAGGATCTTCATCTGTACGTGAAGTGAATTAAATGTTACATCCATTTAGTAAAAAACACAACTTACTCAATCATTTTTCAAAGCCTTACTAATACATGTCTGATGGCTCATTTGTTCCCCAGTGAAGACATAAATCTTCAATTGTTCTACCATGTTAAACTATCAGGGACTTACAGTAGAATTAGCAGGAAGCTAATACATGATGAATGATGGATGAAATGATCAGGCCCAAAATCTGAGTGTGTGTTGATTTATCATTTGGAAAACCGAATATTTAAATGAACAAAACTTCTGTAGCATTAACTATTAATGATTCAACTGTAAATAATCATCACACAAGAAGCTGTCAGAGGAAAGTTAAATGTTTCATGTGCTTCAGTGATGAGAAAAGAGGTCATAGTGCACCATGATTATTGCATGTTTTGTAACAACCTTGTCTCGCCCCCTGGTGGCTGGCTGCAGTATAGGTCATAAATTTTACTCCTTACATTTTAATAGATGGGACATGGGCCAAACTAAAAAAAAAAAAAAAATCAAAGTACACGTCAAATAGATGGGTTTCTTTTTGTGTTAGAAGAGGAACTGTCAGTGCTCATGACAACCACTAAGATGTCACTACTGGATCTTTATTTATCCCATAATGAGGAAATTTGCAGTATTACAGAAGCAAAGTGAGCAGCAAAATAAGTTTTAGTTTACAGGTAATGAAGCCCTTTTAAGAGGCTTATAATGTTATCATACATTAATAAGACTATAGTGTTAATAATAGCATTATGTACACGTTTATTGTTAGACTCTAAGACAGTTATAAGCACTTACAAGAAATGGTTATGTCTTTGTTAAACCTTTACTAAGCTCGACTGAGTTCATTTCATTTTTATTTTATTCTTGTTATAGAGCAAATCTCTTTATACTGCAATTAAAGAATTATTTATTGCAAATAAAATAAATTCACCATGAAGAATGTAAAAAATTTGAATCAAAAACTTTTTTTTGTTTGCAAATCTCAACATTTGGTTTGCAAACACCAAAGTTATGTTTGCAAATCTCAAATTTGTTTGCAAATTGGAATTGCAAACATAACTTTAAGATTTGCAAACAAATCCCAAAGTTGTGTTTGCAAATCTCAAAATTATGTTTGCAAATCTTAAAAGTTTTTTTTGCAAGTCAAAATGTTTTGCTTCCATTTGAGCTGAATCTCACGGGCAGGTCCTCATGAAAAGTTACTTTGTAAATGTCCCAGTCATGTCAGAGACTAAATTAGTATCTGTGTGGTGGGCCTGTATTTTCTGTAATGAAGAAATTTGTACAGTTTGTCAACAAGTGAGATGTTTTCTACCCTGGTTGGTGAAGTGCTGCCAGCAGTCATGAGGAAGTTTATGTGTTCTAAAGATTTATCAGTGTTCACTAGAGTGGGCGGGAGAGTCTTTACTTCAGGTGACGGAGTTACATTTATAGACAATAAAGTGATTGTAAAAATACAGAGTGATTGATCTTTGTACTCAGACTGGCTCATGAAGCTGTGGGGAAAAACTGCAGGAAAAGAAGACACGTCTGACACGTTTCTCCTGGATAATCTTGAAAAAGACACATTAGTTGTTGGACAGACAGACATACAACTTGAGTAAGCAGAATTCTGCATGTATCTTCATCACAGTTTCTTTCTCACCTGAAACTGTTCTCACTGTTAAATCATTACAGCTTCATCATGTCAACACTGATTTATACTAAAGCTCAATACAACAAGACTATTGTTGTTTACTGTTCTTATTTGTCCAGAGAATATCTGTCAAGCTTATCAAGTCTAAAACTGGATCAAAACGTAACCTGGATCATATATAAATTATGAGTAATCGTCTATTGACTTTTGGACTTTTGGACTCAACTGAAATAAGTCAACTGAAATCATTTGTTGTTTAATGTAATATAATTACTATATATATTTGCTGTTTTGTTGTTATCATCCTGCTGCTTGATATTTAATGCTTTTACTGTAATGTGAAACACTTATTAAAATGTTTACTCTTATTCTGACAAAAACACACCTAAATATTCTTAATATTAGTGCTAGTAAACACTGCTTCGTTTTTCTGTGAAATCGATTAGACTGATTGTTTCAGCTGTACTTGAATAAACTGTTGGGCAGTTTACTTTCTAACAAAGCAGCATATTTTCTCAACTCTTCATATGTTTTGTGAGCAAAAATCTTAGTTTTGAAAGTAAATTGTAACTAAAGCTGCAGATAAATGTTGTGAAGTATAATATTTCCCTGAGATTTAGTGGAGTAGAAGTATAAAGTGGTACAGTAAGTGAAATACAGTATGTTCCGCCCCGCGGAGCTAAGTTTCCAGTCGGACCCGTTATGGTGACGGACAGTTGTTCTGCCCTGCGGCGAGTTCCGCCCCGCGGCGCTAAGTTTTCAGTCGGACCCGTTACGGCGACGGACAGTCCGAGCTATGAGGAAACAGCCGCGAGTCGCTTTACAGCGGAGTCTGGTCCGATCTTTGTCTGTAAGTGTTAATTGATGAATATTAGTATAATGTAGTATATTGTCACGTTGTGACGTGTGACGAGCGTTTTTTTTTACGAGTTGTGCTCGTAGTATATCGTGTTGTGTTCCACTTCGTCCAGTACAGGGCCTCGTAGCCATGTTTATGTTAGCTCTATACATGTGTGTGGGTTTTATGTGAAGGATCATTGAGTAGTTTAATGTTTATTTGTAAAGACACATCTGATATGTTTTTGTAATGTTTATTTTCTCTTTATTTCTTTTCAGTCTTACAAAAGGTATACAGAATGCTTTCTGTAGAAAATAAAACTGAGGAAAGAAAGAAGAAACAATCCTCAACAAAACTTCAACAGAGTCATTCTTGAGGTGTTAACTGTCTGTCTAGCAGTATAAAACAGACATCGTACTGCGAGGGCAGAATAGTAAGAAGACAGTAATGGGACAGATTCCATACAAAGCAAATCAACTCTCTCACTGATTTCATCGTTGCTACCCACCTCCAAGCAGTCAAAATGGAGGAACAGCATGATGCAGGAGAGACACATCAGTCTTTGGAGACTAGATCCATAGCCCAATCTTCAAGGAAGTCTGGGCGCACAAGTAGCAAAGCATCAACAGCAAGTTCTGCCGCACTCAAAGCCAGAGCAAAAGCCGAAGCTGCTCGCACGCAGGCTTCATTCGCTAAGAGAAAGGCAGAGATAATGGTTGAAAAGGCAACATTAAAGGCAAAGATGCACATACTACAGAAAGAAAAGGATGCAGCTACAGCCACCGCAGAGGAAGCAGTGTTTGTGGCTGCTGTGGAAAATGCAGAGATGGACTCTCATCGTGATATTGACTTACCACTCACACCATCCAACGCTGCACAACGGACAAGTGAGTACGTTTTGCAACACAGCCGTGATGCATCAGAACACCTCTCTGTGTATACGTGTTCACAACATGCAGTGGAAAAAGTCAAGCAAGAAAGGAGCGACCTCAGAATCTACAACGAGGACACTCACCTGCCTACAACTCCTAGAGATGTGAACTCTCAATCAGCATCATACGCCATACAACATGCTTCTGGCAATCTACCTCCGGTCCAAACACAGGAAAAGACATACTTAGAACCACAAGCAAATACCACCTATTTGAGCCAGTCTGCACCACAAATGCGGAACCCTGACAGCTCTTCACAGCAGACAGCAGCTGCGCCAGACATTGCAAAATACCTTATGCGAAGAGAACTGGTCACATCAGGTTTAATGGAGTTTGATGACCAACCCGAAAACTATTGGGCATGGAAAACTTCTTTTCAAGGCGTCACTGATGGACTCAGCTTAACTCCAAGAGAGAAGTTAGACCTCATGATAAAATGGCTCGGGCCAGAGTCTAAGGAACAGGCCAAAAGAATCCGAGCCATACACAGCCACAACTCAGCTGCAGGACTCAACATGGTGTGGCAAAGACTAGAGGACAGCTATGGAACCCCAGAGGCAGTTGAGCATTCGCTCCTGAAGAGGATCGAGGAATTTCCTAGAATTTCAAACAGAGACAATGTCAGACTAAGAGAGCTCGGAGATCTCTTGCTTGAACTCGAGTATGCAAAAGAAGGTGGATGTCTCCCGGGATTAGCATATCTCGACACATCACGTGGAGTGAAACCCATATTAGAGAAACTCCCATTTAGTCTTCAAGAAAAGTGGATTTCCCAAGGTTCAAGGTATAAAGAACTCAACCAAGTTTCCTTTCCACCTTTCACTTTCTTTGCAAAGTTTGTTCGCTCTGAGGCTAAAAAAGAGTCATTCTTGAGGTATTAACTGTCTGTCTAGCAGTATAAAACAGACATCGTACTGCGAGGGCAGAATACAGTACTTGAGGAAATGTAGGACAAATGATATCACATTCCAACTCAAACAACTAAACCTGACTGATAATTAATCACTCTTATCAGTGAAGCTGCAGTTTGTTTCCACCATTAAAAGGTAATCAACGCTTCACACTTGATCACAGCAATAGTGTGCGTTTTTCTTCCACTCTTAATTCTCAGTTTTTACACACAAGCCTTGATTTTACTTGTTCTTAAACTTTTCCAGTGACACACAGTACATCTTTACTTTGGACCTGATAGATGATCTGCAGATGTTAGATTCCTCTCAACCTGAATTTAAATTATTTGCGGGCTGTTTTATTTCATTATGGCCTTTACAGTTCAAAGTCACATCAATTATATTGTTTTGATATTTTTTACATTTTATTTATGGTTTCAAAACCACAACAGGAAGAATCCAAAGTGATGATTCATTTTACAGCAGATTAAACATGCTGACTGCATGTCTGTCCAACATCAAGACTGATTTCAGCTTCACTGGATGAGACGATGAGACAGTAACACATGGAAAAGACGATTCATTGGTGTGTCCATCCGTGCATATACCATGTGACAGACATGACAAAATAATAATGACATAATGCGATGAAAAAGACGCAATAAGACGAAAAAGATGTGACAAGATGAAAAACAATGTAAAAGAAGTGACAAGATATAAAAGACTTAATAAGATGAAAAGTGATGTAACAAGATGAAAAACAATCTAATGAGACAAAAAAGATGTAACAAGACAAACAATAACATAAAAGAAGTAACAAGATGAGAAAGACTCAAGATATAACAAAATGAAAAAGATATGACAAGATGAAAAATAACGTACAGGATTAAAAACGACATAACAAGACTAAGACGACCTAAAGGGACAAAAAAGACCTAACAAGATGAAAAAGATGTAAAAAGATGAAAAACGACATAACAAGACAAAAAGTTACGTAACAAGACAAAAAATGACCTAACAAGAAAAAAAGGTGTAAAAAGATGAAAAATAACAACAGAAGTCTCAAGATGAAAAATGACTAAAGACATAACAAGATGAAGAAGATGTAACAAGACAATAAATGACGTATAAAGACCTAAAAAGATGCAACAATAACATAAAAGTCAAGTCAAGTCAATTTTATTTATATAGCACCAATTCACAAAGTTGTCTCGAGACACTTTACATATACAGTAGGTCTAGATCACACTCAAAAATTAATTATATTTGCATCCAACAATTGAAACAATAAAAGAAGTAACAAGATGAAAAAGACTCAAGACTTAACAAGATTAGATGAACGAGAAAAGATGAAAAATGATGTAAAAGACAGAAGAAGATGAAAAATGACATAAAAGTCAAACAACAAAAAAAACAAAAAAAAAAAAAAAAAAAAAAAACGGACAGGGACGGAGACTCAACCGCAGAGAAGAGACGGGTTTCATTTAACTTTGTAGAAATGTCTTTCAGAGGACAATTTATTCATTTTTATTCTCTTAAGTGCATTTCAGAGCCTGTTGGCTACTTTTTCACTTTTATTTGAGAAGTTGAATCAGTGCTTTTACTTTTACACAACTATTTGTCCTACCTGACTAAAAAACGTGTGTACTTTTGCAGCCTTTAACTTTATGAGTTGTTTGATGCAAATTTCCTTTTATTCTTTTGTGTGTGTGTGTGTGTGTGTGTGTGTGCGTGTGCGTGTGCGTGTCAGGATGCAGCAGAAGGAACCAAACTCTCATGATCTCAAAAGACTGACCTTTAAGAAAGGCAATTCAAAAGAGCTCTTGTTTGAGTTCAAAAGAGAAGCGACTCCCTCTGAGACAATGTAAGATATTGCCAGTTTAAAATCCTTGTTTAGACTTTGTTCAGTTTAGTTGAGTTTACTCTACTAAAAACTAAAAGTGCTTTGATCAATAATTTATGTTCATGTTTTCATTGCTATTTTATTTTGAGAAGACTTGTTGAAGATCCATGCTAACTGACAGCAACATTCTTCTTGATTGTTCTTCTCCGTGCAATATTTTACACGTAAGAGATAATATGAAGTAATATACATGTTCCCTCCACAGAGCTGACCAGAGGTCAGACGTTCCCATTGGTCAGTTTGCCCAGCAGCGTCAAAAATCCCTGGACTCTGAATTTATGGTTTGTAAATGTACAATGTACATTTTCCTACTGCGTACTGACCAAGTTAGAAGAAGCTAAAAACCCTCTTACAGTAATAATCTGACCAACAATCTCTTCATGATATGAGAAAATGAAAACATCCAGTAAACTTCTTCACATTCAGCATGTGAGTAAACAGGAATTAAACCAACTTCACCACACTGTCCTGCACTGCACTGACCTGCAGTGTCCGTGTTATAAAACAGACAGCAGAACTCTCTCTGTCTGTAGTTTCCCACTGTTGATGATCAGTGAGGCTTCAACTGCAAAAATACATACAACATTTAATGCATATGGAGCACAAAAACTGGACCATTCAAAAAATACAACCTCAAAGGGTAAAATTGAGTCAAAAGATTCTTTTGCTCATTCTAAAGTCTTGTGGCCGTAACAGAAAAAAGTATTCTCAGTCTTAAGCTGCAGGAAAACTGGAAAAAATGATTCTCCAGGAGCAATAAAGCTATAAAACATATCTATCATAGGTCTAATAAATGAGGCAGTTATTACCAGAAATATTGCATTCATGATAGTTTCCTTAAGTATCCTGCAGGCTAAAAAGAGAATCAACCCTTGTCAAAGTCTTGTTGAAGAGTATTAAGGAACTTAGGACAGTAGGACAGGTTTAAGGTCTTTACCAGCTCAGTCGGTGTGTCAGTTAGGACAGACGAGGGCATGCAGGACGTTCCAGCTGAATCTTTTACTGTTGTTGAAGGATGTTTGAGCTGTTTTTTTTTCTGACAACAGAAGCAAAAAGGATAAAGAATATTAGACGAGACATAATTCCCGATTTAAACGATGAATAATCCAAAAAAAGCTAATCAAAGCTAATAATATAATCACCATAAACTTGAGAATGAAGAAATAATTTTACAGAAAGTTAATCTTCACAACAACTGAATTATAATCTACTAAAGTCATTCTAAATGCATTTAAATCAAAGAAACTCACATGTCTTGTCCTCAGTTCACACAGTTTGAAGGAAGGATGAAGCGTCCACATGTTCCTTTGTTCTCCAGAGAATGGAGGGCCCAAAGTGACCAGGCTGCTATCGAGACTCCGCCCATCCAGGAAGAGGGAGGCAGGTAAAGAGAGAGTTTCAGGATTTTCCACACTTGTATTGTTTAATGGCTGATTGTAGATATGGACAGCTTATAGCAGTATCTGCTGCTTTATACCTCTCCTCCAAAGCAGTTCACAGGCAAATATTATACTTTTTACTCCACCACATTTATTTGACAGCTGTAGGAAAAAGTAACTTTTTTATATCAAGCTTTTACAGGCATTTCCCCTTAAAAGTTCTTAAATTAAACAAGTTTTTGAGGTAAAGTCGTTTCATTTCACAGTAAAAAGTGTGAGAGACAGAATGAATATAATTTATATATCAGAACTTAGTTTTTCTCTTCTTTTCCTCCACCATTTATCATCTCATGACCCCTCAGATTTGACCCCTAGGTTGGGAACCACTGGACTAAACTAGCTAAAGTAGTTTATATTGAGCAGTTGCAATAATACTGTGCTGTTGACAAGTCAGTACTTTATTATTCATCTAATAGTGTCACATGTAACGTCAGTCACAGCTTCCATTGTCCTGCATAATAAGTATCTTTACTTTTAATAATTAAAGTACATTTTGTTAAAATTACTAATATACTTTTACTCAAGGATGAACATTTCCTGCCATGGTTGGAGAGGACATGTCCCCATAAACCAAGTATAAGCTGTCAGTCTCCTGCCTGAGGTGCACAGTGTGAGAGGAGACAGAGAGACACTGTGCTGCTGCCAGAGGAGTGCTGACTAAGATTACAGCTACATGGGGAAAAAATGTCAAAATAACAGATTTATACATATTTCTCACATTCTCCCTGATGGTCTGAATAATATTAATTCATATATTAAATATGTTGCTGTTACGGACACCGCAGTGCCTATCTTGTGTGTGATGCTTTTGTTGTGTAGTTTAATTGTGTTTATTTCAGTGTGTGGTATCCGGTCCCTGGTTGGCTCCAGCTGAAGGGGGTGTGTGTGGTCACACCCGCGCTATCTGGTTCGCTGGTTGGTGTCGTCGTTGATCTGTCCACCAATCGCTGGGATGCAGCCGGGTCGACGCTATATAAGCTCGACGAGGATGACGTTCGAGGCAGCTGACGTAGACGACAGCTCGCCACACGTGCCTCTAGGTTTTGAACGAGTTGTGATTTGTACTGTGTTATCTGAGGCACCTAAGTTATGTGTGATTTGGGTCGGGGCCAGGAAGAAGATTTAAAAACTGATAAAGGTCTCATACACTGGGTAGTTTAACTTTGTTTGTCACACTAGGCTTAGGGGTGCTGTCTCCCCTTGTATTCAAGTTTTAAGCCGAGTAAGGTAGGATAAGAGTTTTGTTTATTGGTTTTGGGTTTCATTGAACTGTTAAGCTCTATTTCAGGGAGTCCTCTTTTTGTTATATTTGTTTCGTTGTTTTGAGCAGCACCCGCCGGCCCGTTACCTGGTTAGTTTGTTTTCCCCTCGTCTGCTTATTTGTCAATTTTTCAACTTTGTGTAAATAAATAACTTTATTTTACCAAGTACAACTGGTTTATGTTCCTTCCCTTTTCCACCTCGAGCTAAGGGTCGTAACAGTTGCCAATAAAAACAGACACATGGTTTGGGGTAGGAAGTCGACCAAACCAATGTGAGGCATAATGAGGGTGAGAGTGGAATCTTCCAAACTTAAAAATGCATTATTTTGCATTTTCCATCAGTGGATAAAGAGAAGAAGAGAATGTCTTAGTTATTAGTATTAGTATTTTCTGATGCAGTTTTGACACATGAATCACAGCCGTGTGCATCAATGACTCGAGAACAGGGTGGTGGTTGACCTCAGGTCTGATAAAGTGTTTTTTCAGTTTGATTCAAGAAAAGCAGCACATTCAGATGCCAGTTGTAGAAACAAAATGACAAATCCACAAACAAAAACTAACAAAACAAAAACTTGATTTTTTACAGCCTTGAAGATTAGTGTATTAACTATTGTTCCAGTCCAGTGTCGTCATTTTGAGTTTTGTAGAGTTCAGATTTTCTGTCCAGTTGTGCTTCTTGCAGTCTCAGTTTGTGTGTCAATTTTTCCACTAAAAAGATTTGTTCCACAGTTTTTAGCCACTGTTTTTTTTCACTGGTGGTGTAACCTTACCCCAGTTCCTTCTGATAGCTTTCTTGCTATCAATATTTTGATCAAATATCTATCACTAGCAATAACATTTTCTTCAGAGAATTCACATAGATAAGCCACCAAACAACTTTTAGGAACATCACATCCAAGTATTTGCTGTGGCTCCTTATCAACCATTTCCCCATATATAATTATTTTCTGAAATTTCCAGAAAACATGAGAATGATCCACATCAGAAGACCTGCACTCTCGCCAACATTTCTGAAGGTTGTGCAGCTGCTTACTTTTCATTTTCAGTGTAATCAAGAAACAAATCAAATTCTTCCATGAGAATTCTCTCCAGGTTTGTGAATTAGCAGATGATTGATGTCTCCCACATATCATGTCGATCTCTGTTTGAAATTTCTAGATGTTACCAGTTTTGATGGAAAGCTTGTCTCCAAACAGTGAGTAAAATAAATAATTTTCCTTCAAACCTGTCCCTGTATTGTGTCTTGTTCTCATCAGACGCCTGTGAAGTCAGACGGAGGAATTGAACAGATGATAACATGAACCTGACGGTGGAGGAGCTTCAGGAGATCCTTTACCCTGCACTGAAGATTCAAGTTTGATTCCTCTGTGTCTCAGGGGTCAGTTACCAGCAGAGCAACTGGCTCAACCTGTACATCTGCCCATTTTGTACAAAATGATTCCTCAACATTTCAGTAACATTTTCAGTAACTGTCAGAATTAGTTCATATGATTACTAAGTTATGAAAATGTCCAGTGGTCTGCAGTTAAAATCTAACCTGGGTTCATCTTCTCCCGACTCACTGAGTTTGATTTGATTTAATTAGATTTTTTTTATTTTGAACATTTAAAAAAAATATATATGTAGAGAAAAACAAAACGAAACAGAAACAAACAATAAAAAAATGAACAGACTCACAATGAGAAACATTAATTAACATTTGATGTCTGAAAAGGAGCAGGAAGAAGCAACAGCTTATCTAACCCTACCGCTAATCCATCAATAATCAATCTATTATATAAATCCACTCTCCTCCCCATGAATCAACTCATTTACACCACCGCACTTCTTAATACCTGAGAATATTACCCCAAAAATACAAAATGAGAAAACCGATAACAGTTAACACCCTCACCGTGCTTTACATTCCTTTTCATTATTTCTGTACTTTGCAAAGATCATTTCTTTGTACCTCTTTTTAAACTGTCTGATATCTTTACTTTGTTTGATTTCTTCACCCGATGCGCTCCACAAAATCCACAAACCCCTGAACCCGTCCGGACCAGATGCTAATAAAGACTTTCTGTCAGTTAAAAAACAGCAAAATGTACAGTGATATTATTTGTATTAATGTGTAGATATTAGCATTATTCTTGTTTGCACTAAGAGTGAGGAACTTTTTTTGTAAGGTTCAGATGTATAATAATAATGATAATAGTCATAGTAATAATACAAAGAGGCTTTGCATATAAAGATGTTTGAAAATATTACATTTAAAACATTTTATGATTATTGTAAATAATACAACATGTTTATAAATAAAAGAATGTTCTAAAAACATCTGTCTGCTTTGTACAATATTTTTGGCACAACATTTGCACAAACTGCTTAACTGCAAGTGAACCTCTCAGATGAACGCCTTTACTGTGACATAACAGCTATCTGTGGTGCTTATTCTTGTGATCTTATTTATTATCTCATATTTTGTTGCGTTTATCATGAACTGTTATTGTTGCAGTATGAATTATTAGTGTTGGTTTAAAAAGAAAGTGCACTTCGTTTAATGTTCTGTGAAGTTTGAAGTTAAAATAAAATAAATAATAAAATACTTCAAAGTTCAAATAATATTTTAATTTTAAAATCTAAAATAGGTCGTGGTTGATGTTCAAATCTTACAGCCTGTAACTCTTAATATAAATCTTCCTCCAGGCATCAAGCACGTCATCCATGATTGGTGGCAAGCTGCTGTTTTTACTGGATTTTCTGTTAACATGCAGATATTTTTAAGACATGTCTCATATCTAATAAAACATGTCTCTCATGCTGTTCTTTCACACTTAACTGAGTAGAAGTGTAAAAATAATAGGCCATGTCTAAGTATCCCAAGGGACATACATGAGGGGGATGCCGGTACAATTTCTATCAGGGGAACTTTGAACCTCCATGAAAGGCTGCAAAACTTAAACAAGACACGTGGCATTCAAGTGTCACTGGGACTGTGGGTAATGAGAGGGTCCTCACTGCACAACATGGAACGGAGCCGGGTCAGACGGACGATTGTAGATATGAATATGCACAGTACTGACAAAAAAAAAAAATTAAAATAAAACATAAAATAATGAACTTAAATACACTCAATAATAACAATATATTAAAGGGAATGAAATATACACATGTATACACATGTGGTTAAAAACAAGGTTTATTTATAATATATAATAAAAAATGATGTGTAAAATACATTTATGCATTTCATTTGTGTAAAGTTATTTTAAATATAAGTTTCCATTTATATATGATATATGACTTAAATATATTTGTATTTTATATATTATAAATTTTGACTTGTTGCTATGTTTTGCAGAATGTGCAATTTTCATAATGCACGGTGTGCTTTGTGTAAAACATAATAACAGCTCTTAAATTAGGTTTTTTTTTTCTTACAGGTGCTGAAAACACTTGAATTGTAGTTTGGATGAAGTGCTTGAAACTGCTTGAAATCAGAGAATTTGGACATTTTTTTCTTTAAAAAAGAAAAAAGACTCAAAATGGTTCATTGATTAATTAATTTGTCAAATTCTTGTCACTTGAAAAACAGGTCCAACCATGTGCAGCACGCAGAGCACATGCTCGTACTCCATGGCTATTTTCATCATTGATTGATCTGTTGATTATTTTCTCTAGAAATCAATTTGTTTTTTGGTCCATAATATGTCAGAAAACAGTGAAAAATGTCAATCAGTGTTTCCCAGAGTCCAAGATGTGTCCTCAGATAGCTTATCTTGTCCACAACTAAAGATACATTACTAATCAATTATGAAAATATTTGGCGATTCATCTGAGTGAAGACATGGACTATGGACACATATATGATGTGATTTCTGAGTCACTGTCACTGTGTCCTGCAGCACATGTGTCAGTGCAGATGCAGAGTGGTGGAGAGCATGAACTCGAAGTCTGGACAGGAGCAAGCAGGCTGAGACCAGCACCATCCACCTGTACCATGACTCACAGAGACACAGACGGTCAGTCTCCACAGACAGGAGACAGACAGGCAGGAGGACTCTCTGATCTTCACTTGCTTTAAAGAACAATTTGATATTTTGAAAAACAATCATTTGCTGCAAACTCAGTGTCACTGCTACACATCCAGGGCGTTTCATCTAGCTGCAGCTCACAGTCTTCACCAGCAGATGGAGCTGGCTTGAGACAGATCAGGGAGGTCATTCACAAAATAAAAGAAAAATACATGTTAAAAAGGCTTTATTTCCAATCTGAAATATCACTTATTAAAATCATCAAAAAGGATTAAATGCAGTGTACAGTAGAGGCTGTGTGTGTGAGACAGCAGCTCTTACAGCAGCTGTACAAAGTGCAGCAGAGTGTCTCAGCTCCTCAGGTCCAGCTGAATCGTCCTCTGCAGACTGGCGATGCTGGCGTCCAGAGCGGACAGGCCGTCTCTGAACGCCGCCTCGGCTCTGGTGTCAAAGGTGGAGCCTGACCTCGTGCTCCAAGTAGAGCACACAGACTGCTCGTCACACTGGGACAGAGTAGAGTCCAGCAGTCGTCCACGTGACTGGACGTTTTCTGAACTGTGCGATTGGTGTAGAGGAGAGTTGTGGTGACGGGCTGACGTCTCTGCAGGTTCGTCCACTTGCTGAGGTCTGACATCAGGATGTGATGGTGCGTCTCTCAGCTGGACTGAGGTCAGTTTCTTTGGCTCTGGTGTGTCTCCGTCTCTCTCTGCAGACACAAATGCGTGCTGTCCCAGAGACAGCAGGTAGTGTGTGATGAGATCAGCTGGGGGGTCAGCTGGGACCTGCTGCAGACTGTCCTCAACTGGAGGACGAGCTGAGGACTTCACACTCTGAAGAGTCCTGAGACAAACAGAGAAGAAGAGACATGAGAGTGTATCTCTCACAATAACGTGCTGCACTCACATATCCTCTACAGCAGTGATCCCAAACACTGGGTCGTGACCCACAGGTGGGTCACAGGAGCTTTTATTTGGGTCGCCAAATAAATAAAAGTCTATGGAAGAAATTCTGCTAATTTAAGATTTATATCTGTTATTATATTTAAAGTTTTTAAAATTGTATATTGCATGTATGTATGGACTTATTTTATCTAATTTATGAAGTAGACTAAAAATGTCAGATATTTATTTCCTGATGACAGGAAATAAATATCACAACCCAGCACATTGTGACGGTAGCAAACCACATGCGCGCCAGCGACAACACACACACACACGCCTACCTGTTCAGGTGTTCTATCTCTTCAAGTCTTTGCTGGGCGAGTGAGGCCAACTCACTCTTCTCTCTCTCACTGACCAGCAGCCTGCTCCTAGCAGCCTCCAAGTCTGCAAACACAGTCACACATTTTGAATATCTTCATTATTGTCTTAATATAAAAATCACAGGTGTGTGTATTTGGCAGTAACAGAGGAAGTAATCAGATTATTTACTTGAGTAAAAGTGTTAATATAATACTGCAACATTAAACTACTGTTACAGTCACCTAAGTAAAGAACATTAGTGTTATTTGCAAAATGTACTGAAAGAATCAAGTAAGAGTACTCATGGAGATTTAAATGTTCCCTGCTCTATTACAATATATGACTATTATTATTATTATTAATGCTGCATTAACGTGTAAGCAGCAGTTTACAGTTGTAGCTGGTCCACGTGAGCTGGTTTCAACTAATTTTTCTCTATTATTTGTATCTTAATTTAGAAAAAGGCATATTTTATAAAATGGTGATAAAGACGAGCATTTTATGTTTTTTTTCAGTTGTTTTTTTACATTTAAAAACTGGTCATCATTCACTTACATTGTTTGAGAGATTCTGCAACACTGTTTTCCTGTGAAACTCCAGCAGTGTTTTGGGACTAAAAAACTACACCTGACCTTCAATCGGCATGAGGGTGAGGAGATAATGACTGAATTTTTCATTTTTGGGTGAACTATGCCTTTAAAAAAATCACAGAGGTTTATGAGTTGCTGTTTGAGGAGAAACTTTGTGAAACGCCGTCTATGACAAACTCTTAATTATTTGTCCCCTCTTGTAGACTTGGTAAAGGTAAAACATGAAGCTGTTCCTCTCTTTGTATAAAGATCTGGTGTCATTTGTTCTGGTGTGTCTGATCTGCCTCAGTGACAGCACTTACTTCTCGCCGTGTATCATTCATTTACACCCATATTGCTGCCATTTCTCACACAGTTCTGCTGAATAAATCATTTTTGGGAGTAATGAACAGGATTATTTACTCTGGATACAAAAAAAGTACCCGTGTTTGGTTCCAGTTAGGAGGAAACAAAGTCTCCCAAACTTTTTGGTTTGGAAATCCTGACTATTTTTGAGATCTCAAGGTTTGGTAGGTGTGGTTATATATTCATCACACTGATGAAGAAGTGTAGATAAGACTGAGCTGTCAGCTGATGAAAACATTGTTAGAGCAGTGATGGTGTGTGAACCTGTCTTGATGAGTGTGTTCTCTGCCTCGCGTCTCTCAGCTGGCTCTGTGTGTCCTCATGGGCTTTCCGTAGTTCTGTCAGGTCGTCCTGGAGCTCCTGCAGTCTGGACTGAGCTGTGCCGAGCTCCTCCTGCAGAGACAACACTGCGGACGGAGAGACACCTTCTGTCCTGAATGTCAACTTCACAAGACAAGAGACAACAAACACACACACACACACACACTCTCAGGCTTTACCTTCTGAGGTCCAGAGTGTGTCCATGTTCTGTTGTCTCTCCCTCTCCTTCAACTGCTGCTGCAGTGTCCTCACACGCCTGAGACACACACACAAAATGTAATTACTGGAGGTAAGTGTACTGAGACTGTGCGAGCTGGTTTTGCCTCATCTGTTCAGCAGCAAAAAAGGCAGCTGCCTGGCCACAATCTTCTTACATCACAACTAAATCCTCACTAAAATATGTTTCTGAAAACATATGAACTTGTGAGTGAGAAATAAACAATGCAGTTAGAGAACATTCGTCCATATTGTACAGCTACAGCAGCCAGTGGAGTCGCCCCCTGCTGGTCATATGAAAGAATGCAGGTTTAAAGGCCCTTCTGCGCTGGCTTCACTTTTCGACCCCAAAGCTCTGTCCACTATTTAATATACAGTCTAAGGACAGTGTGTGTGTGTGTGTGTGTGTGTGTGTGTTACCTGCGGAGCTGTGTGTTCTGGCTGTGCAGTGATGACAGCTCTGGTTCAGTCTGGATGTTTGAATGACCAACGTTCATCAGAGGTGACAACACAGTCTGCTCCAGATGACTGAGCAGCCTCTCTGCCACACTACCTGCATACACACACACACACACACACACTCACACATGACACACACAACACACAGACTTGTCTTGCGTATCAGAGTTAGATACTAACTAGCATAGCACAATAACATCTGTCAGTGCACAATAAAAAAAACTGGGGAGAAATATAGACTGAAAGTTCAATGAATATGATTATGTAGGGAAAATAAACAAACAAGAGTTTGTCGATGCAATCATTTTAACCTTTATTTCATTGAAAATTAAACTTAAATCCTTTTTAATCATTTTATTTATTTTGTGCTGCTTCAATTCAAATCAATATATGATATATAATATAATATAATATATATAAGTCTTAGACTTCAAACAGCCCTTTAAACTTGCAGGCTCCAGTACTTTGGTCGAACCCCACAAGTATAGTGGGCTCCCAGCTTTTGGACTGCCAGATGTTTCCTGCCAAAAAGTCATTTCATTTGTCATTCTAGGCAGACCTGCAAGGATTAGTCGATTAACTGTTGCCAACTATTTTGATAATCGATTTATTATCATTGTCATTTTTCAAGCACAAGTGTCAAACATTGTCTGGTTTCAGCTTCTTAAATGTGAGAATTTGCTGCTTTTCTTTGTCATTCATGACAGTGAATGAAGAGTCTTTGGGTTTTGGACTGTTGATTGGACAAAAAAAGACATTTAGAGACGCCACTTTGGGAAATTTTGATGAACATTTTTAAGATTTATTTGAGATTTTATAGACTAAACATTTAATCAATTAATTGAGGAAATTCCAAATAAAAAAATTACAATATCAATCATTTTATGCTGTTTTATTTTGTGTGATAATGCTCTTTAAATATATTGGATGCCAAATTATTAATTATTTTTCTTCATAATCTGAGCACAGCAGGCAGAGTGACACTTTGTAAAGGAAGTTTTGTCCCCTCTGTTAGACTCAGTGCCTTTAATGTCTCTGACTCTCTCTTATGTGTGGCACTGAAATCATGGACCTTTCAGGGACAGAGTGTGTGACTCACATCAGCGAGGGTCCACTCTATAAATCTGCACGGTGAGTTTCTTCCTAATGGAGAGGACAGACACAGTGTCCACAGACGGAGCTCACCTTGTCCAGCGATCAGAGCCTTGAGCTCTCCCAGCAGATGCCGAACTGTCCTCATCTTCACCTCTGTCTCTGCACTGCTGTCCTCCCTGCTGTCTGTGTCCTGCATGTTGGACATCATTACACCACAGGCCTGTGAGCGTGTGTCTGCGGCAGTGCTGTGAGTATCAACGTCTCTGACAGGAACAACATCCTCCTCGTCTCCATCACGCCCTGCCTCACAGTGAGGGGTGGGCGGGGGCGGAGGGATGGAGGTCTGAGATGGAGGGATGGAGGACTTGGGTGGAGGGTTGGCGGGGGAGAGCTGCTGTGGGGTTTGAGGATGTCTCTTTGGTGGATGCAGCTTCACTCCTGAGTGTGCAGCTGGGACAGTCTGATGTGTTCTTCTCGGAGTGGTGCAGCCTGCTCCACGCTGGACTGACTGACACCTCTTCTGCTCTGCAGATGGAGGTCAAAGAGAAGATGTAGCAACATTAGATGACAGTTTTTGTTATTTATGAGTTATGTTAGTTTAACATATTGCACATCAACATCTACATCTACTGCAGTAGTTGTGAACAAAACAATGACAGATTTGATAATAACATGCAGGCTTCCTGGACTTTGACAGCTCACGTATGAGACTAAAACTAATCAGTGAGGTTTTGTCGTGCTTTGGCTCCAGTCTTGAAGGGCTGCAGGATGTTCTGCAAACCAGCAGATGTCACTCTGACACTCAGTTTAAAGCCTCACAAAGGTTCATCCTGCCATCACGGTTTGTTGATGGCATGATGACTCTCAGTACATCAGGGACCACAATGGAAACAGGTCTGTGTGTGATTTAATGTCTTTGTCACAACACCAGAGTAACCCTCTCACTCACACACTGATAAACACACACCTACCTGTGTGTGAAGGCAGCTTCTTGATGCTCTTCTTCCCCAGTGATGGTCTTGATTTGGCCGCTCCAACCTTCACTGCTCTGGAGGGGCTCGGCAAGGACTTCTACGAATACACACAGACACACACACATCATTGTGATAGAACAGGATTTTGAGGATGGCTTATAACCAGTGGTGGAAAGAGTACTGAATATCTGTGCTCAAGTACAAGCACTATTACATTACTAAAATATTACTCAAATACAAGTAAAAGCACTGGTGTTAGAAAACTACTTGAGTAAAAGTATTCTTGAAGGACTCACACTCACCTCTCAACACAAATTTTGTGTTTTTTCCTCAACCAATAGTTGAAAACACGAACAATCAATCAATTAATTGTTGATAATTTATAAGATACAATACGTATATTTCTTTATTTTTTCTCTCATTTTCATTTTTCTGTTTGGTTTTGTCATTTTAAGTTTCCTTATTCAACAAATGAGATAGTTACCACAATCTCAAGACTATTGATTCCGTATTGATTAATTCATCTTTAATTGGTCAAATTCTGATGGAAATCAATCAGTGAAGAATCGTTGAAATTCCAATTACAAAACGTGTGCCTGCTGCAGTGTTTTGGGGATTTTTCATCCATATGTCCTGATTTTAATTGGTTTGTTTGTGATCAGATCACCTGATTGGCTACTAAAATGCAGATGAAAGGTTTGGATATGAATTCAAATTGCACTCAGTACAATTATGATTTTAAAAGTAACTAAGATTACATAGTGTAATGCATAATTAAGTACAAGTAAAAGTACACACTTGAAAATATACTAAAAAGTATATAAAAAAGTATAAAGTATAAAAGTACAAGTATTCCAAAAACTACTTAATTACAGTAATTTGAGTATTTGTAATTAGTTACTTCCACCCCTGCTTGTAACTAAGGCTTAAAGTCCATTCATCCAACCAACAATGTAAACCCAGAAGATGAAAATGATATAGAACAGATAAGAAGAGAGAGAAGCAGCAGATCCTGGTGTTTTTCTCTCAGTAAAGTGAATAATTGATCATCATTACTTCTTGGCTGCAGTATTTATGACCATAATGATTTTAGGAGACATATCCGACCTGCTTTCTCAGCCTGCAGGATGCCACCGAGCAGGGCAGCACAGCGGTCCAGACCTTTGTGGAGGGACGTGACCTGGGAGGAGAGGACACGGCTGTGAGCAGCAAGAACACTTCAATCAAGTCCAACCATAACATGTTGACTCTGTAGTCCTTCTAAATCAAAGCTTTAATAAGGACTTAAGGTTTAAAAATGTGTATTTTGATTAGCATTAAGAGAACTCTGAGACACTTTAAAAAGTAAAATGGCTGCTCACTACGACTCTGCTGTGAATATGAAAAAAATAAGAGGTGTCAACTCTGTCAGCTGACATATACATTTAATAAACAATGAATCACTAGGAGGCCGACCCTTTACAAGGTTTAATAGCCAAGAGTTTAATCTTAGACAATATGTTTTCCAGTAAGATGGGTGGATGATACACTCCTGTGAAGCACACTGTTTCAATACATTGTGCTGGAGCTTGTGTCAAATGAAGAATGTCACGTGACTGATGACCTCCAAAGCTTCAAACACAACAGATGCTTCAGAGAGCGTTTCATTCAGTGTGAAAGTTTTCAAAGTTTTACAGCTAAACAATGTGGTTTGCACATTAATGGGATCAGAGGAGAGGGGAATATTTGAGAAATGTGGCAATGCAGCTACATTAGAGAGACATAATTGTAAATGTGAGTTATTGTTATTGATTTATTTGTATGTTTTCATTGATGCATTAACATTATTACCCGTATGCACTGATAAATAAAATGGTTAAATTCAACCTTTCTTTTCCTGGTCTTATCATTATAAATCAGGGGTGGGCAATTATTTTTCATGGGGGTCACATGAGAAATTGATCAGGCTGCTGTGGACCAGACACAAATGATATCAGGTCCTAATAATGGCTAAATATCTAATAATGGAATGGTAAGAAGTGTTCTATATAGGGCACTTCTACTGTTGGTCACCCTTTCTGTATTGCCATGTGATGAATTGTGGACTAACATTTTGCTGGAAATGTCCAAAACATGATGTTTTACAGAGAACCATGCAGGCTACATACAGGTTACAACGATAGTAGCAGCAAAAGTAGAACAACATAAACAACATGGGTGTACAGCACTGAGAGAATAAAGTTACACTTTAATATAACAGATACAGTTCATTATCATTACCAATGAACACAGCACTGAGCCCTTTCAAAATAAAGGTCTGATAAAGGTTTAATGTTAGGCAAAATGCTGCTGACTGTCTTTTCTAGATTTTTCATTTTTAGTGTTTCCATGAAACCTTTAAGCAGGCCGCAAAATGATCATACCAACTAAAAGTAAACATTTTATTGTGATAAATATTTCAGCTATATCACCCAGCCCTGGTTCATCTGCATCATTCTCCGTCTCTAAATGTCCTCTCATGTCTTTTGGACTGACCGTATTGACTCACGTCATTACCTGGTCTTCAGAGTCAGTGGAGTACAGAGAGTAGGCCGGATCAGGTCGGGCTGCTGCTCCTGGATTTGGAGTCACTCTGGGGATCAGATCAGCAGAGTCAGGTGAGTGCTAACAAGAGTGTGGTGCAGAAAGTCATTTTAACAGGTGAGTAAAGGTGGTGTGCTCACCGCTCCTGGCTGGCTGCACTTTGACTCTTCCTGACAGCCTCCCCGATGTCACCACCTGCCAGTCAACCAACATATACAGCTGTAGTACTGAAGCAGCTGGACATTTTACGTCTCAAAGAGACACTTCACCCCAAATATACCTATTTTTTCCTCTTGTGAAGTCTTATTTATCCATCTATGCTTTGGTGCCTAATTCTAGAGATCTCGGTAGATAACTCGAGTGTCTCCTACCTTGTTTTTAGCTGCTGTTCCTCTCATGGTTAACGGCAGCTCCGGACGTTAGCTGTTGGTTGGAGGTTTCTCCATGTACGGAGTTATTCCATTTCCACAGGCTCCACCGGTCCAAACACAAGTTTGAAACGGGAAATATGGAGCTGACCAATCAAATAAGGCGGAAAACGCAGCAGAGTGGGCGGAGCTGCACAACCAGGAAGAGCAGTGAAAAGTAACGTTCAGTGGCGTATGGAAACCTCAGTGTTACCATTGACAGACGCTCCGTTGGGAGGGGTTCTGTTCTAGTCATTGATTAGGAACAGAAACTTGTTCCACAACGCTTTCTGCCTGTATCATTGGTCCATTAATTACTACAGTACCCATGTGCCTCACTGACCGTTGCTAAGGAGACGACGCCACGCCAGCCAGCTCAAACGGCGCGCAAAGACACATAGAATAGCCCATATACTAATATACATTACCTGATAGTCATTAATAATGTGTCAATTTAATGGTGCAAATGGCAAAAGTGGTAGAATGTTTATTTTATATAGCACTGATTAGCTCCATCACATCTTAATACTTTGTATTAATCTGAATCTGTAAACTATTAAGTACCAGCATCAAAGAAAGGTACAAAATAGTGCAATATTTCCCTCTGAAATGTAGTGGAGTATAAGTATAATCTAACAAAGTAGAATTACCCAAACAATTTAGTTCGCAATGGTACTCAGTACTTGAGTAAATGTGATTATTTACTTCAGTCAGACAAGTCCCTGCTTGAATCATTTGCTATTTGTGTGACAGACTGGTACATTGATAGTAACACATTTATAGCCAGCTGATCTGTTTCTTTTTTTTAATGGTGTGAGTGTACATATTCACCTGTCTGTGACCTATATCTAAAAGGGAACAACCTTTCAACTGCACTATCCCGTTTTTTGTCTTTTGAGAGTCAATAATGTAATAATAAATAATAATAATGATAATTTATCAAGGATTAAACAGTCCATGTAACACATGACATAAATGTAGGCTTTGCTTTGAACAAATATTCATTTATTGGTGATCTTTAGCCTAGTAGGAAACAAATTATATCTGGAATATGACATTCTCAAGTTTTGCCTTTGGTCAGACATCGTTTTCCTTATTCAACATGTTAAATGCAAGTGATGATTAAAAAAAAATAAAACAAACAGTCCACAATATTCTGGTCGGGAAAGACTGATCAAGTTGTCCGATCCTACAGAAGACCTAGTTTCTTTGTTAAACATCTCACTTTACTCTTTTTTTAACTTTGTCTGGCCTCAGACAAACTGTTTTTCCTTCAAACAAAAACACTGTGATAAAAGTACAACAATCTGAACATGTGAAAAGAAAAGAAAAAGAACTCAGGTCAGTGCTGAGGGGCTGTGCTGTGACAATATACTCTTTACTCCCATTCTTCATCATCATCGCCTGCCGTCTGAGCAGCTGGCTGGGTCTTCACACCATTGTCCTGGAAAGACCCTCCCTGAGGACCCCGAGGACACAGACAGAACACCGTGAGGACACAGCAAGGACAGGCAGCTACACTTAAGATTCTGGAGAGAAAAAACAAGTGGCTATAAAACAGCACAACCAGTTACCTTCCTGGAGTCTGAGGAAGCAAAGCTCTTCCTCGGAGTGTTGAAGCCCATGGAACCAGAGCCACCACTGAAGGCACTCTCCTCCAACCATGAGGGCACCTCCTGCTGGGCCTGCCGATCACAGTCAACACAAGTAAACAATGAAGGCCAACACTGACGGGGATTAAAGTTGCTTCCTACTGTTAACAGTGGCTTCACTTTACATGACTGAACAATAGAATGTTTTCTCTGGGAGAATAACTGTGCAGTATGTGCAGACTGAGCATGAAATGAAAGGCTGTGTATATTCAGATGTCTTTTCATGGCAGACAGCTCTCACCTTGGACAGGATTGTGACCAGGGCACGAGCCAACTGGCCATCAGCATCTGGGTCATAGAAAGACACCGCCCTCCCAATGTTACCACAGCGGCCGGTTCTCCCAATACGGTGGACATATTCATCAATGTTGTTGGGGAGGTCAAAGTTCACCACATGCTGCACATCTGGAATATCCAGACCACGGGCTGCTACAGAGGTTGCCACCAGGACAGGGCATTTGCCAGAGCGGAAGTCTGCCAAAGCCTGTTCTCGCTCCCGCTGCTCCCGGTCACTGGCACACAACACAACACAACACATTAATATCTGCAGTAAAAACAAAGTGAAAATAGAGATTTCTGGACACATCACTCACCCATGAATGCTGGTAGTTGGAACCTTTTCCTGGCACAAGTAAGTAGCGATAAAATCAGCTTGTCTCTTGGTCTCCACAAACACCATGGTGCGCTCCGTTCCTGCAACAAACACCAGTCATCAAAATCAAGACAGTAAGATGACCAAAACCAGCTCACGTTTCCACGGTGTTAAATTCAAGTCTTACACTTTTAAATGCCACTGTTTAAACTTAAGGCCTATTTTGCAATCAAAGTCAAATGTGAAAATGTTGGTTATATTTCAAGTAATGACAGTAAGTGGTTAATTTAAAGTTGTGCTGTATGATTAAAAGCTTCACAAATCAATGAAGAACTGCCACAGCAACTTGTCCATATTACAGAAATATTCATTTATAAATTCAGCCTGCAATTAGGCATCCTGTGTTTGCAAACAGTACTATAAACAGCCTTTTCAGATAATTATAGAGTCACACGATTATTAATGGTGAAATTCTTGCCATATATTTAGAGATTTTTATGATATTGGAATTCAAGGGGCTGGAAATGGCTGCAAAAAAATTACCAGTGGTCTTGAGGATGTCAAGGAGCTGCTCTCTCTTAGAGAACTTGGTGACTTGAACAAATGTCTGCTCCACATCACTGCAGGCTCCGCCCACAATACCCACAGCCAAGAACAAATAGTCAGTCCTGAGGAAGTCAGCCGCCAACCTGGAAAAACAAGCTTCCATATTAATACACGTCAAGCTCACTTCTCCGACACAGTAAAAGCAGTGCTTGATAGTGCGGAGCAGACCTCTGGATGTCCTCAGGGAAGGTGGCACTGAACATCAGAGTCTGACGATTCTCTTTGGACGGCATTCCAGGAGAGCCCACCAAGCGGCGCATGTCAGGCTCAAACCCCATGTCCAACATGCGGTCAGCCTCGTCCAGCACAAAGTACCGCAGCTTAGTCAACCCAACCTACAGCACACGCACACCATTCAGTCACATGTTCAAGCCTTCGACTACAGACTGGATAACTTTGATGTAAATATCAAGTGAGTGAAAATGACACTACCTTTCCTCTTCCAATCATATCCAACAGTCTCCCTGGTGTTCCACACAGCACATTGCATCCCCTGGAGATCTCTCTGATTTGATATCCAGTGCTGACTCCACCATAAACCACTACTGGACGCACACATGTCCTGGAAGACAGTAGTATGTGCAACTTGATATCTGACATTTTATTTACAGGGTGTATTTAAGCAATTAATGGTTAAATGACTCTGATGTCAGTTAAATGTACCCATAGGAGAACTTCCTGGCCTCCAGGTAAATCTGGTTGATGAGCTCCCTGGTTGGGGCCACGATGATTACTTCAGGCTCCTGCAGCTCACTGAAAGAACTGGCTGCCACGCCATCAGCCATGAGCTTCTGCAGGATAGGAAGCAGGAAAGCAGCCTGGAGGCAGAACATGCATTTAAACTCTGTCCACAGGCAAACCTACCAGCCACCTGTTGATTCTTTCATCTCACCGTTTTACCAGATCCAGTCTGAGCACAAGCCATGAGATCTCTGCCGGCAGAGATGATTGGGATGCCGTGCTTCTGCACAGGAGTTGGCTTCACATAACCAGACTTGGTGACAGCTTTTCTCAGGGACTCACATAGTCCTGCCTCATCAAAAGTCTGAAGGAAAAACATAATTCAGTTACAAAAAAAGATGATTAACTCACATTTGTTACAATGGAGTGGTTTCAGTTACACCCTAGTTGTGGGATTTACATAAGGGCATCAGCTCAGTTTTTAGATCCTGTCCCAAGACATCAAAGTGAGGTGGGAGTTTGTGAGGCAAGACAAAACATCCTGAGCCACAGCACTCAGGTTTTAAACATGCCATCATACACCCTAAGTATTTTGGAACTTAAGTGTTTCTTAAATCATTATAGGATATAAACTTTTTGAGAGTACTATTTTCAATTTGGAATTCAGTTGTGGATTGTTAAAATGTTCTGAGTGGGAGCTCAGATGGTAAAGCGTGTGTCCCATGTACTGAGGCTGAGTCCTCGGCAGCAGTAGTGGGTTTAATTCCAGTCTGTGGCTCTTTGCTGAATGTTGCCCCCCACTCTAACCCTTTCATTTCATTTCTTTAACTGTACAATCAATAAAACCATTAAAAGGACCAAAAAACTTCTGAAAATATTTAGAGCATTATGATTTTGTTGTAAACTTGTTGCGTGAGAAGCTATCAGCTTACTGACAGCTCACTGTCCACAGAAACCACTGACTGAGTGGTCTGCTGTTATTCATGTCAACAAATCAATTGGTTCAATCAGATCCTTGCTGCATGCATAGACAGAGACAATGTACCATTAGGATATAAGTAAGATTTATTTTTGTTCAGCTTTGTTTAATTAATCAATATCACAGATTTTTTTCTTAGAAACCAACTGTTACAAACAGACAAGCAGCAAATCTCCAAATATCTCCAGCAATTGTTTATCAACTAGTTCATGAATTTATTGATTTCTTTACTTCTTACCATGATAGCCTGTGGTGGATTGGTTCCACTGACATCAACCATGATGTCATCATACTTGTCAAAGTTGATGCCTGACTTGTAGTGGGCAAAAATGGACTCTTCATCTTCAGGAAGGGTGGGGGGGATGTATGTGACCCTTGGTCCTGCAGGGAGGAACAGAAATTCTCTGTGGTGCAGGAGCGGAACAAGCCTCACCATACTGAAGGTGGAGGTGAAGAGTTACATTCAACAGTACATTAACTTACTGTCACCATCGCCTGCATCCTTATTTTCTCCATCTTCCTCTGTGTCAGACACAAACGTCAATCACATCAGTGTAATGTTTCAAATCCTAACTGAATGTCTACAATTGTGTTAAATGTCAAAAAGAAACTTACTTTGAGCAAAGGTGTCCTCATCTTTCCCACGGTAACCTGCAACAACACACAACATTTACTTGACATGAAATAATATTTAGCCTTTTGGAGGACTTGTTATTTCATTAATGTTCATTTACCTCCACCAAAGCCTCCTCTCCCACCTTCATCGCCACCTTTAACACATTATCAACATTAATCATCTGCTCTTCACATTTCAGACACTGGGTTACTTCAATTGCTAAACATCACTTTGCATTAAGAAATACCTGATCTGAAACCTCCTCTTCCTCTGCCACCTCTTCCTCCTCTGCTTCCTCCCCTGAACCCTGTTCAGAGCAGACAGTATTCAAACACAAACATACAGTTGACTACAGTACACAAAAATCTTCCTGTGTGGAAAAATTACAAGGTGTAAAACAGTCAAACTATAACCAAAATTTGTTTGTACTTTTGAGTGTTTAATACACACACACACACACACACACAAAAATCACCTACCATTTTCACACACTCCATTGTCATCTCCTGTAAAATCAAAGCAGGTCATATACAGTGAGTTAATGTGTGTAGGTATGTACAAGTCAGTTGAGTTTAAAATAGTCCAGCTTGGAGAACCATATGAAAACATTACCATCAAATTCACTACGATCCGTTCTGCCAAATCCTCCACCACGCCCTGGTACAATAAACACACGATGAATGAATGAATAAATATACCAAGTGATACATTGCTAATTATATTCGACCGTTAGAAGTAGTGTTTGTTTTTAGCCTGTTCATAATTATTCACTATTAGCATAACATGCTCTGTGTGTCTGTGGATTAAGAGGGACAGAGTTGGATTTGAGCAGTGATCAAAGACGTTGCATTCCTGCAAATTAAATGTTCTAGTTGTTCAGCAGGTGTTGAATTGCTCCTCCCGTCTCCCTTATTGGAGAATTTTGTTGCACGTGTGGATGATAAGTATTGTCGTTGCTTCAAGTAAAACATAACTATTTAATTCTGTCCTCTGCTCTGACTTATTGGCCAACATACAAGGAATGTGACTTTGTAGACCCAACAGCTAAGAAGAAGAAACCTGGACACAAAGGTAAAGAACAGACAGGACTATGATTTAGAAATCTCATACAAAATGTGAACACTGACAAATTTTTGTTCCACTGTGTTTAACCTTTGGTTCAGGTATGGACTGTAACAACGTATACACTGACAGGTAAAATTTTGTCAGTGTTGGTGGTTGAGTTAATCATGTCTCACCTCTGCCTCCTCTACCTCTGAAACCACCTCTGTCTCCACCCGCATTGTTCCAGCTGTCACCATCTATACAGAACAAATCAGAAGGTCAGCAGCACCAAGAAGGAGATATTTCTGACTGACACCAGTTAATACCAACGGTTCTTACCATTCCCATTCTCATCAGCACCTACAAAACAGAGATCAAAGCAACAAAGTTAAGATTCCTTTGTATCATTTAATTTCGCCTGGCATGGATTGGAATGCACTGCTCATGCAGCTACTACCAACATTTCTTAAATTATCAGCCTGTTTGATGATTGGCAGTTATTCACTTGGTCTTTGGTTACAAGGTGCTTTACAATAAAACATAAGTTAACATAAGATCCAGAAAAGAAGATATAGTTTATACTTAGTAAATGACGAAGAATCTTGTCATTGATAAATGTTTAGTCACTTAATCATTTCACTACTTGTGTAATGTGAGATGAATGAGCACCTGAGGAGAATGAGCTTTTAAATCCTCCTCTGCCTCCACCTCTTCCACCACGACCTGGAGAGAAACAGCAAAACAGTCTTAATCAATGTCCTCTCAGGCAGGGAGTCATTACTCATCCCTTCTACACTTACCCCTTCCAAATTTGCCACTGTCAGAATTCCAGGAGTTGCCTTGTGTCCCTAAAAATAAGGTGTTCATTTCCAACAAATCATCATCATCTTGACTTAAACAGTTATCTAGTCATAACTGCCTGTCCTCTTAAAAGAGTAACTGCACAAGGTCCTCATCCATATTCAGTGTATTACCTACAGTGGATGGCACTGGTACACCTCCAGTTTGGAGAAGTAACAAGGGTACCAAGTAGGAAGCTAAGCACTGTGCTACTGTGGACAGGGTCAACAGCAAAACGCATTTATTAAAAATATATATATCAGTTTAATTGTACTCTGTATTAGAACATTTTCACTACATTACCTTGCTGTTGGACAGCTTCCTCTTACAGGAAACACAATTATATAAGCCAAATATCACGCTGTCATTTAACCAGACTCCATTGATGAAATCAGTAATTTTACCTCACAGAACTCTGAAGTTAGTGGTCTACCACTGCTTTGATTGGTCAGTTTGCAAGCAAAGCCCTCTATAACCATCAAAATCACAGTAACACCAACTGAAACGTTTGCGGTCGTGGTAGACCAGTAACTCCTGTGTTCTGAGGTGAAATTTCTGTTTTTTTTGCTAGATGAGTTTGATGGCTTTGGAGAGAGTGATATCTGGCTTATATAATGGCTGTCCCACACCACAGTAAAGCGCTTAAAATAATTCTAATATATTACATCAATTAAACTAATATTGCTTTTTGGTAAGTGGCTAAAATACATTTTGCTGCTGACCCTGTCCATGGCAGTTCATTGCCTAGCTTCCTACACCAGTGCTTGTGCTACTTCTCCAAATTGGGAAGTGCAGACCAGCATCTACTGTTAATAATGCACTCACTATGTATAAGTACCTCATACAACCACACTTTGATCCAAACTATTCCTTTATGGGCAGGACACTTATTTTTAAATGTTAAACAAGGAATTACAAGCACTATTGTAGCTTAAAATGTAGTGGCAAATTATCACTGGATCATTTCTTACATAGCAGTAAACGTACCTTCACTTGAGGTGTGGCTGGTTACTGTGGTGGTAGGAGTCTCCTGTAACGATGGAGGAAATGAGAACAAGTGGTGACTGAACAATGAAGCAGAACATAAAACGCATGCATCTGTCACTGCTGGACCTGAGACAGCAAATTTGCTTACCTCTTCTGTCCATTCGTCCATTTTGGTCACCTGAAAAATAAAACAAAAAGACAAAGCCAACTTTAAAATGCTGGAAAATCGTATTTCAGATATGGTGCAACAGGTTGGTTACATGGTTACTGATGGAATGGATGGAAATCACTGGATTAAACAATTTACACAAGAGTAATATTACATATTTCATTAATATGAGTTCTTTGGAAACTTATTTTAGTGTCTTTATTAAAGTATCCACATAACCTCTGGACAGGCTAACACACCACGTGACATATCAAACCATCAAACATGGTGCAGCAGCGAGCTAACCGAGCTAGCTGTTACGTGTTCAGCTAGCTGTTAGATAAAACAGCACGTTTAAATTACGCGCCAAACAATTAAGACCAATATCAAATCTATACTTGCTTATAATCTATACCTACGCCCGGGTCTAGTTTTCTGGTCCCATAAGAAGTATCTCAACTGTTTTCGGTCAGCTCTCCCTGACTGAACGCCATGTAGCTAACACACATGCATTCCTTTGCTCGCCCGGTGTGCATATTAGCTAACAAGCTAGCTCGCGCGACCTTTGACTAGCTGTCACTGTCCACATGGACACCGAGTGGGACCGCTAATCCTTAGTCCAACTTGGCCGCACTCCTTCGCAAGACACCTCAAATGTAAAAGATATTTTATTGAAAAATAGTGCTTAGTAAGACGTATGACCGTAGTTTTGAAGGTGACGGTCTGTATGAAAATGGCCACCTGTTCCCATAAAAAGCAGGGTGTAGCGCTAGCTAAAAATCAACGAACTCAGGCATAAATATCCGTTCAGTTCTTTTAAAAATGGTTTGTGAACTGATGGCAACAGTTGAAAAGCTTATTTCCATAATCATATTAGACAACTTGTAACTTACTTGTTTCTCAAATAGAGTTCGGTGGTTAGCTTTATCTCCCTCGTGGCACGGCTTCGCTTCGACTGCTCTGTCCGGCGTCGTGACGTGTGTACTGTCTGCACACGGCGTGCAGCTAACCTGAGTTGCCAGATCCGCTGATTTCCCGCCCAACTGGACCAATTGTGAAAATACAAATAAAAGTGAATCAGTTTCAATAACAAATGGCGTCATGTTGGATGTCTTCTTTCTAAATAGAAAGATAACTGCGTCTTGTATCCGGTTTGTTTTTGAAAGATTTCCCTGTTGCTCTAAAATTTGGCAAAAGACTGTGATACAGATGGTTTTTGCTTTTTGAGTGATTACACAATTCCATTTTTTAATAATATAAAATAATTAGAACTTTATACTCAAGTTTAACTGACAGCCCATTTCCATCAGAAGTTTAAAGATATTATTTTCTAAATTATTTTGTCTCAGCTCAGCCTATCTTAACTGGCATGACATTACTCTAAGATGTTATGAAAAGATGTTTTCCAAATTTTACTATTTTTCTTCAAATATGTTTGCATATTTTATGAACAATTGCCGATTTGATTATTCTATCTATTGATTATCCTGACCAAGTTATGTATGAAATAAATGCAAGTTTACTCCCCTTTTTACAAAGATTTTGAACAGCATGTAAAAACTATCAAAGACTATCAAACCTTGCAAAAATTAAAAGGCCAAAAAGGACTGTAAGTATATATGCTGCATGTAATTTATGAATTTACAAATCCTTTTTTTACTCAGTTGTATTTCATGTATTTATGTTTTATTTTTAATATATTTTTATTGTTAAAATGGCTGACATGTGCAACTTATTCATTAAAGAATGAAAGAAAAAACAGGTTCCTTTGGTACATTTATTCAGTGGCTCAGTTAAATGTCCTGTTTCTCTGCTACATATTTCTTCATGCTCTCAGCACATGCCCTATACAGCACTGGTGAATGGAACTAAGAACATTTACTCAAGTACTGTACTGAAGTACAAATTCAACGTAACCTTTTACGAGTATTTACATTTTATGCAGCTTTATACTTTATGTGTTGAGAAAATCCTCCCACTTCTTGAGCTAAATAAGCTCCTTAAAAGCTTCCACCCGGATGGATCGCAAAGATGTATTCTACTCTGTTCTAAAATAGATATAAAAAGATGCATTATCCAGCTATAAAATGCATCATCACAAAGCTGAAAAGAGGGCTGTTTTTCTGACACTGTGAAATATTGACTTTAGAGAACAGTATATACTGTAAGTAGTTTAAATGAGCCCAACCTTAAACATCTGCAGTACGTAAAATGAAACACACACATTAATACAACGGTAATTTTAATCCAAAAATATCAGATATAGTAAAATACTGACAGGGAACATTTAACTGCACTATGAGTACTTTTACTTTCCTTTTTTATATTAAATACATTTTTCTGATAATATTTGAATGCAGGACTTTTGGAGTGTTTTCAGTGTGGCATTAGTACATTTACTTAAAGAATCTGCTTCTTATTTTTCTTATATTTTGCCTTTTTACTTTTGAATATGTTGAGATTTCATGCAATAAATCCTTACAAGTGTATATGCACCTGATGAGGACTTGACAGAGCACTACAAACTCACTGTATATTCCTGTTTCAGAATCAGAATCATTATTGAATCATATTATATTCTTGCTATATTGTGTCTGTATATATTGTAGTAGATTGTACATACAATACTATTGCTGAATGGGAACACCTGTAACATGAACAATTTCCTCCCGCGAATCAATAAAGTATTTCTATTCAGACTCAGATTCTGATTTAGTATCAAGAGACAAACTTCTGTGTTTATTCATAAAGTTGTTTCCAGGGGTGAAAGTAATTACAAATCCTCAAATTACTGTAATTAAGTAGTTTTTTTTAGGTACTTGTACTTCTATGAGTAGATTTTCAAGTCTGCACTTTTACTTGCACTTATGTACATTACCAGATGTCATTACTTAGTTACTTTTAAAATCATACTTTTAAAAAGTGATCTGATCACAACGGCCAGTGAATAAACTTGAGAAACAAAACAAATCGCAGCAGCACTCATTTGGAGTAAAGATGTTAATGATTAATCATTAATGCATTAATTACTGTTAAGAATTTAACCAATTAAAAATTCATGGACATTTAATCAATAGTCATGGCAGTAACTGCACCTCATTTGACATTGTTTTGTCTGGCAGAGCCGTTTGTTGAATGAGGACAATTAAACTTAGACTTAAAATGAGAAAACAAATGACAAAAAAACAAAAAAAAAAAAAAAAACGGAAAAAAAAAGAACATAAGGAAAAAAAACACGTTTTGTGTCTTATAAATGATTAATGGTGCATCGATTGTTAGTGTTTTCAACTATTGGTTCAGGAAAATGCACAAAATTTGCAAACCTAGTTTGGAGAGATGACTTTGACATCAACAGTTAAAAGGAACTAATACTCTGAGTAGTTTTTTTTTTTTTTTACAATGAATACTTTGTGCTTTTACTTAAGTATATTTGTAACACCAGTACTTTTACTTGTAATTGAGTAATATTTTAGTGATGTAACAGTACATGAGTACAGATTTTCAGTACTCTTTCCACCACTGGTTATTTCAGCACTAATTGAAACCTAAGACTGTTGTGATACCTACCCTACTTAAGTGACTCATTTGTATCCTAATAGACAGTCTGAGCAGTATGTACTTTTAGACCACAGGAACTTTTCCATAGCTCTAAGAACTGCTAGAGTCCCCCCCCCCCCAACAAAGCTGATACTGACACTGATACATTGTCATGTTTATTACATAAACACATTTCATAACTGTATGTTAAGGATCCCTGAAACGTGCCTATTTAATGCTCATGTCAAACATATATGTGAAACAATAAACTGACTGGGCTACAGTGCTCTCTGCTGGGAAAACTATGTAGCAGCAACTCACTTCTACATGAGCTCAAATATACTTTTGACAGTCTTGTATTGCACATTTGATTTTCATATTTGCAGATATAGATGCCCATAATGATTCAGCTGTCATAGGCAAAATTGCCAGTAACATTAACTTGTCAATATATGGGCTCTATAAGAAAGTCCCAGCATGAGTTGGATTGTGTGATGAAGAGTGTGTGGCTCAAAACATTAAATACATGTTGGGAGCTTTTTATTCCTTCCTTACCAGCCTACTGCAGATGAACTAGCAGCTTGTGGGTCAAATCTGGCCCCCAGTAAGATGCCATTTTCTAATTCACAACAAAATGTAGTGACTCACACTGTTTTCCCTGGAAGGAACATTTAGTTAAAGGGATAGTTCACCCAAAAACGAAAATTCAGTCATTATCTACTCAACCTCATGCTTCCCTCAAGGTGTTCCTGAGATATTACGTTCACGAGATGGGACGCATTATTATCCATATGGACGGACAAGCCAAAAACATAATGCTTCCGGCCACAGCTGTTGCAGAGGTATAAAAAATGACAGTTTCTGCGCTAGGCCATATTGTGATTTCAAAAACATCTTGCTTATTGCAGGCCATGTCTTGGGATGGCTGTGCCACATTTGTGAGGCAGGGGATACAGTCAGCAGAGGCACAAAACAGAAATAGGCCTATACTTGAAATGTGGGTAACAAGGGATACTTACTATGGGGTAAATTACTATAATCTGTCCATGTCTGTAGCTGGATACACTGGATTTAAACACTTAATGGCATGGTGTGGGGAACGGGGCAGACACATGCTAATGTCCTATGACAGAGACATTGATGGACAATAACAGGTTGGTATGGCGGAACGACAGAAGAGGATCCAGAGCAGATATGTCAACAGCCCAGCCTGACCAGGATTCTGTTTCTCTGATTCTCACTCTGCTGTGGGGAGGAACTGGTGATACTCCAGTGAGAAAGAAGCACATAGCACAAAAATAAGGTAGAGAAGGGTGGAGGCACATTGCTACACTTCAAGCAAAGCTTTGTCAAGTCACACATACTCCAAAAAATGAGAAAACATAAAACTGTGGCGAACTTTACGGTGTTATGAATTTTTAAAACTTACACCTATATTTTTTTCAAACTTCAGGTAAGCTTGAGACAGAGGTCTGCTGATGCACACTATCTGTATACAGATAGTTAAATATGGAGAGATGTTTCAGATCAAGTCTCTGATGTCAGAGGTGAATGTCTTCCTCAGTCTTTTATCCACTGACTGGTCCATGTAGGACCTTTGGCGTCTTCCCAGTGGATGCTGTGACTGGTGTTCACAGACAGCTGTCCTTTTCAGCAGTTCATTCAATATCTTGTCAAGGGTCTTTCAACTATTAGTTCTTTATTATCATCTGCACAATAATTACAATGGCAGTGAAATTCTCAGATGCCTCAGATCAGGCTGAAGATGTGAGAGATCTCAGGCTCCTTCTACTCCTACTGATATGTTTCCAGTCTGTGGTCCATTGTTTGCACACATTCTCTACTCAAGTACAGATACTGGTGTAAAAAAAGACTGGTAAAAGTAGCTGTGACGACCACAGTCGAGGTTCCTTCTCTGTTTCCTCTTGTTCCTTCTTTCATGTTGTTTTTGTATTGTTACGACCGTTACATCTTTATGTTGTTTTTGTCTTGTTATATCTTGTTATGCCATTGAAGTCTTGTTAGATCTTTTACATTGTTTTCGTCGTTACATTATTTGCATCATTTTTGTCCTGTTACATCTTGTTACATCATTTTTGTCTTGTAACATCTTTTTCCACGCATTTCTCTTGTAATGTCATTTTCGTCTTGTTACGTATTGTGATATTGTTTTCGTCTTTTTTTTTATGTCATTTTCATCTTGTTATGTCTTTTATATAATTTTCATTTTGTTATGTATAGTTACATTATTTCATCTTGTTACATCATTTTTGTCTTGTTATGTCATCTAGTCGTTTTCGTCTTATGTCACGCTCATTTTGTCATGTCTTTTATGCCGTTTTCATCTGGCTACATTGTTTTAATCATGTTACATCTTTTCATGTTGTTTTGTTTTGCATTAAAACTAATGTAACAAGCCTTTTTAGAAAACGCAGAAGTACAGATATTTGTGTTAAAATGTAGGGAATATAAGTAAAATGTTGTCAGAGGAATAAATACTCATAAATCATCCTGAAAAATCTACTTAAGTACAGCACATTAAAGTTTTTGTACTTAGATACTTTCCATCTCTGCAATATTTAATTAGAATCTGAGAACATGTTTGTTTATTTGTATATTTATTAGGTTGTAGACAGGTATGCATATAAACATAATACTGTGATAGATATGTATAGTAGTAATATAGATTGTAATATATCTATATTATATTATTTATTATTTTATTATATATTATTATTATTATTATTATATTATTAGTAGTAGTAGTAGAGTAGTAGTAGTGGTATATTGTTGATTTTTTTTTTTCCATTAATTTATTAATTTTAAAAATTTCCACTTTACCTATACTTATGACTATGGTACAATCATGGACGAATATATTGACTCCAGTTCCTTGCAGCATTATGATCCATTCCAGCGGGTCGGTCTTGTAGCCAGTGCGCAGTGCATTGTGGGACGTGGGCTGATGGTGAAGTCAAGATGGCGGTGAACGTCAGGCAGAGGAAAGAGCCTGCAGTAGGAAGGCCGTGAATGAAGTTTTGAATGAAAAATCGCTGGTCGCTTCCCGAGTACACCTATACCGCCGTGCTGTTGAAGTTGTAATCTCTCTGTGGAGGACCCGAAACATTCACACACAGCAGCAGGATAACAAACAACTGAGGAGAAAGTCTCGTATGAATTCCGACGAGAAGGAGGACTGTGAGTGTGCGCCACCACAGGCCGAGAGCAGCCCCGCAGGAGGAGCTTATAGGTGGGCGCGCTCACAGGAAAGAGTCGGGGATGCCGGGGATGCTGGGAGGAACACTGACAGTCATAGCTAGCTAGCTGCTGCTGGGAGCTGTGTGGATGCTAGTGTCCTGTTGTTGTATAAATATATTTAGATAAAGCGTATTGCAAACATGGGTAAATTAGCTGTAAAAATTAAATAATTCCTACTTTTTATACGTCATTGTGCATGAATAATAAGGTTAGTTGAAACAAGGCCAGCGGGCTAGCTAACGCTGTTTGCTACATTAGCTTGCTAAGTGAGCGTCAGATGTCCAGCTCCCTGACATTTCCTCTGCTTCATTAATGGTAGACCTACTACTCCCCTAATATTGATTACATTTAGTTCAGCTCTTATTTTGAAAGGTTCTAACAGTATATTAACTGCATGTCCACATTTAGCAGAATGCACTGACTGTGACTCTACTCACTGATAACCTGGTTGCTTCTAGCAACAAGACACCGACTCCAGTGCATCTAGCGTGTCATTTTCCTATCGCCCCTAAGACATGCGCAATTTCTGAATCAAAATATGTTCGTTACAGTCGCAGTAGTCCCTGATGCAGTCAACAGAGAGCCAGCAGGTCTGTTCTGTCTGTCATGTCAATGCAGCACTTCGTGACCTCTGCTGTAGTTCTCATCCTTATTGTTTGTTGTTCAATCAGAGAATACGAGGAGCCTGAAATAGAAAACCCAGAAGCAAGCCGAATGTAAGTACGACTCATCTGACACTTGTAACATTGTGAGCATGTACTGAAGACATGGAGTGAACATAAGTAGCTCAGACCTCTCTCAGTTTGTCCATTCTCACTTCTTGTTTTCATTTCTCCCTGTCAAAGCCCTGCTGATTCTGGTTGTTATAACCATGCTATGATATGTATGTGGTGAACCATAGTTATAGTACTTTATAACATAAAAAAGTGACACTAGCATGCTAATATGTTCTTCAGGGCTCCACATGATGGTAAAAACAAACATGATATTGTAATAGTTTTGACAGATGTAGCAATTGTGATCTGATTCATGGTAGTGGGAGTGATCGTTCTTGCATCACAATTTTCATTTTCACTGTAAAATACTCAAAATAATGATAGTGTAATATTTGTTGTGGTCTGTGATCTGGAGAACAAATTTATTGGTCAGAGCATCTCTGCAGCACTATAGTGTTTCATTATAAAGCTGTTTACCACACAGTTTACCTTTATTAAAAAATTGCAGCTTCTGCATTTTGGATTTTGCACTTGGCCATATTGCAGTTTCGACAATATTTTGTATAATTGTCTAGTCCTGATGTTCTTCCAATTTGATCCTGTTGCAGTGATTGTGTTTACCTATGCATTAGTATCCTGGTTTGGGGCCTGGTCCTGTTTGTGATTACATACAAGATATGGCATTCACATGGAACATGAAACCTAGTTATTCATATCCCTGTATGCGTGATCAGAATAGTTCCCGAATTTCTGGTTGTCTAGCTGCAGGTGTATCTTGATTTCTCACCATCTCGGCCAGTATGAAGTATGTCAGAGAACCTTAATAAGGTGTAAACATGTCACAGGATCCTGGTTTGTATTGGAGCTTAAGGTAGAAGGTTTTATCCAGGTTTCTTAAACCAGGATAAGCTCTTGACATGAGCAAAACATAAGCAGGATACTAGTGAAGATAATTTGAATTGTTCGAGGAACATAGTCCACTTTCTTTGAAAAACAAAAGGTCTTCATCAGCAATGAAGAAAACTGTTAGACATGGTTAAAAGCTCTGGAAAAAGCCATTGCTTCGTTCTTATGTAGGGCTGCATGATGGTAAAAGAAAATCATATTGCAATTAAATGTGGACAGATATTGCAATTATTATATAATGCACAATTAGTGTCAGTGATCATTTTTGCATCAGTCATTTTGCAGCACTACAGTTCTTCATTATAACGCTGTTTTTCCTTTATCAAAAAATTGCACTTGATTGCACTTAGCAATATTGCATATTTTTTGTAGGGCTGCCCCTGACTAAAGATTTTCCTAGTCGATCCCGTAGTTGTCGGTTTAAGCCATTAGTCGAGTAGTCATCGCATGTTTATGATATTAATTACATAATTTAAAATGTATATTTTTGGGGCATGAAGGGAGCCGTGTGTTAAATACTAACAGGGGTAATGTGTAATGTGTTTGAACAACTAGCAGGAGACTGAACATGTCGTTAATTTATATAACCTCATTGCAAAACATGGGAATTAATAACTTGACTAAAACAAATACTCACAGACTTATTAACATGAAGGGTGTTGTATACTGAAAAATTAACTAAGTTCTAAACTCGCTCTCCACCTGCTTCATGCGTCCTGTCCAGGCCTGAACCTGCATTGTCTTGACCGTCCCCGGAGTCAGTCAAGTTGGAGCTGCTGTAATGTTAAATCAAGTCGGGTGCTGTGTGTCCAGTCTCTGTCGGTCTCTGAGGCTGTGTCCTAGACTAATAGGACTGCTAACTGAGCTAACTAGTTAAATACAGCTACAGCACAGTTAGCAGCAGTGCATTTGTGACTGTGGTGTTAAAAAGAGAAAAGTTCTGTGTGTCAGCAATCCCCTGGGCCAAATGGTGAAGGGAGCTGGAGGTGTTTTTTTTTTCTTTTTTTTCTTTTTTTTTTCCACTGCGATGAATGAATGAATGAAAACATAGTCCATTAAGACTCTTCTCATCAAGAAGCAGGGTAGAGGCTAGGGCAGTGTGTCCAGCTCATGCTGAAACTGCAGCAGCAACTTCAGCACAAGCTTTGCAGACACTGTTGAAACACCGACAGCACAAGCAACACCTCAGCCAGTCAGGAATATCCAATACAAATTTTGATGTTTAAATACCGTGGCAACAAACAAAGCTTTGAAGCATTCAGTACTGCCCTAAGTTTTGTGTTTAGGTTGAAAAATTCATTCCACCTGACATCAAGATCAGACTTATTTAACTCAAAAATCAATACTGGTATCTGCCTCAAAAAAAGTATTTATCAGGCTCTGTATATGGGAGTTACTGTACTATTAACTATAATGATCTGAAAAACTTTTTTGTCTGAGAGCTCTAATGTAAGTGAATTAGCTCTTGAGGATATGGAAGTGTGTTAGAAGTCATTCAAAAATTAGAAACCCAAATTTAATGGATGTGGCAATATCAATGTACTGTATTTTCAAAACTCACATGACCAATGCCGCTGTCATACAATTCTCAAGTCTTGAATTGTCCAATGAAATGAACGCTCACCTAAGCTGTTAAATCAGGAGTCATTCTCATCTCTGCCTTTCATCCCATGTTACACTGACTGCTGTTGAAGATGAATAAATTGGATTTGTGCAGCACGTCTAACCTGCTGTGCCTTACCTCTGAACACAGGAAGCGAGCAGCTGCCAAACATCTAATAGAGCGCTATTACCATCAGTTAACGGAGGGCTGTGGGAATGAGTCGTGCTCCAACTCATGGTGTGCCTCGTCGGTTGGCTTCAACCGCATGGATAACAACGCAGCCGCGGTCAAAGCCCTGGAGCTTTACAAGGTTAACGCCAAGCTATGTGACCCCCACCCCTCGAAGAAAGGCACCGCCTCGGCCTACCTGGAGAGCAGCGCTCACAGCAACTTGGCCTGCAGCAACAGGAAGATGAACCATAAAGATGTCCACTCTGTTAGGGACAATTTCAAAGGTGAGTGGATGCCAGACATTCAGGATGTACACACTGCTGAGCAGAGGTGGGAGTAAGTCACACATGTACAAGTCTCACATCTTAACTAGGGATGCACTTGAATCTAAATACGTTATTCAGGAAAGCACAAATAAAGCAATTTTCTTCCACCCAGGGTTGCTATGTATTGAGTGTTGTTTTCCTTTTTATTTTAACTTTTTTGATTCTTTGTGTAGATGTAACGTACCTGACAGAGGAAAAGTGTATGAGATCTTGGACATCTGTGGAGAGAAGGAAGACTACTCGCCTCTGATCAGGGTAATAGGTCGGGTGTTCTCCAGTGCTGAGGGCCTGGTGCAGAGCTTCAGGAGGTCCAAACCTCACACCAAGGAGGAGCTCAAGTCCCTTCAAGGTAAGGATGAGGACAAGGACGAGGATGAGAAGGAGGCAGCTGCCTGCTCTGCTACAGCTATGGAGGAGGACTCCCCTGCCTCGTCTTCGTCGTCAAGGCTTGGAGAGGGCTCCTCAGGGGAAAATGATGTCCAAAAGTTGGCCCCCGATGAGGTGTCGGTGGACATCGAAGCTGTGCGGCGGGTCTATGAGCGCCTGCTTTCCAATGAGAAGATAGAAGCCGCCTTCCTGAATGCACTGGTCTACCTCTCACCCAACGTAGAGTGCGACTTGACGTACCACAATGTGTATTCACGAGACCCAAACTACCTGAACCTGTTTGTTATAGTGATGGAAAACAGTAACCTCCACAGCCCAGAGTACCTGGAGATCGCCCTCCCACAGTTCTGCAAGGCCATGAGCAAACTCCCCCTGGCAGCTCAGGCCAAACTGGCACGCCTGTGGTCGCATTACAGCGCAGAGCAGATCCGGCGCATGGTGGAGACCTTCCAGCAGCTCATCACCTACAAGGTGATCAGTAACGAGTTCAACAGCCGCAACCTGGTCAACGATGATGACGCTGTGGTGGCAGCCACTAAGTGCTTGAAGATCGTCTACTATGCAAACGTGCTGGGCGGCGACCTCGACGTGGAGCATAATGAGGAAGAGGACGAGGAGCCCATACCGGAGTCCAGCGAGCTCACCCTGCAGGAGCTGCTGGGGGAGGAACGCCGGAACAAGAAGGGCCCTCGGGTGGACCCGCTGGAGACGGAGTTGGGCATCCGAACCAACGACTGCAGGCGGCCGCTCATTCCCTTTGAGGAGTTTGTCAATGAGCCTCTGAACGAGGTGCTGGAAATGGACAAGGACTACACTTTCTTTAAGGTTGAAACTGAAAACAAGTTCTCCTTTATGACCTGCCCCTTCATCCTAAACGCCGTCACCAAGAACCTGGGTTTGTACTACGACAACCGCATCCGCATGTACAGCGAGCGGCGTATTACTGTGCTCTACAGCTTGGTGCAGGGTCAACAGCTTAACCCCTACCTGAGGCTCAAAGTGCGCCGAGACCACATCATTGACGACGCTCTAGTCAGGGTATGTGCGCCACTTCAATGCACATAATTTAATACTTCTTTTTTTTCGTATTTATTTTAGTTTTTGGACACATTGCACTGATGTGTTTCTCTCGTGTCTCTGTAGCTGGAGATGATAGCGATGGAGAATCCTGCAGACTTGAAGAAGCAGCTGTATGTGGAGTTTGAAGGAGAGCAAGGTGTAGATGAAGGAGGTGTTTCCAAAGAGTTCTTTCAGCTGGTGGTGGAGGAGATCTTCAACCCAGATATTGGTAAGAAGACACACAGCAACTAGCATTTATGTTGCAAAGCTAATTAGTTTTTGACAGGGACAGCGCATATTAATAACGTTTCTGAGTTACCCAGAAAGCTGCAAAAGCCTGCACTGCTGACGGCCAATAACATACTAGACAACCATCAACAAATCAACAAAGAGCACAACAAATAGTATGACAACAGACATGAGAGCACCTCACTGGTCTATGATAGATTGTATGAGACAGAAACACACAGCGATTAATTTGGCTGGTAAAACCAACTTAATTGCAGAGATAAGGAGCAGTAAGGAAAGGGCTTTTCAACAGATTCTATGTGGCATTTTCAGGCTGGTTTAATCAAATCATCTAAACCCCTTAATGAAACGAGAACAGATGCTGATTACACTTGAAATGTCCTGTACAATTATTCCTTTGGACTTAAAAACTGTGTGTGTGTGTGTGTGTGTGTGTGTGTGTGTGTGTGTGTGTGTGTGTGTGTGTGTGTGTGTGTGTGTGTGTGCACAAGTGTAAGTAACTCTGTAAATGTAATGGAAATTTACAGCGGAAAGTTAGGGTTATAATAAAACCTGTACTTTCATTTTCAGTGTGAGAGGTACATAATTGCTTTTCTAAGTAGGGCAGTGACAGTTTCAGCTGTGCAACATTTTCAGGACAACATTTCCTTCTTATTTGGAATTAAAGTGAATTTACTCTGTATTTCTTATTCTTTGTTACCTTTTGGCATTTAGCCTTAATTCAGTATTATACAGTCCAGGCAAAGACAACAAATGTGGGGAGTGAGTGGGATGACAAGCAGCAGAGGTCACCAGCAGATACACAGATAAAGGGACACTAACACTGGCACATTTACAGTGATGTGGATCAATGTGCATTGTCCCTGGGGAATAAAGTAAAATAATACTGTGTATTAGACCGCTGTGCCACCATGACACCCCCTGAAAGCTGGAAACTTTGGATTATAATCGAAAAGGTTTAACCCATTCTTTTTCAAGAGAATTAAATTTCATTTGGAACACTCCAGTTATAGTGTTTACATGAGACATTTAATTGTATGTTCTGCTATTCCTAATACAAGAAAAGGGTCAATGTACACAGAGGTGCCAAGGTGCGAGTTGATATTTTATTTATTTACATTTGATGCTTTCACAAAATGTTAACAAAATTAGATTTTTTGATAATCATCACTAATGACTAAGTGGGCGAATAATAGAACTGCTGAACAGCCTTTAAAACCAGGAAAATGCAACAGCTGTGACAGCTTTGATATATCAGAGCTTTTCTGACAGCTGATGATATATCCCCCTAAAGTAAATTCAGCACAAAAGTGTCAACAAAGATGTGGCAAAATGTCTGAAGTCACCATTGCTGGCACTTGTATCCAATCCATCTGTATTGGTGAGATTTAAATCTGTGTCGTGATGGAAGCAAGTTCAGTGTTGTTCTAGAGCTCCCAAAAGTCTGATTGTGTTTTGTGTATCAATGAACACTTTTTTCATGTCATCTTTTCCTCCTGCAGGCATGTTCACATACGACGAGGGCACCAAACTGTTTTGGTTCAACCCGTCATCGTTTGAAAATGAGGGACAGTACACTTTGATCGGCATCGTTCTAGGTCTGGCCATCTATAACAACTGTATCCTGGATGTCCACTTTCCCATGGTGGTGTACAGGAAGCTGATGGGCAAGAAAGGAACTTTCAGGGACTTGGCTGATGCCAACCCGGTAAGAACTACCTCAGAAAATGTTGTGATTGTTCCTTAGTCGCAGAGTTATGCAATGGAACAAATACAGTTTAACTTTCAGCACTGCCAGATTGTGGTTGTGGACGTTTACTTTTTGAACAGCCATGTTTGTATCTTGATGAGCAATGCTAAATATGATCTGTGTTGGGAAGGTTCTGTACCAGAGCCTGAAGGAGCTGCTGGAGTATGAGGGCAGCGTGGAGGAGGACATGATGATCACTTTCCAGATTTCCCAGACAGACCTGTTTGGGAACCCACTCATGTACGATTTAAGGGAAAATGGGGACAAGATTCCAGTCACAAATGAAAACAGAAAGGTGAGCCAACAGAATGCATGGAGCATTTGTGTAACTGTAGTAAATCTGTTTCTTGAGATCTCTCCCTCAGGCTGTAGTTCTGACTGTTCATCTGTCTGATTTGACCGTACTAATGGTTATTGTTTGGTCAGTAAATCGCTATCATAATTTTACATAGCACAAAGTGTACTGGTTTATTTGTCCATTCAGTTCCATTCCTTCAGACCAATTGAAAATGAGGCTCTTGGTCTGCATTCAACTAAATTTTTGTTTTGTTTTTTAAATTATAAACCTGCACACAGTTCTTGTACTGAAAAAGACACTGGACACTGTCTGGTTTTGCTGCAAGACAAATTGCAAGCAGGACAAAGAGCTCTTATTATTTAATAGATTTAGTACTTTTGATACTATAATTAAGGATATTGTATCAATATTTTTTTTTAACCCTAGACGTGTGAGTTTAGCAGGAATTCAAAAGCTAAAAAAGTAAATCCATCTTCTGATGGTAACTTGTCAAGAAAGCAATCCTCTAAGTGATCTGCAAAAAAAAAAAAAAAGAAGATCTTTTGGCAGCTCATGGATGGGTCAGCATTTAAGTGTGGGTATTTAGCCTGACACAAGGGAAGTTTAAAAGAAGTGTGCTGTATATTTAACTGTCACTCAAAAGTTACTACACAAACTATCCTCTGTATTATATTTATACATTTATACAGTCTAGCTGCTTGCCAGTATTTCTGACAGATGACGTCCACTTACAGTCTGGACTAATAATGCTCTTAATCAATTTTTTTCTTGACAGACTTTGTATTATGCCCACCTCTACCAGATTTCTGTTTTGAGTCAAAGCCAATGCTTTGAATCTTTGTTTGGTGCCATACTTGTCAAACAGCAAAACCAGATAGGCTGCGATGATGCAGTGCATTGCATCGTTCTGAGCTGGACTTTTGTTACACGCCCTGTTTCTACTCTTTGCAAAGCTCACGTTGGAAGTACTGCAAAATGGTTTATTCATGAAGTTTAAATGAGGAGTTACCTAAACGATAACTCCTTTAACTAGATCACTAGATATTTAACTAGAAAAACCTAAATAAGGTGGCAGTTGTGTAATATTCTCAGCATGATGAAAACTAATCATAAAATCAGTCTAACATTTCATCTTGTGCTCGGTTATAGTTGACTCGTGTATGTAAACTTGTCACTGTAGGTAAATGTTAACATCAATGACATGAATCGACAAAATGTGTGCATCATAGCTGTACTCTGGTACACAAATAGCACTACACCTCTGTCACACAACTGCATATTTAAACAAATTCACTGTGGTCAGAGAGTGTGCGACGTGACACGGTGTAACACGATATTCTGATGCTCACATTCAGTTAGGACACAGTGGAGAATTGTCAGTGTTTTTGTCTGTTTAAGAATTGCTGTGACATCTGTCGCGTATCCTCAGTCAGTTCAATTCAAAGTGGCTTTAATGTCATGACCATAATAAAGTACAGTATTGCCCATCCTATACAATCAATCCTCAGTCACAGTGACTAAGTGTACATGCACAAAATAATTAGCTTGTTGCCTTTACTCAGAAAAATATTGTTAATAAACTGTTAACATGACTCAGGAAAATTAATATTCCACTAATATTCCTGTTTACATGCAGCTGTGCAATAGTGGAAAATATTGATCTACATCATAATCTTAAAGATACACCTTTATTTTGAAAGTCACATGTCATGTCTGTCTTAAATGTTTGGAAAAGTTCAGTTATAGAATTGTTGATTGTCGCCATAAATGTAACAGAATGTGGTAAATGGACATATCTGTCTGATATTGACCTGAATTTTATCGAATCAAAATCGTATCGTGGCTGACTCTGGCATATCGATAAATATTGTATCATTGTGCAAACAATCGATATAACATCATATTGTGATGAAACTTGTGATTTGCACTCCTACAAGCTACCACTCAGATCTCATGTTTATGTGTGCATCAGGGTTTGGACACTTGATAGTAACTGTCTCTGTTGGTGTGTGTTTTGTGCAGGAGTTTGTGGCACAGTATGCAGAGTACATGCTGAACAAAAGTGTGGAGAAGCAGTTTAAAGCGTTCAGGAGAGGCTTCCACATGGTCACCAACGAGTCACCGCTCAAATACCTGTTCAGACCAGAGGAAATCGAGCTCCTTATCTGTGGAAGCAGAGTGAGCTGTGTTACCACACATTTGAATATTTTAGTAAGTCATTGAAATGTGCTCAAACGCTTCATATCTATCCGTGCTTTATCTTTGTCACACACTGCAGAACCTGGACTTCCTAGCACTTGAAGAAACAACAGAATATGATGGAGGTTACAACAGAGATTCACGAATCATCAAGTAAGTGTGTGTGTTTGTTTACAGCTTTTGAAAGTCACACTTGGGGTGTCAGCCTTCCTGTCAGTTGAAATGTTGATTTGACTGCAGTTAAGACAAGTGCTGTTAAAGGTAAACGTTGAGTAAGTGATTGTTGGTGTTATTTGATGAGAGGATTAGCATTAATTCCATTGCATCTTTTGTATTTTGAGATGTTAAGGCTGCACACATTGTGACTGTTGGGGATGTTTGTTTGCATCTCAGGGAGTTTTGGGAGACGTTGCACTCGTTTGGTGAGGAGCAGAAGCGCCTCTTTCTGCAGTTCACCACTGGCACTGACAGAGCACCTGTGGGTGGGCTGGGCAAGCTGAAGATGATTATTGCCAAGAACGGCCCTGACACAGACAGGTGAGCCTCCTCTGGACAGAATGCTTCTCCTCACCTCTGCCTGGAACAAACTCATATAATGTTTCTTTTTCAATCTTAAACATTTATACAACTTTCTCTTCCTTAGATTGATTAATTTAATTTCAAAGTAACTGCTTCACTTTGTTGGTCCTGCCTTCCACTGGTTTTAAAATAGGATTGTCTCTGAATGTGTTACTGTCATAATCACTTCATAGCTCTCTGTTAATATTAACAGAATCATTTTCCAACTATGTGAGCAAGTGACACTGGCTGACCTGCTTGCTACACTCTGCTTTAAAGAAATCATTTAATAGCGATCAGCACTGAAAGCAGACCTGCTTTCCTTTTTCCTGGGCCTGTGTAGCAGCACTCCACTGTCCCAACACAGTGTTCACATTGACATGAATGAAGAGGCTGCTTTTTTTATGCCTGTGTCTGACCTGGAGCGCACATACAAAGTTGTCAAGTAGCTAACAACTGTGCAACACTTTTTGATTAAATATAAATGAGACCGAGGTGTGAAGTACAGACTTCAGTCCCTCTAGAAAGATGAGGAGTAAAAACTGAAAGAAAGCTTTTTATAGTTAGTGCTAAAGTAGCTTGAATGAGTTGAGTAAGACTCATTCAGATTGATATTTTCCAAATCTGTCTGTAAAAATGGAGGCTTTATTCTCAGGATCAGTGTAGTCCAGTATCAGATTCGACCCACTGATATCACCACTGCAATACCAAGCGGACCGTATGTCATGTGATTAGTGAGGAAGATCATTTCTGCATCACATTTTTCATTTTCACTGAAACATACTATTACGTATGATGATTGTTGGGATTTGTGCCAAACAAACATGTTTTCTTAGATCTGGGGAACAAGATTTGACAGTCGGGACATCTCTGCAGCACAGTCCTGCATTATAATGCTTTTTTGTCACACATGTTACCTTTATCACAAAATTGCTGCCTCTGTGATTTGGATAAATCTTTGACATATTGCAATTTTGGTTAATTGTGCAGCCCCACGAGCCACAGTGAGAAGTTCTGCTTTGTTTTGTTTATGAATATGAGACCACTGCCGTGGAGTTGCTGTATTTCCATTGCCATTCACTGTAGAAAGTGGGGGTCACATTACATAGAAGGTTTAGTGGTGTTGCTAGGTTTGTTACTGAAAAAGAGAAGACTAGTTAGTCTTTTGCCTTTTTTCAGTTTGCTCCTTAGTGAATCCACTTTGATTCTCTGCTGGAATTAGAAACATGTTGGAGCTGGCTAATCTCAGTTTTTGCTGCCCCCAAGTGGTTTCTGCAGGGTATGACATGGTAGCATCTATAGCCTCAACATGTACCTATACTGTCAAGGATGCCAAGTTGGCAAGAAGCCTACTGTAGATGCAGAAGCTAGGCATGTAGCTGCTGTATGTACGGTGAAAGTATGAATCCAGCTTCAGTTCTGGTGGGTTGAATACTCAATATTGTTTTTTTCCAAAACAATTTTTGAAAATAGGACTTTGAACAAAACACTGAGCAGGTATCATGTAGAGCTGTATCACTGTTTTATTAACTGATGAGAAGATTGACAGAAAATGAATCTGCAGCTATTTTGATAATCAATTCATTGTTTTTTCAAGCCATTTTTAAGCAAAGTTACAGCTTGTCAAATGTGAATATTTGCAGGTTTACTTAAACCATATTAAACTGAATGTTTTTGGTTCTGGACTGTTGGTCAAACAAAAAAAGTTATTTGAATATGTCAGCTTGGACACTGGGAAATTGTCATGTTTTTTCCAGTATTTACTGACATTTTCTGAAGAAAATGATTGACACATTAACCAATAATAAAAGTAATCTTCATATTTAGCCTTACTTAATTGCTCAATTAATGGTTCATTGTTTCATTTTCTGTAACAATTCAAAGGACATGTACATGTTGCCACTTTATTCTGCACTGATCAACAAAATTGTTTGATCTGATTTTCCTTGTAGAGGGACTGTGGCATTTTTTTTACATTTGTGTCATCAGACAGTTGCGGTTATGTGATTTCAGACTTCTTTAAGTGTTGTAATTTGTTGTTTGAATTTTTCATTTTTATTGTTTATTTATTTTTGGGGCATTTTTATGCCTTTATTCAGATAGGACAGCTGAGGATATGGACAGGACAGGAAATGGGGTGACTGCTGCAGAGGTCACAGCCTCTGTACATGAGATGGACGCTTTATTGTTTACATTTTATTCAATTCTATTTAATTTAGATTTTCAATCTTCATTTGCAGTTTAATTTAAACTATTTTACACCGGCACAGATTCAGTAAACACATTGAGAGGAGAAATCAAATGTTTCTTTAGGGTTTCTGTTTGATGCTGATGTGTGTGAAACTGAGCAGCTGTGTGTTGTTTTGCCTCGACAGGTTACCAACGTCTCACACTTGCTTTAATGTGCTGCTGCTGCCTGAGTACAGCAGCAAGGAGAAGCTGAGGGAGAGACTGCTGAAAGCCATCACCTATGCCAAAGGGTTTGGCATGCTCTGAGCCCCTGCTCCAAACACACAGCAAACGGACTCCTTCTCAGAAAGCCCATCAAACCCTGCCCCGCCCTTCCTTTATCAGACACAATCGAAAAGGTGACAAAAGACAGACCAGAGTATGTTTCCAGGAAAAGCAAGTCAATAATGAAAGAGGAGAAATGGTTCCAATAGAGCGCTCTAGTAGTTCTTCTACTGTGCCTGCATCATCCCACATGAGTCAGTGTAAGCACAGAGACGTCCTGATCAAAGTACCCACCCCCACATCCACATTACGTGAATGTGCCGCAGCCTCCCCATCTCTTTTTCTATGTACAGAGAGGATCATTTTCCTTATTATTTATTTTAAGGTTAAAATGGGTTATTTTTCATGCCTGCCTGTTGTGATAGCTTCCCTACTTGGGGAAAGGGGGAGGGTTCAGATTAAAATATGTAAATTTGGGATGATGCATTAACAAGTCAATATAAATCCCATTTATTGAACAAAAACGTGTTAAAGTAGCCCTGAACTCTTGTTCACAGAGCGTTGACAGAGAACATCTAGTCTTAGAGTAGTCTTTACTACAAAATCTTGTGTTCCCCACTGAAGAAAGAGCTCTCGCTGACCATTCCACTCACAGCCATCGGTTATTGTTTCTACCAAGTCCATTTTTGATCAAGGTAAGCATTTGGAAGGTTACCGTCATTTGGTCCAAAATGGCACATTATGAAATAGCAGTTTTTCTTTGTTGTTTTTGGGCCTTTTGTCCTTTTGGTGGGGAGGGGACACCGCAGGTTAGACTCAAATCTTGTCAGAGCTGTGTAAGTGCACTTAGACATTTTCAGAATGTTTGTTTTTTGGCCACAGGTTGCCATGATTGTTTGAAGCATTTTATTTCCATGTCTTCCTGTGTTGATGATTCTAAATAAAAACAGTATTTATATATCAGTGCGGTTGGAACTGCGATACCGTATTGTGCACGTTTTGGAGGATGTACACATGTAGACCAGTCACTGCTGATGTTCTCAGACACAGACATAGAGCTCTTCTTGTGCCAACCTATACAGTCAGTTGATAGGTGAAACCCCAGTAAGCACTTTGTGTTGTCTATTTCTGGCTTAGTCTTGTATGAATAGACAGCTCACACTGCAGAGTCTCTGTTCAATATAACCCAGTTTATGTGGAACCTCCACATGTAGTCAAGAAGGCAGAGTGGACTAAAGAACGTGTCCACAGATCTTTCATTGTCACTGTAGATCTTTAGTCCGTTGGACCTCAGGCTGTGGTTACGCCTGTCGTTTTAAAACAACATGTATCCTCTGATTACACAACCAATGACCTGACACTTAAAGTGTTTGAGTTCATCACGCCAGGCCAGATCTCTGTCAGGCCTTTTCCACCAACATGGAACTGGACCCGTCCCGGTTCGTGCACTTCATTTTGAACCATTTGGAGCATTGCCACCAAAAATAAATTGATTTGGAAGCTAAAAGTTGGTACCCAACTGGACCCAAAACATAGTTTCCTCGGGAACCAAAGTGGGTGTGTCATATTCTACAGGTCAAACCAAGGTTCTAAGAATCATGAATGGAACCAGTTCAAGAGCCAGAGCTAATTTGGTGGAAAAGGGCCTTGTGTGGGCTGGCTGACACTGTGATTGGACGCTGGGCAGGTGAGGACAGAAATCTGAGCACAATCTGAACAAACAGATTGTTGCATCAAAGCTGCAACCCGGGGTCAGTCAATCCTGAATCTAGTCTCTGAGAAGCCCCACTATGTTCCTATCAGTCCCATCTTTGCTGTTAGAGCCACAAAGAAAACCATTGTCATTGTAAACACGTGGTTTGATTTGATCTCTCATTATTATTTGTGAGAAAACAACATTTGAAAGAACAAGAACATTTTGAGAAATGTGTTTTTTGTCATCTTATCCACCATCAGATGAGAGGATGAATCTAAATGTCATCTCGATTGCATCCAGTTGATCGTAGCTCAAAGTCTGGAAGCAGGCAGAAACAATGAACCTAGCTCTGCAGAACAGAAAATCCACCTCAAAAACTTCACAGCTGTATCTTTTAGACCCTCATTCAGACTGTGAGGCAAAATCAGTTTTTTTGGTATATCCAGTTTGATTTTAGTAAGTCTGGACAGCAGTAAATCAAATGATATGCGATCTTTGCAAATGGGATCCAGTCCACATCAGGTGGTGATTTGAAATGCGATTCTGATCAGATTTGTACAGATGCATCTCAGTCCAGATGTTCTGGGTGCTCAAATCAAATTAGTTTTTTTCCATCACTCCAACATGACATACATCAACGGCATCAAATCCAGCGAGACGAGAGCGTATCAGAACAGCTGAGCAGAATCCACAGGTTGTGTCCAGAATGGAACCACAGAACCATGGAAGCATGAAACATGGTCTTTTTTTGTCCCTAAACCTGCCCAGATCTCAACCATAGTGGTCTCACTTTATAAAACATAATTAATTTTCACGTGTTCAAATCAGAACAGTTTTGCAAATCAAGGGTTCTCTCCTAGACATGACTATATCATTGCCGGTACTAGCAGAGGACTAAGGAGGACAATACACAGGAATACATTGAATGTCTTGTCACGCTTCCTTGTTGGAAAGCTGCATCACCAGTGTGCATAGTGACTGATGTCTAGGTCGTTGCCACAGCAACCTGTTCAGATAGGTTGGTGGTGTTTGGACACACAAATCCAGTCTGATCATTTGCAGATAACAGTGCTGACAGTCTGTCTTAAAGATCTGATTTGAGAAATACTCTGCAGTCAGAACAAAGCCGTAGCTTAATGGACAGGCTAGGCTAACTGTGTCCCCTTGCTTCCAGTTTTTGTGCTAAGCAGACTAATCATGTCCTGGACCTACGTACCTGTAACACTGATATCAATTTTCTTCTCTGACTCTGACAATGAAAACAGGTGTAACCACTGTCTCTGGAAAAGTACAACAAATCAGACTTTTTCTGTTCAACATTATTGGAATATCAACTGTGAAATCATCTCCCCACAGAACAGGCAGATCTTAAGTTCTGTTTTTGTTTAGTTCAACAGGCTGTATTTGTGAAGGACGTGCATGGTGTTCTTGCATACAAACTCAACTCACTGGTTTAAATGTGTGTTTTGTTTTTGTTTTTTTTTTAACAACCTGGGTCTTGTTTTGTAGTTTTGGCCATGATTCTTTTCATTTCTGAACGCAATTTTGTACTGCATTAGGGCAAGCAGCACAAGTCATCAGATACCCTGCCAGGTTTTAAACGTCTACAGTTTAACCAGATTATTTAAGCCACTTATTTGAAAGTGAAAACAAAATGGACACGCAAAACACGTTAAACATTGTGCATCCAGCAACTAAACTAAGCATGATAGGCCGAAGGTGATTCAAGAAGGAGCTCTGCAGAAACTAGTGGATGTTTATCATATGTAATCTTTTTAATTAATGTACACTTGGTTTTAGGCTGTTTACTAAAAATTATGCTCCAGTTATTTCTGTACAAGACCAAGTTGCAGACTCTTGAACTTTGGTTAAATTCTGTAAACCATCACAGTGTGCGTCAAGCCTGCATTACTTTTTGTCAAAGTTAGATGATCATTCTGAGGTAGTGCTGTGTAAACTTTTCAAGCCGAGCTTTATTTAACCTTCACTTCTAGATAAGACAAAGATCAACGCAGACTTGATGGTCATTTAGATGAACTGTACAACTTAAACACATTCCAAGAGTCTGATTATTGATTGAAATGAGTGTGAAAATCACATCACAAATCAAAAACTACATCAATCATTGAACGCAATCATCAAAAATGTCAAGTATACACCAACTGTGAGAACACTCCTTTAACATTTTGTTTTACCTTCAGATAAGTGGTTGTGATAACTGGGCAAAAACCATCCACACTTCTCTAAAGCTGTCTTCACAGTTTCCTCTCATCTTCAGATTTCTTATTAAATGTGTCAAGATCTGATTAATAGCTTTTTGGAACTTTAAACCACATCTGTCATTGTCCTAATCAGTAAATGCAGCTGGCTCAGGTGTTATCACATGATATACTTCAGCCACAGGATACCCAATCAAAGGTGCTCTCTAGCGTCAGATGTGTTCTTCTTTATCAAAATCTGGCTTTTGTGGTGTAATGTTAAGGACCATAAAGAGACTGAATGAACACCACAACCCAGACAACATTAACTGTAACTGAACACCAGACCAAAACCGGTCAAAGGTCATTGACTTGGTTCAACAACCAGTTTAAGTTTCTGACTTTAAACTTAGAATTCTGACTTTATTCATAGAATTCAGACTTTTAAAAAATTGAGTTCTGAGTCAAGATTCCGAAAATAAAATCAGAATTCTGAGTTTAGTGTCAGACTTCTGACTTAGATCTCTTTATTCTGACTTTACACTCATAACTGTAATTATAAACGCAGAATTCTGACTTAAAAAAAGAGTTCTGAGTCAGGACTCTGAAATAATAATTAAATCTTGGAATTCTGAGTTTAAACTCAGAATTAAAATTAAATTCTCAGTCAGAATTCTGACTTTAACCTTGCATTTCTTACTTTATTCTTAGAACTTTGACTTTATTCTCAAAATTGTGACTTTAATCTCAGAATTTGGATTTTGCGCTCAGAATTCTGACTTCAGTGGTAAAAAAAAAGAATTCTGAAGAAGAAGAAGAACTCTGACTTTAAAGTTAGAACCCTCATAGATTTTCACATGTGACTAATCTTCTGTACAACAGAGCCAGCTTCAAGTCAACTGAACTCCATCCACTGATTAAAACTAAGATATGTGGTTCAAAGCTCCCAAAAACTAAGTGCACCCTGAGTTTGTCAAGACTCAGATTGTTACAAAAAAAGTTTTTCTTAAACCATAACTATGACAGACAGAAAATATCCTTGTTGAAAGCAACAGCAAAGTGATGCTGCAAGAAACGTTTATCTGCATTGATGCATTGAAAGCCACGAGCAGTCGCTGACAGGTTGTTCAGATCAGATGGGTGTTCTGTGTGTTGTCATGGGCACTTCAGTGGTGGCTGAATCTGTGACTTCTCACTCAGACACTGGTGTGTCTGACCATGAGGTTCCTGCTGTCCTTGCGATGTGTCTGCAAGAGGACTATCTGACTTTTTTTTTTTTTTTTTTTTTGAAACGCTGCTCAGCCTGAGTGTGATGGTACCCATGAAATGCCACTAAACCACAGTGCTCAGACCACAGCAGTACACAACAACCCTGAGCCATTCTTTTCTGTTCCATTGCTTTTTCTTTCTCATCTTCATGGTTTCAGCCAGACCTGGGCAAAATGATGTCGCAGAATACTCTTCATTGCTTGTTTTAGCCTTAATGTGAGTCACATTGGACAGAACAAAGAGTGCCTGAACACAGGGACTAATACTGGACTGTGTATACAGTATGTTTGCTCAATTAACAACTTGGCTGCCATTGTGATGCTGCAGTAAACCTCAATCACATGGAACTCTGTGCAGGTTAAAACAAAAGTAAAGGATGAATTCCAACCGTTATTGAGCCCAGGTCTGGTTTCAGCTGTTTAACATGACTCTGTACCTCTGTTTTGTTATGCTGAAGATGCTGCTCACCTGGACATGTAAAAGGCTCTAGAGCCTAGTGAAGGTAAAAGGTGAACCTGATCTTGGAAAGGGAAGCAGTTTTCATCAATTGGTTTGACTCCACAGTTCCATTCAAAAAGATACAAACTGATGAAAGGCTAAAGTATTCAGTGTTGTGACAACATGCTAAATAAAGATGACTGCTTTTTTCCAACTTGTATTGCCTTATAATCCTGTTTGAGTCCACAGGTCTTTTTGTGTCAGTGATGACAATGAAAGTCACCATGTTCAGCCGTTTAGATCCGAGTCAGTTTAGCTTTGACACAGAAGTATCCTGTCACATTACTTCTGTCATCTAATTGACATATCGTCCATCTTACCTGTAGTGCGGTTTTGGTGTGAGTTGCAGAGTTTTAGATATCGGTGGTGGAGATGTCTGATTTCTCTGCAGTATAATGGAACTAGATGGCACTCAGTTTGTGGTGCTCAAAGTGCCTCAAAAAAAAGGAAGAAAGAAAGAAAAGAAAAACCCAGCAGCAATGTCTCTTTCCAAAAATCATGAACCAGTTACTCAAAATAATCCAAGCACCTTGTCTTGAGTAGTTTCATGTAGGAACTAACGCCACCTGGCCAAAAAAAGTCACCACCTGGATTTAACTAAGCAAATAGGTAAGAGGCTTCCATTAATTACTGCAGTGATGATATGTTTCAGCTGGTAACAAGTTATTGAACCCGAACTGATGCAGTGAGCAGCTTCTCATTTTTTAAGCCAGTGGTTCCCAACCTTTTTTCCTTGAAGCCCCCCTACCTGTATCTAAGGAAAGTTGAGGCACTCTCCCCAGCTCGAACACACGTTCACCAGAAGAAAAAGTGATTCATTCAAGGTTTTACTGTCCAAAATAAACATCAATTAATTTGTTTCTATTCTTAGAACCTTTGGTAAAAGTCTCTGTTCGAGAATAAGTTCAACCTTGTTTCTTCTCACACTCATTCTTACCAGAAGAACAATAATGATTCATTATCACAGAGCTGACAGCTCACAGACTTGTGTCCTACAAAGCAGCTCTCTATTTTTAATTGAGAGCAAAGAAATGTATATTTTTAAATAGTTTTGTATTCAGGCGTTTGTACAAATTGCAGCGTTCATACAGGTGCTGGAAATCCTTGAAAACACTTGAATTTTAATGTAGTGTTTTCAATTCTTGAAAAGTGCTTGGATTGTGGATAACGTGCTTGAAACTGCTTGATAAGATTTTAGATAAAGAAATAAAATAAGTCAGATATTTGCTGAGCCAGACTGTACAGGAAGTTGATGATTAATCATTAATTGATTAATTGCCAAATCAGAATTTAACTTATTAAACATGTATCAATTGATAATTAGCCATTCATTGGATGAGGAAACTTAAAATTAAACTTGAAATTAAAAAATGAAAAAAAAAAACAACATGTTTTATATCTCATTAGTTATTAATGATTCATCAGATAATCTTTTGTTAGCATTTTCAACTATCGCAGCCCTTAAAGGAAGTCAAGTCTACTTACAGACAGGTGAAACATTTTGAAACATGAAACTTAACTGTTGTGTGTAATTTTTGGTTGATAACGACACAATAACATTTAATGTGATGTGATGAAGAGGTCATATAATCATTTGATATAATATGTCTTATCAAACAGTGCATGGCGACTGCATGCGTATCAAGCTAAGTGTCCAACGAAATTATGTGTGTGCTTTTGGCCAGCATGTTCTTTGCCACATCTGCCAAGTATCCATCTACTCATAGATGAGGATGTCATTAATATTTACATCCTGTACTGTCACGAGCACGAGCCTCTCATCCGTGAGTAGATGCACATATAAAAAATTTCACAACATTTGACTTTGACTATATTGACAGTCCCATAATTGATGTCAACTCAAATTTTACTTCCTAATTTGACTGACTGTTAGTCTGTTTCTGCCTGAGATGGAAACCGACAGCCTTGAGTACGCGGTAAAAGAACTCCTGCTCTGAATCTTGACTGATTATCACCCAGCTTGAGAGACAGCAGTGCCTTGTGGTCATGCTCAAATCGATGACCAGCACATACTCAGTGTCTAACTCTGACATACATGGTAAAAGCATTTATGCAGCTTTTATTAAGAACATTTGAAAATAATTTCACGACTGAGCATTTTCACACATCATCAGAAGCATTTCATAAGTAAAAAGCTTCTTTTTATTTTTTACTGTCACTTCAAATCTGTTTATTTTAATCAGTTATTGAAAAGCAGACCTGGAAAACATAGTGTTGCTCTTAAAATCATGCTACAGATATGACAAATTAAAATGACAAGGTATAATATATTTTTCGTCAGATACACAGTGTACTTGTTAAATTTGGAAAGTGTGGGGAATCAGAATCAGAAATACTTTAATGATCCCCGGGGGGAAATTGTTGAAGACAGAAGATCAAGGAAAAGTGGTAGTGATACTGCTGGTAATTTTCCCAATTGCTCTAAATAAACATGGTGCATGCTTTTGTAATTGATCCCAAAAATACACTAGTAGGGCTGGACATCATTCAAATAACTTCATAACCAATTTTAGACCTGATGGCAAAATGACAGTTTTTGATGCCCATTGTTACACAGTACAAATATTTTTTTCTACAAGAAACTTTTCATTTTAATATATCAAAATAAGACAAGTCTGTCAAATGCATCACACAAACAGCTATAATATCAGTAAAAAACAAAGTAAATGATGATGTAAATCAGAGAGCATCTCTTTAAAGGACAAGTAAACAGGACAGACAATCTGACATAACATTCTGTACCCTATTGTGGTCAATATTCAGTTATTACTCCTAAGTATTGAGGTACCCAGCCCAATGCATATCTGAGTTTATAAGAATGGTTAACTTTCAAGGCAAGGTTACTATTTTACTAGGAATAATGAATAACAGTCCAGCTGTCTGACAATACCATGGGATGAGCTCAGAATGAACGTCCTCAAGTGGAAGAGTCCCTAATCCCTGACAGTAGTAGTGCCAGGCTCTACTCATTGTCAGATCTGAGGGTTCGGACCTGGTTGGACATATTGGTGAGCCGTTGCTTGAGTTTACGCTGGGAGGATTCATACTGCTCTGCCATCTTTCGATATTTGGTCGTCATGACTTCCAAACTGGATTCAATCTGGTTGACTTTGTTCTCCAAGTCTTTGGCGTCAGTCGCAGCCATCAGCGACTCATCTATGAGATTATCTTTCATCAGGATGGCCCTTCCCTTCTCCTCCAAGGCATATTTAGCATCAGGATACTCGATGAGTGCCTCCATCAGATCGTCTTTGGACAGGGCGAACAGATCAGAGTAGCCCACACTCCGAATGTTGGCGGTTCTTCGGTTTCCTGCCTTACTGCCCTTGATACCGAGGATGCTGATTTCTCCAAAGTATGCCCCGTCACTGAGGACCACAAACTGAGTGACTCCATCGTCTGCTACTACAGCCAGCTTTCCTTCTTTAATGATATACATTTCCCTGCCGATGTCCCCCTTCTTACAGATGTAGTCGCCAGGACTAAAAACCTGAGGCTGAAGCTTCAGGACCAACTCAACAAGCAAACCTGCTTCACAGTCCTGAAAGATGCGCACTTTTCTGAGGGTCTCCAGATGTACATTGATGGCTATCTCAGCCTTTAGCTTGTCTGGCAAGTTTTTCAGCACCTGCTTCTCATCGCAGGTTTTCTCCTCCGTCCACAGGTAGTCGAACCACTTCACCACCCTCACCTCCAGGTCTTTGGTGACCTTTCGAAATTGCATGTACTGCTTGATAGAGTCAATCTTAGCCTGGAACTCCACACGTGCAGCGTTCATGTTGGAAATCATGGCACCAACATTGCCTACAATTGTAGCAAAGATCAGAACCCCAGTGAGGAAGTCAGCTACCACAAAAAAGTATTCTATATCTCGGACTGGGGGTGGTGTCTCTCCAATAGTGGTCAGGGTAAGAGTGGACCAGTAAAAGCAGTAGATGTACTGCCTGGCCAGGCGAGCGAATTCAGGATTCTTCATGTCTGGATATACCCATGTGTCCGAGCCAAAGCCGAGCACCTTGGAGACAGCAAAGTAGAGGCAGGCGTTCCAGTGGATAATGATGATGATGTAAAGTACAAGATTACAAATTCGGAAGATGTTAGGGAAATTGGTTCGAGTTTCAGTCCGGTCAAAAAACTCAAAGAGTCGACCTAATCTGAAGAGACGGTTGAACCTCCACTCTGGGTTGTCGATTCCAATTTTGAGGAATACAATGTCAGTGGGAATTATTGACAGGACGTCTAATCTGAACTGGCGTGTCTTCATGTACCTTTCTTTCAGGACCTTCTCATCCTTTACAAGCAGTCCTTGCTCCAGAAAACCTGCGAGCACATTAGAATACGATTAGCATTAAAGTTTTCTGTAATCACAAACCACACACATTCAGCAAAGTTCCCATCACTCACCTGTCCTGGCTCTCACAAAGGTGTCGATGAAGTAGAGGACATCTGAGGTGTAGTCCAAAACCATCCACAGTGTAGTGTTTTTGTACTGCAGTTCATTAAAACAAGCCCTGCGAGGAAAAGACAGAACCATGACAAAGAGCTCGAAAACAACAAGAGGGTAAAGAGGAAACACAGAATGCCATCAGTTCAGACCTGGCCACCAGGAGCATCAGGTTGTAGAACACTGGGATGGATATTGTGCACAGCCAGTAGTAGTACATATCTGTAGCTGGGTCCATGATCCATACCTCCTTTCTGAATGAGAAAAAAAAGCATGTTTACACCAAGGTTGTTGGTATACTGAGAGTCAAGTGTTGGTATCAGTATTGAAGAATCTCAATCTAAGTTCAGTCTGACTGTTATTCAGTGTTGCTAGATTGGGAAACAATTGACCCTTTGCTACCGTAACTGGAGTTGTCAAGCTTTCCGTGTCTCTACATGTTGAAGGTGTTACGGAGGCTCTGAGGAGAGAGATTCTCAGCAGTTCATGAGTCTGGACAGTGACATCTTTTAGCTGACTAGCTGCAGTAACTTTACCTAAAGTCAAACTTGTTAGATCCCACTGCATCTGCTTTTGTTCCATGGGGGTTTGAGGAGGAGGATGCGGGCTGATGCAGAATCAAAGTGGGCCAGTGACGATGCATCTCTCTGGCACGCTGTCTCAGGACTAAGTCAGGTTAGCTTAGCTCTTATCCCGGCTCTCCTTCTGTGGCGATTGTGTTCCAGCTGGTCTGGTCTGGCTGGGTGACCCGTCTCAAGGTCCACTGCACTAATCAAGTCCCTGCGCTTCCTTTTCCCACATTAATGAGTGTACTTCTGTCATCTATCATGTAGATATACCTGCTGTATTTCACCGTCCGACCAATGTTTACTGAGATGTAAGCTAGCTTTAGCCTCAGTCTGTTAGTATTAATGTTATTTCATGTATGCAGCTGTTAGCCAACTTTACATTTACATTTTCACAGGGTTCTTGTTTTAAAACATGTAGATGGAAGCATTAAAATGTCTGCTGTAGATTTCTCAGCTGACTCAAAGAGTTAGCATTAGCTTACATCAGCCAGCTACACTTCTGCTTGTGTCATTACTTTAGCCGACAAAATCTACTGTCATCAGCTAGAAATGAGAAGCTGCTTTTGTTTACTCCTCTAAGGAATCAAAGACCTCGTGTTTCAACAATTACTCCCAATTTCTATGTTAAATCTGCCACTGTTATGACTGTAAACTGCATAAATGCAGTGTGAGAATGGAAAGTTTGGCAGGCTTAGCAACAGTAACTAAGGACGGTGGGGCTTAACAAAGGGTCAATTAGCCTACCTGTTTCATGATAAACCAAAATCTTTAATCTTGTACTGGAAACTACTGCCTGTTATAATCCAGTTTAGAAAAGATTAACTTCTGGCAGGGGCTAATGTCATTTATCTTACCAAATGAAAATGTGAATTTTGTTTGACTGAACAGATTTTAATCTAGGTTTTTAACGTTATGTTTTAAAATAATTAAGTAAATAAGTACCCCTTGGATAGGTTAACAAGCCTTAGAGGTGAGAATATTTGCTGCAGTGACTTATAATATACTACAGTGGAGCTGCTGATTAATGTACTAACTTTATGTTTGAAAATATTTTTTAAAAGATTGAGAAATTACAATTGTTTCCAAAAGTTATGACACCTAAACATGTTGGAGTTGTGACTCAACTTTAGAAACTGAGTCCTGAATATTTTTGACATGTGGAGTCAAACTCAAACCTAAATTGAAGTGAAGTTCCCCAGAAGAAGAAATCTGTATAAAATAATGAACGGGGCATCTAGAATATTTCAGTTTGACTTAGAGTTGCAACCCTAGAAAAGTAGCACGTGGTACTTACGGTTCTTCCTTTTTATCATCTTTTTTATCATCCTTTTTGGCATCTTTCTTGTCATCCTTCTTGTGTCTTTCTTTCATCCTTTTGTCATCTTTTTTCATCTTTCTTTCATCTTTTTCGTCCTTCTTCTCATCCTTTTTGTCGTCCTTCTTCTCATCCTTTTTGTCGTCCTTCTTCTCATCCTTTTTGTCATCTTTCTTGCTGTAACAAACAGAGGGGAGGTCAGGTGAGTGTGTCTGATCTTGTTGTCCTGCAGTAGTGTCAGAGAGCCTGAGGGGGGCACTGTGACACAATAGTCAGGAACAGAACCAACACTGTGACCACTGCATCATCACTGACGCTGACTGACATCAGCTGTGAGATCAGCAGGAGCAGCTGTGTGATCAATGAGGCTTTTACCTGAAAATAGTCTTTTCTGCAGCCTGTGCAGTGTAAGGCTCATTGTTGATACACGTCAATAAAAGTGCTAGTTACTCATTTTTTAATCAATATAATGAGCAATATATCATTTGAAACAAATCACTTCAATGCAACCATAGAACAAAGAACTAGACGCAGTGCTCACTACTATGTACAAGTAAAGTATTTTCCAGTTCTCTCTCAGTTTTCCCATCATTCCTGTTTTTCACATGAACACTATGAATCATGTGAAATTCCCACATCTGTGTGGTTTCACTGAGGGACAGGACGGACTTGTGACTAATCAGGAGCATGTGTCCATGAATGTGTGTTTCGGTGAGGCTGGACACCGGGACTGGGCACATCTAAAGGTTTTCTGCCATAAATCTGAAGTCTCAAGACCAATCAGAAGGAAATCTGATGATATCATCACAGCCACACAAGATATTATATAACTGTTCATAATCAGAGGCGTGGCCCTTTTTAGGGGTCCAGTGTGTCCAGATTTAGAGAGATCTATTGTCAGGATATGGCAGAAATTTTCAAAATAGGGGATTTCATGATTGTCTTTTTCTTTTCAATGGAAAAATTATGCAGTAACCTTAGATGTCCATTGTGTTCATGCACACAAAAGAAAATATGTTGCTTTTTATGACAGGTATTCATGTCTAACCTGTAAATCATTTACTGAAGTCTTCAAGAAATGTTTGCAAATAAAAATCATGTTAATAAGTAAAATAAAGCTGTAATGACACCTTGTTTTGGTAAGGAATTTCAAGGTAAATGGTAATAATGTAATGTAATTTCACACATGTGAACACTGAGACCACAAGAGCGGGACATGAACATAAGTGGTAACATAATGCTTCATAAATGTTTTTAAATCACATCATTTGCTGCTGATATACATTGCTTGGCCAAAAAAAAAAAAAAGTCTTTAAAAACTTTAACAACTCTTTTGCTCAATAATTAAGTATTTTTAAAATATCTTTGATTGGCTCCTTTTCTTTGGATGAAGAGATGATTAACTCCTGATCTGTCTGTACATCTACAGGTCGCAGTGTATTCTGAAGATAAACACCTTCCCTGATGTATCAACCTAAAAATGAATTTTTTGTCCCACTCTTGTATGGATGCTCAGGTTAGGAATCACTGAATCATCTTTGATGAACTGAATTGCCTCCAGTCTCTTTACATTATGTTTAAATCTACTGGAGCAGATTATCTAAATTTAAGCACTGTGATGATGAACGTGTGAAGGATCCATATATGATCTTACCCATCGTTGTTGTTGGAGTTGTTCATGTTCTGTGCAGCCAGCGGCCACCGACCGCCACTGGAAAGAAACAAATAAGTATATACATACATTTGAGACCAAGATATAGAACAACACAATATCAGAATATGTGTCAGACAACTTTCTGAAACTGATGATCACAGTCACACCCGCTTCACTCAGTGACTGGTCAGCTGTGTGAGAATCGGGGTTTGAGCTTCTCTGTAAGCTCTTTTTTCAGTCTGTTTCACAAGTACTGCTGTCACTATGTCAGTGTTACACAATCACTTGACAATTTGCCTCTTGCTGCAGTCTAAAATTTGGATATCAAGAAATAAACATTTCTGTTCTGGCTCTTCGCTCGTAACATCACTGTGTTTTGCCCTCTGGTTCAGTAGCACATAGACCAGTGATTCCCAAAAGTGTGGGACACAGTCCACTGGTAGGCCATGAAGGCCCTGCAGGTGGATCTTGAGAGGTTGTGAAAAATACATTTTTAAGTTAATTTTAATAAATCAAGGCCATGAGATTAAAATTATGTGTTATTCATCATGTATCTGACCTAGTTTGACAGGCTGTATTTGGTGACCTGTCACATTAACACCTGAACTATCTTCATTCTCATCATTGGTGCGATTAGTCTCGTGTGTTGAGTTGTGATTAAAGCTCTGGGCCTCAGAAGATTTTCAGTTGTCAGTTTGGGTCGTGGCATTCTTAAATTTGCGACTGACTGATGTAGACGATTGGTGATGAGTCCTGTCTTTGTTGCAGCAATCCCTCTTCTTTCTGGTAGTTTCCCTCACTGGACACAGTGTAGCAAAGACAGTGACAGGTTAACCTGCACTTGACCCATGTGTGCGCATTGTGAATGGCATCAAACACAGCCTTCCTCCTTTCTTCACAGCCATTAGATAAAGATTTTAGAAAAGCATCCTTGTTTGAGGTTTGAATTTTAAATAACTAGAGCCAGTCAAAATGTGGGACATGATCTCAACACGTGGGAGCAATGGGACAAGTGCTCAATGAGGAGGACCTTCTCTGAATTACCTTAATGGGACAGTGTTTTAAATTTTTCAAATGCATTTAGTCCATTACATTGGAAACTGCAACTCACACCAAATAAATCTTGATGGATAAATAGCACTACAGGCCAGGGGGGAAATATGTATTTTTGATTTGGGGGTGAACTGTCCCTTTAACTGAGGCTTCTCCCATACATTAATTCTCTATATATTTCCTTACATTACATGGGAAATTGAGTCAATACCCAATTTAAAGAGCCTCAATCCTGTTCCACAGTGTACCAAAACATTTTTTTTAATTATTTCATTTTAAAGCTAATGTGTTTCAGAGGCATTTTTGTTTTATTTGTTGAAGTTCTCTTTACAGTCTGATAGCAATCAATAAATAAAAAAACAATAAAAACTTCTGGTCTCTGTGGCTGTTGCAGGCCTGTAATAAGCTCATCCAATCATGTCATGCGGCCCAAAGGAAACAAAACTGTGGTTGAGATCTGCTCTGGTTTAGGGACAGAAAACCCTTGTTTAGGGTCAGGGGTCTGGTTGTGGTTGCAGGTGTCCAGCTCACCTGCCCCTGCTCCTCATATTGTCCTCCGGGCTCTGGCTGCTGAGGCCGGACTCTGCGGGGGACAACACTGCTCCTCCCAAAGTGTCGCCATGTGTGACAACCTGAGAAAAGACGTCAGAATGAGCTGAAATGAGTTTGTCAGCAGAGACACGTGCTGGGGAGGAGAAGATGGACACAATTAGTGAGACTCACCTGGACAGCAGTCCTGTCCCCAATGTCTGATTCTGGCTGTCCATCAGCCTGGAGACACGGAGACAGAATGATGAGCTCACAGTCACAAAGAAATACAGGTGTTAAAAGGGATAGTTCACATTATTAGAAGTGTGGTTTGTAAGAAGTATGTTATCAGGAGACAGGGTCCTGACCTCCCGGGTCCCTAATTAGTCAGTCAATTGATTTAAATTCAATCAATCAATCAGTCAGTCAGTGCTGACCCATTAATTTCCATCTTGCACTATGTTGAAAGTTTGTAACTAAGTACTTGTACTTTATTATTCTACTCCACTACTTCTCAGAGACAAATATGTTACTTTTTAATCCACAAAGTAGAAAAAGGTTGTTGTCCAACTTTTTAGACATTTGTGGTTCTCACAGGACAGTGATGCTACAGACGTGTGATGGTCTTATAGACCATGATGCATTGCTGTAGATTAAACCAGCCAACAGTGGCCTCTGAAGTATTAAAATGAGCTCGACCTTAAACATCTACTGCAGTAAACATTAATGCAGCAATAATATTAATCCAAAAACACCAGATAGAATAACACTGACATCTGCAACATGAATACTTTTACTTTGTAATACATTTAGCTGAGAATACTGTCATACTTTTACTTCAGTAGGGTTTTGAATGCAGGACTTTTTATTTAGTGAAGTATTTACAATGTGGTAAATCGGACTTTTGCTCAAGTAAAGGATCTGAATACTTTTTGCACTCCTGACTGTGACTAAACCTTGATTTAGAGACAGATATTCATTGTCTTGTTTTCAGATTTTGTGCACCTCTGAGGAGTGATACCACGCTGGACAGAGTCAAACATGAGCGCATGTTCATGCGTGATGTGGTTATCTTTTCTGAGCTGCAGATTATAAACACCCAGTGGCATTTATCAGATGTGATACGTATTCGTATTTCACTCACTTCTGTCAGGCACAAAGTAACAGATCAGCCCTGGAAGTGGCTGTACCTCGACACAGACAGACGGACAGACCAGCGTGGTTTGACAGACAGAGGGAGGAGCATCACACATCGACTAAATGTTACTGTTATTTGTAGAAAAGGTTGTTCGTAGGCAGCTGGATCTGGTAGAGTTCTAGAAGACGTTTCGCCTCTCATCCAGGAAGCTTCACAGTTCAGAACTGAACTGAATAAAATAAATCAAAATAAGTGCAGGCGCAGTGTATTAGCTTCCCAGCATGCATTGTTGTCCTACTGTGCATCTCTACATTTTTAGCCATGGCTGTTTTTGGGAAACCCTGAGGGCCTTCTAGGAAGCGTCTTGGATGAGAGGCAAAATGTCTTCTAGAACTTACTTTAGTTCTGCTTCATCCCCTCATCAGCTGGGCCCTACGCAACTTGTGTAGTGTGCATTCATATGACATGTAGTCAGTTTGTTGTTCAATATAACAAATGTGTTCACTTAACATAACATAAACCCCTCATTATAAAGAGCAGCAGTGTTCTGCTGAACACGTTTTGTTTTTTAACATTAAAACTGAAGCAGCAGCTCTAAGTTGTTGGTTCAACTTAACTCTTAAGATCACTGAACATGTTTTCTCAAGTTCTTTTAACTTAACTCAGTTGGATTTACAACAGCCAAATAAGATGCTCAACTAATTATTCAAACTAAACTAACTTACATTTTTAAGTTGAACCAGCTCAAAATGGTTTACGGTGCATTACAGTGTACTGGAGGACGTTTCTAATAAACTTTCAAGTTGGGTTAATATTTTTGTATATGAGGACTGGACGTACTGGTTTCAGGTGTCACACTTGCACATTACACATATAAACACTTCAGTCAGAGTCTACATATCAGTAAAAAAATCACAGGAATTTAGTGGAATCATCAAATATTTTCTCAATAACCTAAATGTAAATATGTATTTTCTATGTATTCAAGTTGTTAAACTTAATATTTCTAGTATTTATTTTCAGAATACTCTAGAACTTTTAAACATCTAATATCTTATAACTTCTTCTAAGTCTTTTGACTTTCTAAGTTTCTAAATTAGCAGACTTTCCAGCATGCACAGAAATCAAGATTTTTGGTAATGTCTGTCAGTGTGACTGAATAGTTGTTGGTTCAGCTTAATACCTTCAAGTTTTTTTTAATTTGACTTGGAAAATTTAAAAAGTTTATTTGTTTTGAATTGTTACAAATTACATCAATTTGTCCTTTTCAAAAATAACTGTTTTAAGTCAAAACAAACTTTATTACAGTGAGGATTCATTATTCGCCCTGCTGATTTTATTACACAGACAGTCAAAGAGCTTGTGTTTGTTTAGAGCCATTAGCTCAGCAGGTTTCTTCTTCAGCACCGTTAACTCAAATCCTCTCCCAGATTACATCAGCTAAAATTAGACTGTCAGCCTGGTGTGACATGTTGAGCTCAGGACTTCAGAGTTGTTCTTTTCTTAAAATCACACCGTAACATTAACAGTCACCACCCGTTGTGTGAACTGAGTTTACCTGAATGTGAGTGATGATGATGATGAGCAGTTCAGACAGTGAGAAGAAGTCAGGGGAGGTCTGGATCAATCCCATACTGCTCCTTGCTTGTTCTTCCTCCTTCACATCACACAGGAGAGCTGCAGGAGAGCTGAAGAAGAGTCATGTTCCAATAGAGCCTGCTGTGAAAGATTTAATTTTTGTCCTCTAACACAAATCACAGGAGCAAACACTCATGCTTTTCTATGGACAAGATCTTCCCCTGCTGTGGAGGAGGTCCTTCTGTTCATCCACTCTCCCAACAGAGGATAAGGGGGGAGGAGGAGGAGGAGGAGGAGGAGGAGGGAGGAAAGAATCATTTTCTATGCCTTTAAACTTAAGTTCCTGAGAATCAGCCAGTGTGGGTGGATCTTAGTGATACAATAAATCAAAATCATGACACCAAAAAAGATTATCATCCTGGTTTTTGGATATTAAATCATCATAGTTTTGGATTGTAAAAATTGTCGTTCAGTCAATGGGCCTCATGCAAGAACCACTCATACAAACAGATCTGTTCTCAAGTGGCGTGTACAAGTGATTTAGGAGAACTTATTGTATTCACTGATTTTCTTGTATTTTGAATTTTCTTTCAGGTATGATGACAACACTGTTTCTTTGCTTTTGCAGGTCTTTTAATTCCACTACTGATGCTGTTAAAATGACAGACTTTCTTTCATGGATCTCTGAAAGCAGGACATCAAAATGGAAAAAAGAAGGGGACCAAGGGAACAGAACCCTGAGGGACCCCAGCAGGGGGGCTGCAAGGTTTAGTCAAGTTACCCTGCAAGTGTGGCCCTTGACGTATGATGTGAGGTTTGTCAAGCAAGTTCTTCTGAGCAACATTAACATTACCATGGCAACAGAGGCTGCAGAATTTCTTGATAAAAGCTTTAAATAATATATTGGCAGGCCATTTATGACTACAGATTGTTCTGGTTATAAGTTAATCTTAAATGAAGAATACTTTTATGGGCATGTCATGTTCCTGCATTGATTAATATATGTATATTGTTATGTTATATGTTAATTATTAGTGGGTAGATCAACAGGACTGATTGGGATCTGAGCCTCCTCTATATTTATATCCCTTCCAGTCTGAGCAAATCCTCTTAGTGTGTGAAAAGCTAAAGTGAAACATCAGACTCCACCTCCAGCTCTCTCTCAGAGAGGAGCAGGACAATCCCCCAGCAGCCTCAGCTAATCTCAGCTCTGCCTGCACTGCTTCCCTCAGCTGCTCGGACTGCTGGGAGCTCAGGGAAACCTCTGTACTACTGAGAAAGTGACAGCAGCTGGTCAGGTAGAGGTGCAAACACAGTGTGACAATACGTCACAGGGAAATTCACCGTTTGGTTCCTCTCATTCTGACTAATGTCGACCAAAGAACAGAGGAAAGTCCTGCAGTGTGCTTACACCAGTTTCACACTTAACACACTGTAATTAGCAATAGTGCAAATCAATAATAGTTCTGTTTTGTTTTATTTTTTGGTTTCATGCTGGTGATGACAACATATATTCAAGCACTTTCAAGAGGCTACAAGGCCAGACTTAGATTGTCATCTGAAACATAATAGACAGATACTTTCTGCATAATTTCATGTACATCTGCACCCACAAGCTGCAGTGATGTGGACATTTGATCAATTCCTATTGAAATTTTTGTTGTACATTTTGATTTTAAGGGCAATTTTTGAAGTTTAAACACTAAAATTTAAAATCTACTTAAAGTATTATTCAACCAATTCAATCTGATTCACTATGCTCTATTGCCATGTTTGACTCATTAAATAAATAAAATAAATATACAAAGTAAAAGCACAAGAAAATGGTTTTAAACCAGTAAATGTATGAAACTGGAAACAAATTCTTATCCCTGTTTCTAACTAGTAGACGATCTCATTGAGGATGGCCCTCTGTTCCTGCTGCTATTTGTTTTATCACTAGAACCCTGAGAACTGAAAATATGGCTCACAGAATGTAAGTCACATTATGATTTGGAATATGCAATTTATATCCTGCTGTATGCAGACGATATTTTGCTATATTTTGGTTAATGCAATATGTAATTTGTCACAGGTTACTGATTTTTTTTTTTTTTTACATTATTCAGTGTCTTTCCAGGCTTTAAAATAAATTTGAAAAAATGCACTTTTACTCCCAAATGATTCTGAACTGCAAACAGGAAGTCTCTACATTAAAAAACTTTGGCGAGCAATTCATGTATAACTTCAGCGTTGCTCTTCTTCAGTTTCTTTGCTTTAAAAAACATTTCATCAGATGAAAATGTTCTAGATGTCATCAGTTCATACAGACCTATTACTGGAAACTTTATTCTTCATATATGTTGAGTTGTTTTCTTCCCTGCTGTGCTCTGGTTTACAGACTCTCTCTTGTCTACCAATTACAGTAATTAGAATTGATCAGATTCAGATTGATCAGAAATGTACCAACTGAACATCGCACTGTTGTTTCCCAAAAATGTCTGAGAAATTATTTGGAAATGATTTTGGAAAAAAACAACAACACAAAAACAGATCAGTAAAGTAAAGCGTTAACAGATTTTCTAGGATTGAAATTGTTGTAAGAGCAACCTGGAAAATGACTACATCTCCATCTAACCAACAGTCATCACACATCAAATCAAACTGCTTACTCTCTCATAGTTAACATGGAATGACCTGTGTGTGTATGTGTGTGTGTCTTCATGCTGAGTGTGTGTGATGAGGCTGGACTGCAGCCACACAGCAGTCAGATTAGCTTCTGTAAATGAGATTAGAGTTAATCTGCTGCTGCCTCTTGGTGGGCAGACAGAGGAGAAGCGATGGATCACAGTTCACACTGATCAACACTTGTTAATGTGGCTGCTGTCAGAGTCCAGTCGCAAATATCTGTCTAATGAAACTTAGAGTACATAATAAAAACCTAATGACAGAGGAGAGCTTTGTCAGTTATTCTTCTATCATGGAAAAGGGCCAAGATTTGAGTGAATGGATCTCTGAATTTACATCTCTGCCTTATTATTATTATTTCTCATTATTATTATTACAGTATTATATATGTCATCTGAATGTAATAATTTAATGCCATACATTCAGTCAAAGTCACACATTTGGTATTTAAAGAGCACCCTGTTCTAGAGGGAACACACACTACCTAAGGGTGCAGGTTTCTTTTGAACATGGCAGGCACACATGTTGTTTTCCACCAGAAGATTTTGAGCTTTTGAGCATCACAACACTTAATTTCCTGCATTCTGGTGATTTTTCATCAGCTGAGAAGTAACTGATTACATGAACGGATTACTAATTGGATACAAAAAAAAGCTAACTGTATTCTGTTAGTTACAGATTAAAAAGACATAATCAGATTACAGATACATTTAGTAAAAATTTGGATCGTAGAATTACGGGTTTAAAATAAAGAAAGTTAACAGAAGTCATCAAGTTACATTACTTTTTTAAAAACTTTTTTTTAAACAGGTAATTAGTAACTATATTGGAATACATTTTTAAAGTAGCCCTCCCAGCCCTGTTTTTCATGCACCAGTTTGTGCTTTTTCCTGCATCAGTTTATAGTGGGAATGTCTTCATTTATGTAACACAAGAAGAAGAAGAAAACACAAAATTCAGCTACAGGTGGCAATCCAAAATCTAATGGAATATAATGCATGAAGAGTCTCAGGCTATTCTCAAATGTAAATGCACATGTTCCTATCCAGGAGCAGTCCCCAAACACCCTGCGCCTCCTGAAATCTCCGCCTGTGTCACCGATCTCTCTGTGTGATGACTGCTGCCGAGCTGCTCTGTCAGCAGTCTCTCCTGCAGGGATCAGATGTGTTGGAGCCGGTCTCCAGGCTGCAGCTCACACATCATAACACTGGAGGTCGTCCACAGATAATCACTGCCCCCGTGTGCATTTATAATTGCTGAGCTGCTCTGGATTCGACGAGCTGTCCCCAGTGTCTCCCAGGATGCACGGCTCATTGAATCTCTGAACACAGGATGAGCCACAGATCCAAAGCTCTTCTCCTCAGAAAACATGCCTTTAATAGAGCAGTACTGCTCACATGACTGCTGTTCTTTGAAAAGAGCAATTACGCTGAAACAGCTTACTGCTGGTTGCAATGACATCTGCACCATGTGGAGAGCAACAGGGGGACATTAGACCAGACAGAGAGGACAATAAAAAGTAATGAACTGGCCTACATAATCTAGAACTGTGCAATGTCTCCAGTCATTCTACCAGGTAGCAGTAACACTGAATGAAATACGCTCACTAACATGAACAAACTAGATTCTGAATGAATCAACAATCCAGGATCAGGAACTCTTCATATCAGCAGATCAAACTGTGACATCAATGTGTTATCAACTCCCAGTGCTGCTGATGTGTTAACAAGCTGCTGACAGTCAGCTCTGCTCTGACAATTAAATTCATTACTGCCTCAGTGTCAGCTGTGTCCACTGAGTCATGGTGGCTCCTGCACCACCCACCTCTGCCTCACACACCTGCTGTGGCCCAGATCAGTTCAGTCCAGCCTCGCAGAGACCAAACTAACGGTGCATTCAGGTGATCAGTTTCAGAAAAAAAAAGAAAAAAAAAAGGTCAACAGGGAAATGACCTCAAACAGCTGACAGGGTGAAAAGTTTCCCTGAGGGGTCAAAGGTCACAGACATTCAATATTGGTTTTCAGCCTTGCTCCGTACGTGCAGAGATTTCTCTGGATTCTCTGAATCTTTTAATGATATTATGGATTGTAGATGGTGAAATCTATAAATTCCTGCAGCAGTTTTGTGTTGAGAAACATTCTTAAACTCTTGGACTATTAGCAGTTTTCCAAACTGTTGTTGAATGTTCCAAATAGGTGTTTTTTGAGTATTACACAACTTTCACATTCTTTTGTTGTCCCTATCTGATGTTTTTGGAACATGTTGCACACACTGAATTCTAACTGAGTAGAATATAGAGAGTTTAGAATAAAAAATCTTTAATATAACACCTGACAGGTCCATCAGTCATGTCATATTGAAGACTTTTTATCAGACTAATTTTTCCCCTCTTGTTTGCAAGTGTCATGTAATTATGCTCCAAATATCACCTTTGTTCACTGGGTGTGAACTGTGTAGTAGAACTGTGGAGTAGTTGATGGCCACCTAATGCCAATACTTTCTGTATGAAGCAGTCACGTGACATGTTTTTATTTTAAATCTTGAACAAGGATTGTGCAACACAACAAATATATGAAACATCTTTCAGCAGACGACGACAGCACATGATCGATCGAGTCTATCCTGTTTCGTCACGTGTCTCTCGTGTAGAGGTAGATCCTTCCTACACAGGCAGCACTGCTGCCCTCTGGTGTACAGGTGTGTCACTACAAGTGGATAATAATTATAACCAAATTATTTACTATTCTGTTCTTTTGTCTTTTATTTCTCCTGCTGATTACCATCTAATGGACATTTTACCAGTGGTGAAAAGAGAAGTGAAAAAATGTACTCAAGCACAAGTACTGTTACATTACTAAAATATTGCTTAGTTACAAGTAAAAGTACTGGTATTTGTTTGTATGTTTTTCTTTTGCCATTTTTTAAGTTTTTAAGTCACAAATGGCTCAAAACAAAACAAGGTTTAATGAGGTGCAATGAATGCTATTTTTATACTATTAAGTATTGATTAATACTTCTGAATTACTTAGTTAAATTCTTAACAACAATTAACTGATTAATGGTTAATTATTAAAATCCTTACTCCAAAACTGTGCTGCTGCAGTGTTTCATTTTTCGTCCATAATTTCATATGTGATTGTTCTCACTGGCCTGTTTCTGATCAGATCACCTTATTGGTTACAAACATGTAGATGAAAGGTTTGGATATTAATTTAAATTGTACTTTGTACTCAGTTATGATATAAGTAAGTATTTAAGTAACTTAAGAAGATACATGGTGTAATGCATACTTAAGTACAAGTATCGACTTCAAAATCTATCCATAAAAGTACAAGTACCCAAAAACACTACAGTAATTTGACTACTTGTAATTAGTTACTTTCACCTCTTCATTTTGTATGAATATAAGCAACAGCCACCAGCCTCAGGTACCCAGCTGTAAAGTTGAGCCCGTAGAGGCCCGACAAAATTTGGTCCAAAACTGACCCAAACCTGACCCTCATTAGCATATTTCAGCCCCAGCTAGAGGCAGGGTGACCACAAGACAAAGAAACATATCCTGTCAAAGACGCAACATGAACCCTGTATGTGATGTACTTGATTACAGAAAGCAGTTTCTTTAAACAGCATCTGCGTGGGAGTGATTCTGTCTGGAGCTTTTTGTTCAAATATAAAAGACTGATCACTGATCACTGAGGTCAAAACTAAAAAAGAGAGAGTAAGGGTGGTGTCACAAAAAGTATTACGTTCTGAGTTTTCTTTTTAAAGAAAAGTGAAGTTAGAATAAAAAGAGCCCTTGTCAGTGAGTGGTGTGACTGTGTGTTCCTGCAGACAGCTGCAGTCAATCATGTGCATGATATCAGAGTGTGACAGTCGGGAACAAAGCTATCAGAGCTGAGATGACGGACATCCCCGCTCTGTCTGCGGCCCTCCACCTGACAGCCAACCATGTGTGAGCGTGTGTCACATGATGAAGTGTAATCAGTAGAGATGACCTTGTGACGGTTGACAGTGCGTGAACGCGACAGGGGTCAGACTACTCGCTGCCTCCATCTCATCAGATTATGGAGTGTGACTGTGACCCTGCTAACATTAGACACATCCTCACAGTCCAGCACATTCATCTTTATTTTTATCATTTCAGTCGTAGGAAAAGTGGTTTACGTTTCCTTCAGTGCTTCAGTTGTTTCCATCAGTGTGTTCTCAGCTCTGCTCCAATCACCTTCCACCCTGAGCACTGGGGCTGTGATGTCATCAGGAGTGTGGGTGATGGGCTCAATGTACTCATGTTACACGTGTGGTGGGCCTGGTTTGTTGCCGTGGGGATTGTTGTCTGTTGTTTGTCACACAGGTGTGATCTCAGGTGTGCTGCTGTGCTGAGTGAGCTGAGGCTCTGCTCAGAACTACCAGCAGGTGGTGTTGGCTGAGCATCCAGGGCGCCAATAACTCCTCCATCACTGCACTCTTTGGATTGTTTCTTATAAGATTTTGTCCTCATTAATGGGCCGACTGGAAGAGGTCACTCAGCAGAGTGCAACAGGTGGTGAAGCACCTGCTGCAATGGCGCCACAACTGTCAGATGCAACCAGCAGAGATTTTCTAAGTTCCAGCCGTTGTCCCGAGCAGACACAATATTTCAAGCTACCATGTTGTTGATCATGTGCGGCCCCTAGTGGTCATATAAAACAGAGTCAACAAATAGAACCACTGCCTCACAGTTGTTTGTCTCCACCAAACAGTCAAGTTACAGTTTACATCCAAACTGACTCACCACTATATTGACCTGTAACTTTGAAGGAAAGTTATAAAGTGTATTTTTATCACTATACATGTGTGATTCCAGTGTATAATTTCCAGGTAGAAACATGTTGTCTTCACTAATTATCACAAACGTAACCATGAAATTTGGAGGTAGTTTGTCTGAGAAATTTCAAATATATTACTTGGTAATTACCACCTATTTACCTTGAAATTATGAGACCTGGAAATTGAAGCATTACTTTTTAACAATTGATGCTTAATTCATTATCAATAGAAGACATTCTTTTGTCATTTTTTTTTTTTCATTTTAGGTTTTAGTTTCCCTGTTCATCAAGTGGTTCTTGGTGCAATTAATGCCATTTCTAGACTGTAGATTAAATGTTCATTAGTTTTTCCTCCATGTGTCCTAGTTTTCATTGGCCTGTTTGCAATCAGATCATCTGATTGGCCACAAAAATGCAGATGAAAGGTATGGACATTGATTCAACTTGTACTCAATTATGATTTTGAGAGTAACTTAGTAGATTGCATGGTGTAATAAATACTTAAGTACAAATAAAAGTACAGACTTGAGATTCTAAACAAAAAAGTACCCCCCAAAAAACTACTTAATTACAGTAATTTGAGTATTTTTAATTAGTTACTTCGAGAAACGAGACACATGTTCAAGTTGTACTATGTGAAACAATGTTAGTCCAACATGTCTCAGTGTGAAAGCAGTCAGACAACAGAAGCCGCCCTGTGTGACCTGTCATGACTTCACACGCTCGCTGCTATTTGAACTCCCGTCAAATCAATCAATCACGTGCTGCAGTCTTCTGTCAGGACGCGATCAATTATCCATAACCAAGCCGCGGGTTCTCAGGGGGTCAGAGGTGGCTGTGGTGGGATGAAGTTGTTCATCAGTGTTCACTTGGAGACACTGTGTCCTGACAGCGTGATGCTATCTCACGTCTCCGTTACCGTTATCTGAACCCTGTGAACAGACTCCCTGCTTGTCTCTCCACCTCTCTCTTCACACTGTCTTTATCTTTACAAACAGTCCTCTTCAGGGACATTCTGTATTTACCCATCCATCCATTTTGTCCTCCTCCTCTTCAGGATCATGGATGGTCGGAGACTTTTATAGGCACATGTAATCCTTATGTTCTTTGTGGCAGCACACTCACGCCTCAGCCTCAAAATAACTGTTGTTACATGGAGACAGATTCATTTAAATATGATGCAGAGCTCGTCACATACAGATTTAGAATATGGACAGAACATGTCAGTGTTATGTTCCAGTACAGCCTCAGACTGTTTGGCTCATCACACAGATCACTGTTGGATTTTAAAGGTTCCTTCACCTGATGGGAAAAGTAGTTAAGTAGTTAAGAATTTCTGAGATTTTCTCCTGAACCAGACAGCATATGAAGACAAATGAGCCCAGTTTTTCACATAATACAACCAGGAATCCAGTGGAAATGTTTTGACATGGTACAGCTGGTCTTTATTTGAAGCAGGCAAATAACACAACCAGGCTCATACCAATGTAACTTTTGCTGTTTTGTTTCTCAATAGTTTTCTGCAACAACCAAATCAAACAAGGTTATTTACTTATATTAGTTGCAGGGTTATTAAATGGATGGTAATTTAAAAAAATGGAATAAAAGTCACAATATGGGATGAAAGTCTGAGAACATTAATTAAAGATGGCTGCCAAAGAATTCCCATGGGAAATTAGTTGATCTTGGCAAAATTAAAAATCTTAATTACACCATGAGGGTCCTAAAAAACAGGTTACAAAAAAATACCATTCACATGTATGGGAACCTATTTCTTTTACCAGACTATGAAAGGTACGTCGTCTCTTGTCCATGTTCTTCATATATGTTTACACGTGTAGACATTTTCTTCATGTTGTCATCCATGTGCTCCATAAGAAAGACTGCTGCTCCTGTTGTCCTGTTGAATTCTGACTTTATTCTCTGAATTTTTTAAAATTTTTTTCTCTCTCTGAATTCTGATTTTAAACTCTGAATTCTGTCTTTGTTCTAAGAACTGTGACTTCGAACTCAGAATTCTAATAATAATAATAATACATTTTATTTGAAGGCGCCTTTCTTGGCACTCAAGGACACCGTACAGAGATACACAAAATCCATTAAAAAGAAACAACAATAAAAATAAATAAAATCAATAAAATAGACAGAGCAATAGGCCTCAGATGGAATAGGCAGTCTTAAACAGATGTGTTTTGAGTTGTGATTTGAAATGGGGGAGTGAATCGATGTTTCTAAGTTGGGATGGTAATGAACTCCAGAGACAGGGAGCAGAGCGGCTGAATGCTCTGCTCCCCATGGTAGTGAGACGGGCGGAGGGGACAGACAGGTGTATGGAGGAAGAGGATCTGAGGGAGCGGGAGGGAGCGGGATCATGCAGAAGGTCAGACAGATATGGGGGAGCGAGGTTATGGATGGCCTTGAATGTTAACAGGAGGATTTTGAATTGAATACAGAACTGAACTGGGAGCCAGTGGAGCTGTTGGAGGACAGGAGTGATGTGGTGGATAATTCTGACTGTAAACTCAGAATTCTGACTTTTTTTTGTCAGATGTTATGTGCCACAGTGTGTGTGTGTGTGTGTGTGTGTGTGTGTGGTGTGTGTGTGTGTGTGTGTGTTTGATTTCTGTGCTCTCCTGTGTCCAGGTGCATTCAATCTGCAATCTCTGACTCTGACTTTATTGCCAGAATTCTGACTTAAAACTCATAACTCAAATAAATTTCTCACTTGTGGCCCTAATTCTCCTCTGAATGAAAATTCACTCATTCCTTCAAAATCTCTCTTCTGATGAGGACCAAGAAATGTGATAGAAGGCTCCAGAAAAAGCTAAAACAAGAAGCAGAAAAGGAAACACTGTTGAGATTTAGTTTTGAGAGATCCAAGATATCACACAACAAAGAATATGAGACTGAACACGGGAGTTCCTGGGTAGAGGTAACACAAAAAGAACCTGGATTATCAAGCAGCTGCTGATTGGCCGGCTGTTGGCCTGCTTGGCTGGCTCCATTGGCCCCTGTGGCTCCTGGTGACTTGAAACCTGCTCCCTGCTGGTGCCTGAAACAACATCCCTCTGTTAGCGACTACACAGTGGCTTCCTCCTGTAATTACAGAGCCATGCGTCTGCAAGCGATCCAGCAGCCCGGTCCTGGCTGCACTCTGAGAACTGAATGACTGAACGGTAACAGAAATCGTCCAGTCACTCTGCTCCTCCTGCCGAGCCAACAACAGTTCATTCATTCATCTCCGAGGTCACGCAAGAAGACGGTGAGCAGGAAGCGAAAAGGAGGACATTTCTTTAGAGCATTGCTGCTGCGGGAGTCTCTACTTGTCACTGGGTCACAAGGCTGCTTAGAGGAAACACTGTGTACAGCTGGACTCAGACTCAGAACTGTGTTGACCTCATTTCTCAAGTTCTCAGAACTCAGCTGTGGGGTTTCACTGAGCTGTGTTTTTGATGCCAGGATTTCGGCGCTGGTATTACCTCGAATTAATTTTCCCAGTTCTGTGCTTCCTCTTGAGTCCACAAATTGGGTACTGGGATGAATTTCATCTGGAACAAAAGACCGAGGATTAAACTTACAACCCTCCCGAGCGAGAAAACAGCTGGAGGAGTTTTAAAGTTTACTACTGGTCTTTTGTACTGCGAACCACAAAATCTTGGTTGAACCCCATGAATTCCACATCCTGGTGCTCTCTGGGAGAAAATTCAGTCCATACACACAGATTAGAGGATTTTTTTTCTGCAGGAGTCCCCTCAAACAAGCTAAACTGTATTTTGATCCTATTATTGGAAATGTCTTAATAACCTGGAAGCTAGTGATTAACCACACTAACTTTAAAACAAAGTGGCATTATCATACTCCACTATTTTACTATTATAATTTGTTGCTTGGCAGATGGACAGTGCACTATCCAATATGGTCAAATAATGAAATCTACTTGGCCAGCTGTTTAACTGTAATGGTCCTCATACATGCAATGAACTTCAGCACCAGTAGAACTTACCAGGTTCTTCTTTCTTATACTTGCAGCTCTGTTCTGCTCTGAAAACATACAGAGTTCCATGGAATTCTGAACCTCCCAAAGGTGACCTTTCAAATCATTCGTACAGTACAAACAAAACCAAAAGTTACTGTAATAATGCAAAGTTCTTCTAAACAAATTGCGATTCAGACAACTTGGCAAAATGACTGTAGTTCGGTTTTCTTTACCCAAAATAGAATGGAAAACCATATGGAGTAATGTTAAGTTTCACAGGAAAACAGTGTTGCAGAATCTCCCAAACAATGGAAGTGAATGGTGACCAGTTTTCAAATGTAAAAAACAACTGGAAAAAAACATAAAATGCCTCCATACTGCTTGTCTGGTGTAATCCAAGTCTCCTAAAGCCTCAACATGCTGTTTGCATACTGTCACACCACACACTTGAAAACTGGTCACCATTCACTTCCATTGATTTAGAGATTCTGCAACACATTTTCCTCTGAAACTCCAGCAGTGTTTTATGGACTAAAAAACTAAACCTGACCTTCAATCAGCATGAAGGTGGTAGATAATGACTGAAGTTTCATTTCTGGGTGAACTATCACTTTAAACTAGCTTAAAAAATCCTAACCACCAAACTGTTCACCTAAGTTTTGCACAAAGTACTATTTAACATAGGTACTTTTACACATGTTTTGGGAATGCTCTGGGTACAGACTTTTGGTTTTAAGTCACTGAATTTTCATCAGACTTCATGTTGCCCCTTATTTGTTTGCTAAATGACAATTCTCAGATCCCTGTCTGTGCATGAACACTTTGCATCGGGATCTGCATCATCCTGTCAGGATTTACTTCATATTAATGACCTTCTCACTATGCATTGTCCCACACATAACAATGTTATCACATTATAACTAACATTTCACATCATAACATGTTTTTCACCTAAAACAGATATTTAAGGTTATCATTATGAACAAACTTTTCCTTATAGCAAACTTTTACCATTTATCTCATTAAACATCATGTAGTTATAACATGACATGTTAATGTTTAATGAGATAAACGTATAGTTATAGCAAAGAAGTCTATTATTAACCTGATAAGTTTGTATATAACACAAATATATCTTGTTATAACATACTTTGCATGTTATATTTTATTCTTTTTCTTACATGGCAGCAGTACACTGCTATAAACAGTAAATGTGGAGTAAAGCTGCAATGATTAATTGATCATTATTTATTGCTTTCAGCTTCTTAAATTGGATATTTTTCTGACAGTAAACTGAACATCTTTGAGCTGTGGACAAAACAAGACATTTGAGGACGTCAACTGCGGCTTTCATCATTTTCTGACATTCTATGAACCAAACTACTAATAGATTAATTGAAAAATAATCGACAGATTAATCAGTGATGAAAATGATCATTAGTTGCAGCCCTAATGTGGATTATACAGTAAACAGGAGGACTGAAGTAGCGCGGCTCCTTGTCTTCAACCAGGTGCATGCTGGGAAAAGGCCTTGGACAACATCACAATTAGAGGTTATGGTCGACAATATGACAGAAAAAGAAAAGACAAGAGAAAGGTCCATTATGATTTTATTTGTTTCTCTCTTTGATTCAATGACACAGTGGATGAACTAATGGACAGTTGACTGATGTTAAAGTTCCAGTCGAGTGTTCTACATCAACATGAGATCATATGGAATATTAAAGCCAACATCATTAGTCATCTAAAGTCACCGAGCTCTATGAACTCGTATCTTTTTTGAAATGCATGAACATCAGGTCGTCGTGGAATTAACCTGCTCATTGTACACCTAACTACATTCATGGCCAGAACACAAATCAAGAGTTAACTATTGAAAGGTTGCAAGGCGAGACATTGACTTTAGCACTTAACATGATGAGATCCTAAAAACGAGTACTGCATTGCTTCTGATAAAGACTCTCTTCAACTCGTCACTTTGGTATTGCATTTATACATTACAATATTCTGCAAAGAAACAAAATGTACAACTGCATAAATATAAAATTCTTCCACCATGTTTAATGGCTAAAACATTCAGAGAGCTACACCACAGTGCTGTGATGAATCCAGAAAAAACAAAACAAACAAAAAAAAAACAACTTCCTTCTTTAAAAACTCCAGTTAGCACTGTCGCACTTACAGCAGGCCAGTGTCTAACAGGCTGGACACACGAGTCAGTCGACTACATTCAAGGCAAAATCAAAAGTAAAAGGCATGAAACCAAGTAATAAAACCCCGTCACACATTTAAGTGATTTAACAAAGCACAAAAAGAAAAAAAAGGCAAAGTAAAAAGAGTCTCCCGTGATCAGATGTAAAAGACAAATAAAAAGAGGAAAGAAGTTCCCTGGAGTGCAGCCTTTTCCTTACACAGATCAGAAGAGTGTACCGTGTCAAACCGTTTATTCAATCGTTAAGTAAGCGGCAGTGTGTGCATTCGTGTCCGACACACACACATGCCTAGAACTGCTAAAGCTTGCTGGCAGAAGAGAAATGAGGAACAGCGTGGTTTGCGAGGACCAGATTTTGCGACTACTGCACACTCCAAAAATATCTACTGAAACCACACGAGGCAGCGATACGCAGAGGGGACAAACACAGCTCGCTACACATCAGAGATGGAATTTTACTTTACAGTCATCAATGAACAATGTCCCATGGCTTGTGGAAAAGTCTCATTTACAGCAGAATAAATATTTTTTATTAGGCCTATTGCTACTTTTCCTCTAAATTACATTCTAACGCTAGACAGAAGTGTAGAAGCTAGTGATGAAAGTGGACTGATTACACCATCAGTCCACTGTCAGGTTTTTTCTTTCATTTATTCGTTCAAGACTAGTTGTGATTGACTTAACCGCTACAGCCTAACCCCCGCACTTATCATCTCCTACATTAGATTGGTATTCATTTAAGGACAAAGGGGGCATGGGAGGGGCGGTCAGGGAAAGTGCTACGGTCCTGATGTCGGTCATAAATTGTTAATCTGGATCTTGATGTCAAAGCGTCCCTGGTAGCGGTCCTTGTCGCTGTAGTCGATGTTGTCTCCATACACTTTGCACTCAATGCGCAATTCAGTGTTCTGGGTCAGGTTGGTGAACTGCAGCGCCACCAGCGGCTGCAGGTACTGAGGGTGCAGCAGCTTGCCGTAATAGGGGTAATACTGCAGGGGAAGCCGCCGCTGATGCCCCAGTACTTAATCTCTCCGATTTTACCAGCATCCTCCTCTTTCTGGGGGACAAAAACAGACACGTATGGACAGAATAAACTACAGAGCAAGCACAAATGTTTCACAGCACTGGTACATATTTTAAGATACTGTCTTATTACTTTGAGATATTAAGTCATTATCTTCAGATACTACATCATTTTAAAATACTACTGCATTATCTTGAGATACTGCATCATTACCTGGAGTTACTTTAAGGATCCTGGGTTATTATTATTATATCTAGATACTTAGTCATTAGAGATACTAACTTATTATTTTGAGCTTCTAAGTCATTATCTTGTGATATTAAATCATTATTTTGAAGTTCTAAATCATTCTTTTGAGGATTTAAGTCATTACCTTATGATATTAAATAATTATTTTGAGGTTCTAAGGCATTATTTTGAGCTTCTAGGTCATTATTTTGAGGTACCAAATCATTATTTTGAGGTTCTAAGTCATTCTTTTGAGGTTCTAAGTCATTATCTTGTGATATTAAATCATTATTGAGATTCTAATTCATAGTTTTGAGATATTAACTCATTTTTTAGAGTCATTATCTTGAGATTCTACCTCATCTTGAAATACAAGTCATTATTTTGAGATGCTAACATGTTTTCTGTGATAGTTAAGTCATTAACTTGAGATACAAACTCATTTTGCCAACCTTTAACATTTTAATGACACAGGACATTTTTTCCACACGTGTGCGGCAGTCTTGACTGAAAAAAAGAAGAGAAAAGAGAGAGGCGTGTACCTTGTTGGTGCAGTAGAGAGGGATGATGTTGGGCTGCACCTTGGGTTGAGCCTCTTCAGGGATACTTTCATTGGAGGTAGGAGGCTGAACAAAAAGACAAGTTAGAGGTGGACAGGTAGGTCCAGAGAGACTACTTTGTTTTTCATACAGAGATCCCATCTCTACCTGGTGCTGACATGTGATCTGTATCTGGTTCTCTAAACATGTTAATACAGAAGTAGGCGCACGCACAATCTAATGTGACTGGATCAACCAGACCACTGACTGAAGGTGCTGATCTCATTGTGATCAGATCTGAGCAGGTGTAAATGACATCTGTACAGTTTGGACATTCAAAGCACGAAATTAAAGGTCATGTGACTCCGCCTCCTCCTGTTATCTCAAGCTGCAGAGGAAACTTAAATCGAGCCTTTACAGCAACATAGCTACAATGTGTAAGACGAGGGTCACATGACTGATAGAGGTAGCTGAGCTAGCACTAGTGCTTCTTCACTGGCTCCGATGACCTTTAAGTTTAAGTAATGTATAACATGGACTATGGCCGTCCTCAGCCGTCTCCGTCATGTAGCTGTCGCCTTGAGGACGACACTTCACTTCCCCTGACCTGAGACACACCATGTCAGCTGACAAGTCTGCAAGCATTGCAGGGTCTATAATATTTAAAAACATGGCACCATTGGCCACCAAGCCCCTAAATTTGTTTGCTTAAGTACATCTTTGATGGCCCAAATGTAAACTTATGTAAAAACAACAATTTAACACAACACAGCCTTCTTAACTCTGACACTTGTGTTTTCCACCTTCACCACAAACTCTGACGTGGTGTTTCCTGAGGGCACAGTTTCCGATAAAAAAATAAGCTTGTCTTCTTGACTAGTTTAGGAAACTGGTGGCGCACACCGCAGTACATTACGTCCTTAGATGCGTCAGATTCTAGCCACTTAAGCTCCTGTTTCCACTCACTTCTACATTGTCATTGTGGTTCCTATTTTTCATATCGGCCTTTACTATTTCTGCTTCTTTTGTAAGGATGCATTGACAATTTGAGGAGGCTTAGTAAACCCAGACTTCAGTAACCCCAACATATCTGTAACTAGCCTGTGCCGAGTGCTGTTCGCCGTTTCCATACAATGTTGAAATAAAAGGTGTAAAGGTATCTGGATGTTTGTGGAGCTGTAACGTTGTGTTGGCAAAGGCCTGCAGCATGCGGATAAAACTCGGTAGCCATGTTTGATGTTGAACTCTGCACTCCCTACCTTAACTTGCATATTGAGATCTGATCATAATGTGGGCAGAGGCCTGTGATCAATCAGATGTCATGATCCAGAGTAGACAGGTAAACACCAGGTGGAAATGGAAGAGGCCTGGGCATAAGATTACACTGGCAGAGTGAGTCGCTCACCTCAGGTGGTATTTAGGAAAAATAAAACAGATTATTTGAAATTACCCTTGGGCGGAAGTTGACAATCCTGTTGAGCTTCACAATCATACAGGGCTTGCCCTCCTTGAAACCAAAGTCAGGGTCTGAGAGGCCGGAGCAGGGTCCCAGCAAGGTCCTGGAGAAACGACAGGCCTTCCTGACCCCATGTCGCTCTCCAAGTCGCCCCGGTTCTTGTACTCTGCAGGCTCCTCTGGAAGGTTGAGTGAAGGAATAACTTGGATTAGGACTCATGAACAGTGGTATCATGACTGGCACTCTATGTAGCTATTCAGTTTGTTGAAGATCCAATGAGAAGTCGAAGTAAAACCTACCTCCACAGTCCTCGAACCTCATCTGGTCCCTCTGGTGTTCTTCATCATACTTGGCCAGGAACTCCCTCAAGGCCTTGGTGTAAGGCAGGTACGTCTCCACGTCGGTCAGGCTGAAGGCAACTTCAGCTTTGTCTGATCGAGGGGTGTGTGTAAGGCCTGCAGGGGACAACACATCAGCCGCTTATCATCAACACTAATACTATATTGCACAGGTGTGGACACGAGTCACATATTAGAGGACTTTGGACTTTAACACCATTGAGTCAAAACTTCACTTGGACTTGAGCCTTTTGATTTGAAAATACTTGATACCTTACGGGACCAGACCCTAAGATTAAAAAGTCTGTTGATTAAAAACATTAACTCCATTCATTCTTAGCAAGTCAACACCTAATTCCCCAGATCCACTATGTTTGAACCAGTCTGACAACATCCAATCAAGTTGCAGTAGAGAGCCATGAAGAACTAACGTTACTGAACTCCAGCTGAAGAAAATGGGACCAAAGATAATTTTGTTTGTACAGACAAACTATAAGGTGACCAACAAAAAACTTTTTGCAGTATGCAAAACATGTGGGTCAGAAATTGGAGAAGGAGGAGCAACTAGGGCCCTCACAACTATTGCATTTTAGTTGTCATCAAAGTCCTCGTCGACTAGTTGCAGGAAATATATAGTATTTTTTTTCACCTAATAACAATGATCAGATTTCACTGAGAAGGTCTCAAATACAACTAATGAAGAACTTATGTAGCCACGACCAATCTGGGGGTAAGTGAAATAAAACTGTTTACAAATGAACTACAATCTGATTGGAATGCACCCCCAGCAAGCTTGTCTGAGCTGGAGATAGTTTGTCTGCAGTAATAATGCAACTGCTCTCCTGCAGGGTTAGCAGGAGTGTTCCCTTCTCTAAAATACCTGAAATTCTTCTGAAACCACAGATGAACAATATGTTAATGATGATTCAGTGACGACTATTCTTTGAAACCCAACTTTGTTCAACATTTGAAGTCGTCAAAGAATGGCAAGTCAAAGCTAAAGTGAACATAGCTGGTGAGCTAGTAATTAGCTAACATTAGCTTGATCACAAAGTAACTCTGTAAATCAATGAGGCTGGAAACTCGCTGTTACATTACGAATGGAAACTCAAAGTTTAGGACTTAACCTGATTTGGAACTTGTCAGTCTTGACTTGGGACTTGAGTCTGACTTGTAACTTGCAAAACACTGACTTGGTTCAACCACTGTTATATTAAACACCTTGATGCCACAGAATAAGCAAATGAGCAGTCATCGGTACCCAGAGGAAAGGAAAATTTCACAGACTTTGACCCTTTTCTCATACTTCTTAAATTCCTCTCCTGAGAATTATCCTTTGTCTCATCTCAGCCCAGGACTAATTTCAGCCCAACTGAAGATCTTAAAATGATCTTTTTTGTGTTACTGCACTGATCTTAAATTTGTCTTAAATAATCAGCTCTTGAGATAACAGTGACATCTAACGGTAAACTTGGTTGTCTTAAATAAGATCTTCAATCCATCTCAGTGGTCAAATTAAAGTCTTGTTGCTCCATGCGGTCAAGGAGAAACCTCTAAGACACCTCTGAGCTCAGCAAAAGATCTCCTGCTTTTCTTTTGTTTTGCTCCTTTTAGGAAAAACAGATAAGACTTGAGTGAGCTCAAAATAAGAATCTTATTTATTTCTCAAAAGACGATTGTGCAAAACAAAATCTTCTTAGAACCCTCATATCTTGAATAAGAGACCCTGTGAAAGCCTGAAAATGAAGACATTTGAGTTTAGATGTCCCAGAGTGGACATATTCAGGAACACTGACTTGTTAGAAATGCACGTTTTTGCCAACTTCTGCACTTTGGGCAAGATATCAGTATCACTGTCATGTCTGTGCATCCTGGACACAGATACTGTTTCCTCCTGCTTCCAGTCTTTGTGCTAAGATTAGCTGAACAGGCTGAATATGGTCCGGTTCTGCAGTGTCTCTGTACTGGACTCAGATGAAAGTGATAGATCTCATATGACTGAAATAAGTGGGTCTTTAAATGTCAGACTGGTCCTTTAGCGCAGTAACGTTTGTGTGTGCTCTTGATGTGCGTTGCTTTAACTTCATCTATCAGCTGCATGTTTGGAACACTGTGTCAACTGTAATCAGCTGGGCAGAGATCCGGTCATTGACAGCAGATTTCCCTGTGACACTGTGTTTGGATGACCTCAAATGAACACTGACACGCCTCCTGTTTATCCTCCACTGGTTCACTGTGGCCCCCCTACACTGACTCACACAGCAGTCACACAGTAGCTGGCTGCCAAAGGCCGCCGTCCCATCGACTCAACGGTTGCCCAGTTGACTGTACTCTGCACATGCTCAGTTTGGCCTGATAAACCCCAGCTGGCCTTCTCCTCCATGGAAACCAGGCTGTGGTGTGTACACAGGGGAGGGCTGCCGCCAGTGCCGTCTCTGCACTGGGACCGGGACAGGAAGATATAGGAAGAGTTCATTTCCAAAACAATCTGCAGCCATGTTACCTGTGGTCATGGTGAGCACACGTACCAACTCTGAACATACAGTGTGTGCTGACTTACAGTAAGAGACGTGTCACTGAGGTAGAACACGTCTACAGCTGCAGTTATTATCAGATTTGGATAAAACTGTTTATGTTTGTGTAGTGTCAGAAATGTTGATAAGTCCTATCAACACTGTGGCATGTAAACATCATATCTAGGTTTCTGATGACTGCCTGTGCCTCTAGAGTCACCTCAGGGTTTGTCAGTATAAAGTATGGTCGACAATGTGATCAGGAATTTGTAGTATTTCTAAAATCCAATCTCTATAACATCTTAATTATACTTAAAAATCACCTAGTTACAGGGATGTAAATATATCCAGAAAAAATACGTTTAGAATGTATCAATGTCTTGATAGTACCAGACTGTGATGATTTTATGATATAAAAGGACTGCTACTAATGTTGCATTGTTTTTGTTTTGCAGCTGTATGTTCATTATTCAAACAGGGCTGCAAGTAATGATTATTTTAATAATTTAACAGTCAATTAATAGTGGTTTGCCTACAAAATGTCAAAAAAAAGGGTAAAAGAAAAAAAAAAAAAATACTGATTAGTTTCCCAAAGCCCAACCTGTAATATTGTGATAAATATTGTACTGTGGACTTTCTATTGGGGTATTATCGTACCTTGAGTTTTTGGTATCTTTACATCCCTACTTCATTGTGCCCCCCTGGAAGCTGAAGATTCAAATCAACAGTGTGAGACCCCTCACATGGCCTCCTAACTGGGAGCAACGCAAACGAGCAGGCGAGCGAACGTCACATTGTTTCAGTTTTTCCAATGAAGATGTCCACACCTGCTCTGTGCCTCAGTGAAGAGGCTGAGACATGCTGCTTGTTTGGAAAAATGTTCACCCTGGTTCTATTTTAGTAAAGTTTCACTCACTTGCTTCACCTCCAGCCTGTTTTCTCTGGTCAAAATCAACACTAATGTTCTTCTGCTTCCCATCATCAAAGCAGTCAACAAGGAGGCGGTTGAGAAGCGGCAACTTTTATATGATCTACGGCAGTGTTTCTCAATCCTGGTCCTCAGGGACCACTGCCCTGTATGTTTGAGATGTTTCCCTGCTCCAACACATCTGATTCAAATGATCAGGTTGTTATCAGGCTTCTGCTGATCATGTGAATCAGGTGTGTTGGAGCAGAGAAACACCTTAAACATGCAGGGCAGTGGGACCAGGAAGCACTATTTTTATGGATATATCCTTAATAGGACAGGGAAGGGAAAAGGATACTTACACCTGACACTTATTCATCTGCATAGGGAGAAAATCACAAGCCGCCCCGCTGCACATCGCTCAGATTATATCCGACAATTTTTCACCCTCCGTCTGCCCAAGTTCGCTTGTTTATTGTATGTTAGGAAGAGGTGTTAATCAACTGAGATTCTTCAAGTTGAAGCTGGTTTTTTTTGTTTTGTTTTTTTTGTTGGGCAGGGTGCAGTGTGTTTCAGGGGACAGAGTATCTGCAGAGTGAGTGCTCCTTGCTTTTTCTCTGAGGTGAAATCCAATTCCACTATGTCATGTTGCCCATTTGCTCATCGAAGATGTCGGGTGTGAGGGTACAGGCAGCTGTGGACCCGGACGCAGAATCTGACAGCCTGAATATACTCCCAAAAAGATGCGTACATGGACAGCTGCGGACGGCTCGGACATGCAGTAGGCAGGCAGCTGCCTGGTCAGGCTCTGACCACGTTATCTTCTGCATTCAGCTTAGAAGAGGTAAATTTACAGCTTACAGCAACTTAATATGACTTTTCTTTGATATCTGGTGTCGGCAAAAAATGTTGCACATTTAAGAACTATTCATTCTTGACCTGACTACAGGGTCCATTTAGAAGCTGTTCTGGGGCTTTTGATAAGATCTCATAATCTTCATCAACTCAGATTGTTCTCTTAAGTGTATCACTGCTGAATTCACCATGAGAGAAACTACAGACCCATGTTCACAAGCTAACTAGTGATGGGGATAGAAGAATGAATAAAGAATCAATCTGACTGTACATGAATACATCATTCTGACTTTATCATAAAAATATAATAAATAAGTATTTTTGGTGGGGTCTGTTTAGGTGTTCTGCAAAAACAAATTGTGTCACTTGTATATTTGTCTCCACAGAACCCTGTAACCCTGTTTGGAGCTCTACATCATACAAAATAATACTCACTTCACTCAGTCACTTGACCACAATGTTACACACATGCTTTCAGCCTGAAACTGACATGAAAAACACTCCTGTCATGTCAACAAGGTCAGTGAGGAGGCAGCCTGTGATTCACTGAGTCAGCATCACCTGAAATCAGAGAAGCTCCTCCTACACACTCATTCAGGAAGCTGCCATTTGTATTTAGGAAATATTAAAAGATCCTGTCCTGAGCGTGACCCCACTGGCTGCTTGATTTGACTGTTACTAAGCAGTGTGTTTGTTCTGGCTTTCTTTCGTCGCGTCTACAGACGACCTTTGGACTCAGAGGCCACCTGCATGCCAGCATCCTGACAGATGGGAAGTGGGTGTCACTTCTTACCAGGGGGTGCGACTCTGTCCTGCCAGGTGGGCTTGTAGGGGCTCAGGGTGAGCAGCAAGGCCTGGATGGTGCCGATGAAGATCCCAGCCAGGCATCCGTAGAAAACGACATAGAACAACAGAATTTTGACTGCAGGGGAGAAGAAAAAGAAAGAACGCGTCAGTCGAGCTGTACGGAGAGAGACAGAAGGTCAAACAGAAAGATAGCAGCACTGTAACAATATATTAAACATCACATTATCGCAAAGAAAAAAAATGTCTCAATACTTTTAATATTGCAAAAAATATCCTACCATGGACTTTTGACTCTCGATATTATCGTATCATGAGTTTTTGATATCTAGTAGTTTTAAAAAATAACTCAAATTATCAGTTTGAGATTCAATGTAATGAAGTGATTCCACATATTATACCAAACAAAAATATGAATACATGTAAGTTGTGAGTAAGTAATATTATTGGCCAATAGTGGCCTATCAAAGCTATGATGGTCTATATTGCAGTTATTTATAAAAAATTTACTGTTTCAGTGCTGCAATGTCATTTTGGAAAATACATTTTATTGTTAAACTGAAAATGAACCTGCCTCCATTTCCTATATTTGTCATAATTGTTTGATATCCATATTTAAGGGGTCATTGTACCCCTAAAAGTCCAGTATCAGTCAGACTCTACTTATTATGTTCATTTCTAAATTTCAGTTAGCTTGGAATAAGTTACTTATGTAACAGATTTTGCAGTAAAAAAGTAAACAAGTACAATAAGACCCAGGCTGATATTATCACCATGTCTACACTGGTACACACCACACTGAGCTCACTTATTCTCATGGAGGTATTCATTCTGTAATAACAGGTAAACTTTACAAGACCTACGCTACTGTTGAGCAACTACTGATAACAGCAATTACACAACTGTGGAGTAACGCTGCGACTGAACAAAAACTAACATCAAACTCAAAACAAGTGTAAAAGATAACTGACTGCCTACAGCTGCCTCAATATTCAGCTCCATCAGTCCCCACTGACACTGTCAGTTGTTTCAGAAGATATGTAAAAAGGTGGAGTTGACCTGTCTGTAATGAAGATGTGACAGACAGGTGATCCCAAGTTGGGCTGTTAATGGACAAACAAAGTGTGTGTTTACAGTAACAAACAAGCCATCGCGTGGGGGAGGACCCTCAGGTGGACAGTATGTGTCCAACCGGTTGACAAGCTGCAGTGGAAGAAGACTATATAGCGGACAGTAACTATGATCATCACCATCATTTATTTCATTTGGGGTGTAAATAAATCTGCTACAGTTGCTCATATATTCATTCCAGTTGTGTGGCAGCAAAGAGAAAGCTGCTGTGAACAAAAAATCTCACATGACATCTCAACTTGTGTTGGCCAGAAAGCACACAGGAGACTGAGCGACAAAGAATTCAACTGAGCGTTTTGGTCACCGAGCTCAGCTTCCATTTGGTTATGCTAAAAAGTACAAATCAGGGGAAACACACCATCTTTTTTTTTAAATCTGTCAGCCCTGATCTCCAGCATTAAATCTGCTTGTGTGGGGAACTTGGTCTGCAAACAAATGCAGAAAAATACAAAGGAGAACTTCCAGCACAAAAAGCAGAACCACACAGGAAGAGCTTCAACCGCAAAGTTCAGTCCAGGGACAACCAGAGTCCAGACACAGGATTAACCCACTCCAGTGACTGTAGCAGGACTTGTTCTTCATGAAACTTGACAGAGCTTGAATAGAGCGCAGAGACAAACTGTGGGGACACTGAGTGTGCTGATGAGCAAAGCTGATACAGACTCAAGGTTAGAACTGCTGCCAATGAGGCCTGTACTGAAACTATGCTTTATAAAGGGATGAATACTTTTGTAGTCAAATTTTCTGTGTTTAAACCGACATTAGGGCTCCAACTAACTATTACTTTCATTATCGATCTATCTGTCAACCATTTTCTCGATTAATCGAATAGTTGTCTGGTCCATAAAATGCAAGGAAATGGTGAAAAATGTTGATCATTGTGAATTGTTTTGTCCACAACCCAAAGATATTCAGTTTACTGTCAGAGTACAGAAACCCAAAAATAACTTTTTGGGCTTTTTTTTCCCTTTACTCAAATTGATAAATCGATTGTCAAAATTGTTAGCGATTAATTTAATAATTGATTAATAGATTAACTGTTGCCATTCTAATTCAGTTTGCTGTCAGGGGACTAAAGAAACCAGAAAATATTCACATTTGAGAGAAATTTTTGCTCAAAAAAGTGACTCAAAATGAAAATAGTTAGCGATCAATTTAATAGTTGATGACAAATCAATTAATCATTACTTATATTTGTACTTAAAAACTTTATAGAGTTTGTATAAAATGTTGCTAGGAACAAGAGTACGATCTACATTTAATTAATCAGCATTTTATTGGATCAAATAATCAAAGTCTTTACGATATAAAATACCACAATAGCACGTCTGATTCCTCATATATCTGAGTGGAAACGCATTGTCCACAAAATTCAAGTCTCTTCAACATAAAGTAGTCTTTTATCCTGCTGCTGCCAGCTCCAAGGACGTCTGTCTGTCTGTCTGTCAGACACCACCATGCTAATAGAGTGGATGTCTCAACTATGAATGTGAGAACTACAAAGCCAGCATTCATAATACAACAATCCAGCACTGTCTTTACAGATTTACAGGAAGTCAATTGTGAAGCCTGTCTGTGCGTACAGGGTGGTCATTACTCAATCTACTCCTGACTCCTCCTGTCATACATGTTCAGCATGAAGATGCAGGAGAATTACAGATAACGCGCCGTTAAAATCCCATTATCTGAGCTGCTGAGCAATAAATAAAACACAGCTGAGGTTAACCTTGCAGCTAGCAAGCTATTCACTCATCCAGTGAGTCTTTTTGCTGCATGAAGCAATGTCAAAAGGTCACAACAGCATGAAGCAATTAATACACAACATCATTTGAGCTTGTTAAGTTTTAAGGACATACAAAGATCATGTCCTCTGGGCATTAAAGACCTGACATTCCCACATATCTGTTTCACCTTATCTCAGTTACACATGAGTAACAGCAACAAAAGTTATTTTAGCTGCTTAAAAAGGTCCTAAAATCCTACTTTAAAAAACAAAAAACATTGTCAGTTTAAGAGTACATTATATTTGGAATATTTTCACAACTTTGCCTTGCTGTTAGACAGGCTTTTCTGACAAGCAACTGCAGTTACATAATCCAAATATTGTTCTCTCCAAGCCAACCAAACTCCATAGGTGAAATCAGTGATTCTGTCTCATAGAACATGGGCATTGCTGGCCTGCCGCTGCCTCGATTAGTGAGCTTATTTATGTTATTGTGTGACTTTGGTTAATCTCTAGGCAGCAGTGGACCAGCAACTGCAGTGTGTGAGGTTAAATTTACTGCTTTCGCCTGTGGAGTTTGGTTGGTCTGGAGAGAGTGATATTTGGATTATATAACGGTTATATACAACAGTTTCCTGTTAAAAAACTGCCTGGTGGTAAAGTAGTAGTGAAAATATTCAAAACTGCTACTGATTTTTTAGGTGGACCTTTTTTTTAATTTTTCATACACCCTGTCCACAGCAGGACACTGCTTAGCTTCTAACACCAGTACTCAGTACCCAAACTGAGAGCATGCTGACCACCATCTATTGTAGGTAAATCCGAACTATCCCTTAGTCAATCGACTAATTGATTAAATATTTTGATAATCTCTTTATCATTTCAGTCATTTTCCTAGAAAAATGTAAAACGTTTGCTGCTTCTTAAATGTGAGGATTTTTTGCTTTTCTTTGAGATTTATGACAGTTAATGAAGAGTCTTTGGGTTGTGGACTATTGGATGGACATTTAAAGACATCACTGTGGGTGCGTTAGAGACTAAACAATTAAATATGATATTAACAATTAAATTAATCAACAATTAAAATAATAGTTGCAGGACTGAAAATCACATCATTTTAACACCTTGTGTTTCTACCTGATGTCCTTTCATCACAACCTTCAGCACAGCACTGCGCATGGCACACTTCCCAAATGCATCAGCATTTTTCAGATGACCTCAGAAGGACAAATCTGAGCCCCTGAGCTTCTCCCACAGCCGGGCTGAGAGACATCATGTCACTGAGACAGGGTTTGTACCCAGGTGTTAGAGTCCAGACAGAGCTGCTGTCTGTGTGACATTGAGAGCAGCAACAAGGACATGCGCAGTGCCGCCTGCCGCCACAGAAACAGGAGAAGAAAGGTCGAACAAGTTAATCAGTTGTATTGTTCAGTAGATTACAGTGACATCTGATCACAGGAACCCGACACGGATCGATAGTCCTCTTGCCGTTTCCGAGCAGGCCCTGTCACCTTGACTCACCTTGGACCGTGATGCATTTTTAACCCTTTGACGGCCCAGTCCAAAACTGCTACAAGACAACTTGACGTTTCCCCGACAACAAATGTGGACAGAGAAAGGTCCAATCATTAGTCAGCTTTCCACCGCACCGCTCTCACCGCGCCGCTCTACCGCACCGCTCTACCGCACCGCACCGCAGCTCTACGCTCACTGCATGGACAATTACAAGTTGGAGGAATTCCCTTACAACTACCAAAAAGACATATTTCAGCGCCTTACTTCAAGCTATTTACCACAACTAAAGCCAACACATTATGGGCTGTATAAGGGGGTCTGAGTCGTCGTCATAGCAACCTGTCAAACTTGTCAAATGTCGCAGTAATACCGGTTTCAGCGTGAATGCAGCACAGTCAAATCAAACAGGTGGTCAGAAACACGAGGCGACCGGCGCGCGCTCCTCCAGCCGAGAGCGCGCGCATACCGACTGACCGCGAGGAGCCGGCGGTGCGTCGGTCACTTCACAGACTTGTATACTCACACCAGCTGCCCCCGGTGCGACCCAGCAGCTCCCCCTTCTCCGAGTTCCACACGAACTGCTTCCAGCCGCCGTCGTCTTTATTAGAAGGCATGGTGATAATTTATGTCCCGTTAAGGTGTTCTTCACTCGGCAGACTCCCTCCGTGTGTCCCTACCCGTCGCACAGACACCCAGCTCGGTCCGTTGTGCGGCTCCCCAATATAAACCTCTCCTCCTCAGCTCCGCCCGAAAACTCCCCACAGGTCACCTAGGAGGAGGGCGGAGCAGCGGCGGCCAATCGAAGAGCGGAGGATCCGTGCGTACTCTCTGACGTCCTGAAGACGGACAGAGAGCCTATAGATGCAGACACTCAGCACTATACATATACTGAATGAGGCTGAGCTGTGCACATATGTCTGCAGGTAGAAAGTTTGTCATTGTCTTCAGGTGTTAATATGGGACAACCCAAACCTCTGTCAGCCAACAAAGTCATCAGCCACTACATGAAAAAGTTCACAACATGATATAACTTTAGACAGTGTACCTACCCATACACACAGCATGTGTTTAATACATATATACATGCATATATACCTTTGGAGGAACATTATTTTATCCCTGCAAAAACCCTGTTAAAGGACTAGAGTACTAGTTCACAACATGAATATATAGCTTTAGATAGTGTGATGTGTGTGTCATACATACATGTACGCAACATAAATGACATGAAGTGCAATAAATATTTATCTCATCTCATCTCATCTTAACTTATCTATCTATCTATCTATCTATCTATCTATCTATCTATCCTATCTATCTATCTATAACAGGTGATTTGTGCATATTACAGACTATAGCCATGTTTCCACTGCAGGAGCTTTCCCCAGGGAATAGGAACCTCTGGCAGAACTCAGTGCATTTCCACTGCAAGAACCAAGGTCCAAAGTAAAACATTCCAGAGTCATTATTTTACCCCCCAAAAAGACCCTGCTAAGGTACTATGGTAAGCCTTGACACCGACAACAGTGACACTATATCAACAGGAGTACTACAGGAGTAATGAGTATACCAACAATCTGAAATGTTCAGCGCTGCAAGCCCCTCCCCCAAAGTTCCTGTACTTTTGGAAAATACCACCCCCAGAGCAGGGACTTTTGGTGGGGTAAAATAACGAGAACCCTGGACCTTAATTTAGACTCTGGTTCCTATGGTGGAAACAGACTTCCAAGTTCCTGCAAATGATCCTAGTCTCTGGGAAAAATTCCTGCAGTGGAAACACGACAGTACTTTCCAAAAGAACAGGAACACTGGGGATGGGCCTTCCAGTACTGAACATTTCCGATTGGTTGAGCACTCGCAGCAGTTTATTTCAGTTACCATTTTTATCAGCAGCCACAAACCAGCTTGTTTTTTGTTCATTTTGCTTTGGCACATCAACTTGGAGTTACAGAAGAAAGGTCACTGTTGTATATTCACGAACCAAAGTGAAATGTAAAACAAGCGTCATGCAGAAAATAACAGGCTGATGGAACCTTTTAGGTCCTTGAAAAAGTTCCAGACACTTTGGTATATTGGTATGTAGTGGTGCATATTGCAAAGTTTGGAGAACAAAATAGCAATTAAGTAAATCACTAACCTACAAACCAACATAGTGAACCTGGGCATCTTCTAGATGCATTTCAAAGCAGTCTGAAGACTCTGTGTCTGTCAGGAGCTTCTGCATGGAAAGTGTTCAGCGGCTCTCACACAGTAAATAGCTCTGGGCCCCCCAGAATCATTCAAACCCCCACCCCCCACTGAGCCACTGCAGCCCCACCCCTTACCCCCTCTCCACAAACAGCACCCCTATTCAAGTGATCCATCAGCCACTTGTCATGAATAGTGAGTGCAGATAAGAACAACAACACCAGCGTGAGATATTCCAGGACATGCATCCATCTCAGGGGTTTGGAAAGTGTCACAGACTGCAGAGGGACACTCAGGCGGTCAGACTGTGCAGTCTGTGCTGCTGTCTGTCGGTAAAGGACATTTCCAGGAGAGTCCTCTGAGAAGTCAGACATGGAGGTTTCAACTTTTTATCAATGGCACACACAGGTTGAAGTAACATAAATCCTACTGTTTGAGATCTTTTCGGGGGGTTGGACAGTGCACACTGTAAACAAAAACAAAACAAACGATTTGTTTTAGCTTTAAAAAGTCAGTGTCCGGGCTACCTTAAAATTTTAAGTTGACTTAATTTCAGAAGACAAGTTCAGTTCATTTTGTAATGATTCAAAACAAATAAACTTTTCTAGTCAAATAAACTTGATAGTAATTCAGTTGTACTTGACAAAACATGTTCAATAAGTTTAAAATATTAAGCTGAAACATCAGCTCTTCAGTCACACGCATGAACACAGCAAATAAATATGATTTCCTTTTACATTTTTTTCATTTCAGTAACTTACAGGTACAGCTGCTCCTCTTGGAGATACTTTGTTCCAGCATTGGCACTAAAACAATATGTGAAACTGCTCCCAGTAATTTTATTTTTAAATTATATTTACATTAGAATTAAGTTAAGTTTGAAGGGACTGAATTAAACAGTAACCAGTTGGTTTCCAGTGTTTTCATTATTGTGAAAATAAGCAAACATGACTTGTCTTAAAGCGTATTAAAGACACAGAAGTTTTCCACATATTTTGTTATTTCTCAAAACTATAAAAAAAAAAAGTCTTGAGAGAGTATTAACTCTCAAACAATGCATGCTGGGAAGTGTGCTAATATGCTAATCATGTTTCTGTAGAAACTTAATTTTATGAGTTGATTCAACTCTGTGCAATACATTCATTCAAAGCATTATTTCAAGTCAAAAGACTTCTTATTTTCTTCTTCTTAAAATGAAAATTTTAATCAAGTTGAACATGTAAAATTTGTTTATTTATGTTATAATAATCTCTGCGATTAGTTGAGATTCAGTTCAGATTCCACTAAAGTCCTGTATGATTTTTTTTACAGTGTAAAATGGTGCAAGTGTAAATCAAGGTTTTTGAGTTCTGTGCTCCTTCACAGGTCTAATGGATGTCCATGTGTAGCTAAAGACTTGTAATTCAGCATGACTGTTCAGGTTAAGTCACTGCATGCCAACAATTACAACCAGCACACAGATTACAGTGCACCAACCTACAATTCTGAATGAAGTCTGCTGCTCTAAAACACTCATTATGACACAAACAATGCAGTCACTTTATCCCGTTCACTAACAGAAGGCAGTTCATTTCGCTAAGGCCTGTGTGCCTCACGTTCCGATCTGTTCCCACTTTAACTTGGTGGGTGTCCTGTGTTGTTGTGTGCAGTAGTGGACCCCTCCTCACAGCCACCCCACCGCCACCACAGGGGTAATAAGCTCTAGTTACACAGCATTGCCAAGTATAGTTGAAACCTGTATATATATCCTGCCATCTCTCTAAAGCCGGCTCCAAGGGCATTTCTGCTGCCAGTCACAGGGGCCACATGATGACCCAATTTTCTCTCTGAGCTCCAAATAAGAGGTTTTTAATTTTCTTCCCTGTTACCTCACACACAATGACTGAACCTCTTAAATGTGTCATCTGAATTAATGTTGGACACGGTTTAAAATTTGATTTGCAAGAAATGAACAGAACCGTCACCACTTCTCCAACCTGCCCCTTACACTGTAGAAAATCATACAGGAATATAGTTGAATCAACTAATCTTTTCTCATAAATTTAACATGAATATACAAGTTTTATTTATTCAGGTTCATTAAACTTAAAGTGTTCAGCCAACTCATTAAATTAGTTTTCTAAAGACATAATTGTGATCTACCACTTTGCACATAAAGTTCATAAAATTTACATGTAAAGTTCTTTGAGTAAAATAAAGAACTTATTCTTCAAACTGACAAAATGTAAAAGGAAGTCAAATTTGTTTGTAATATTCGTCATTGTGACTGAAGAGTTGTTGGTTCAACTTAATATCTTAAGCTTATTTAACATGTTTTCTCCAGTACAACTGAGTTAATTTGACAAGAAAAGTTTATTTGTTTTGATTCATTACAATATTACCTCAACTTGTCTTTTCAAGTTCAGTCAACTTAAAATGTTAAGGCAGCCCGAACACTAACTTTTTTAAGTTAAAAAAAGGTTTGTTTTTTTTACAGTGTACCCAATAAACCCATAAACACTCACACACACACACACACACACACACACACGTGACTTTACAAATGTGTGTACATCCTTCAACTTCACATTCTTGTCAGGCTATGTGAGCTGTGTGTAATGTGTGTGTTCATGCGTGCATGTGTGAAATCGCTCAGCAATGTGCTGCCCTCTGGGTTCCTCGAGCTGTGTACATTTGTTTGAATGTAAACATGTGTGTGTAGGTGTGATCGTCAGGATTACGCACATGGGGGTTTTGACCTTTAAATGTCACCTCAAGGACAAGAGGGGTCAAATCACCGATGTTGTCCAGCTCTGTGTCACTCTATCATGGAGGAAAGACTCACCTGAATATTTTGAACAGTTTGACAACAGCTTCTACACACCTGATGTGAGGTGGTATTGCTTTGTGGGTAAAACTCTGGCCAAGCACTTGCACCAAACTACACTGCTCCAGTATGAACAGTTTGAATATGTAAATAACATCAACCGTGTGAACAGGAAGAGGATACGCTTTCCAGACGCCTGTGTTCATCACTTAAACCATCAGAGATCGGTGGTGAGAAAAGTCTTACACAGAGAACAACATCTGTCAGTGAGGAGGAGGATACAGAGAGGCAGGTGTAGCAGGTCAGAGGGGCGCGCCAGGCCGACATGTACCAGGAGCGGATGATGAGAATCCTGCCAAGCCAATCCTTCAAGCAGACACTGCTTAACACCAGGGACCACCAGTGGACCTCCATCATGTGGCTGAACTTTGAGAACATCTTCTCGTCTTCAAGTCTGACTGGGTCACTGAGCTTGCCGGATCATCTAATAGAAATGTGCCAACATTTTTTTGTAACTTTCTGAAGCCTATAATCCAACAAGCAGGCTTCATGTAGTGATCGTTCAGATGTGCGGATGTGAGAAAGTAGGCACTCTACGCACAAAAACTTCATATGTGCACAAGCAATGGGTTCTCATCCAGCTCATTTAACACTGCCGCTGCTTTGTGTACCCTTTAGTGTCTACATGAAATGCTGCCAAAAAGCATTTTTAACATGTACTTACCGTTGTGAAATGGCTGCAGTTTGGGTAGGTTTATGCGCAAAGAAACTGGGGGGTTAAATTATGTCCTGTACATTATATGACGTAAGTGTAGTTGCAAAATGAAAGTCACACGATGCACCTTCAAACTGTTTAATTAAGACCCTGTTTTCCTGGGTGTTTGTTTGACCCATCCGTCCACTCCATCTCCTCTATTCATGGACTGTCTCACTCTTTTTACTACGTTAAAAGCCCGGTATGTCTCATACAGCCATGGATGGGTTTAAATTGATACTAGAATGCCCAGTGCGTTACATATAAATACTAAAGGGTTCCTCATGTGTCTGTATGAGTCCCAGAGGGACGTGACAAAAATGCCAAACATTTGCTGACTTGGGTGAACGGCCATTATAATGGACCATCTGAGCTGAAAGGTGAAGCTTTCAGTGTACTAGTTGATCTACGATGACGATAAATTTGACCAATCATTGTAGCTTCCTGCAAGTTCCACCAATCATAGCAGTCACCTGGGCAAATGTCACACATGCACATCTCTAAGCAACCAGTTTGATGTTTCATTATTTAATACTTTTTGTAGTTACATTTTTCTCGTCATGGTTACTAAAAATAAGACAAGGTTTGTCATTTTTATTGACATTTGTGCACTTTTATTTTATAATTTTGTGCTTGCTGTTTTGGCTGAGTTGGACTGAGTGCTTCTTTGTGGAATACCCTCCATCTGCACTCCTTCATTTAGAAATAAAGCATATTTTGTTCAATTTTTTTGTAACCCTGAGCCATTTTTGTAAGGACAAGTTGAGGAACAAATTGCCTTTGATTTTTAATGCATTATACAAAATAACCTACAGCTTTTCTTGCAATTTTCACTTGCAACACCTAAAAACATCACAATGTGCCTCACAATTCTTTAGAAAAGCTGCCGTGAAATCAGGCATTTTAGAACACAAAAACTAAAGGGAATGAGAAAGGGTTCCCTACGTACATACACTGTCTCGCTGTCCCAAATACTCTCTACAGCACCAAATGTGTATTATTCCACCTCTGAAAATAGTCACCAACAAATGCACTATTTACAAAAGCTACAATTTAAAAAGTTATTTAGAGCTACACTGATTTTTGGTTATTCCCTGTGACAGTTTGATCTTTCCAGCAGTGACAGTGGTGAATCCCACCTATCTCTTTCTCCAAACATGACGAGACAAGCTTGAATAATTGCTGAGAACCGCTCTGCTACCGTATACTTGTCCTGATCCGAGATTGGTCATAATTTGCACGACTACAATGCTCATTTCCTGTGTTTATATGATGGAGTTAATGTGAAGGTAAGCATCAGGCTGGGATCACACGGGCAGGGTCTGTGGTGCAGTCGGGGAGATAAAGCCTAGAATTTTGTTAATGATAGAGCCTGGTGTCTGACAGTGACCACACCTAGACAACTGCTGCCTTTTGTCAGCTTGTGTACACAATAAACATGTGTGTTGGTACTGTGTGAGGGCGTGTGGGGAGGAGGGGCTCAAGGTGAAAGTGAATCTTCCTGTTTGAGGCCTGCACAGGTCGCATGCTGCCCTTTACTCTAATTAAACTTTCTATATGTGATCAGTTCTCACCAACATTTTCACCCACTCTGGCCTTAGTGGCACTAATACGGGTGGCAGCTCAGGGGTGTGCCTGGGGTGTGTGTGTGTGTGTGTGTGTGGGTGGGTGTGTGTGTGGGGGGGCACCCCATATGCAGCTTTTCCACTGGCACTTTTGGCTGTGCTACGTCAAACCATGATGCTGATTAGCATTTCCATTACCGCACTGAGCTGCGCTGGGCTGCACCCAAGATGGTGCTACTCTGGAGCGGGCCCAAAGCGAGCCTGAACGGCCGCCAAGCAGTCCACGGTCAACCCGTGATGACCCTCCTTTCACCCCCCTTGAACAAACATTTGTTGTGATACTCTGCTCGTGTGTGTGCATATCATCCTCAAAATAACATGGAATCTAGCCTCATTCTTCTTCATACCAGTGAAGTGACCGACTTCGTACTGTCTACATACTGTCCAGGTATGTTGAAATAATGTCCTCCAACTGGATTATTTTTCAAGTTTTATTCATTTCATTGAAAACCTGCATGTCTGGAAAAGTTATACAACAGAGGTTTCATGTCTCTCTTCGGACCATATGAGAATAGAAAACCAACAGCTGCCTGGAATTTAGGAAATCTAAAACTTAAAATCTAAGATCTAAAAAATAATATAGACACTATGATGTATGATGTTAGTAATGATGTATTCTTTACACGATCTGAAGTAAATGAACTAAACAGCATGGTCTGATTTCTACAGTCACGTGGAAAACAGTCCACAGAAGTTGTGAAGCGGAAGCTTGGAGCTGCTTGAGTTCACAGTAAGTGAGCTGAGCTGCTGTAGTGCTGATAAGCAGACCCAGCCCATAATGCTTTATGATGGCCCATGGCACATGCATGAAATTAATAAGATAACTCCTAATTAATTCAAGTGCTGCGGATAAGGATTAGTTTGAATGATTTGGCATCAGACTTAAATCCAAAAGATGTATTTTACAGGTCTTGTGATCATTTTTTTGCATTAATTCTCCATATTTTCAGCCTGACATGTTGGAAACTTTCCCACCTCCTCTAGAATGTAAAATAGGTGCGTGTCCACTTCACATGAGGTTGTAAAAAGTAACCCAGTGCCGTGCCTGGCAGGGTCAAAGAGGTTAATTACTCATTAATTCAGAGCTTCGGATTATAACATTCTATTTCCTGTTGGCTTCCTCTCAGTTTCACAGGCCAGTGAAAGAGCTGAACAATACGTTACATTACTGTATCTACATGACTTTTATTTTATAAATCACTTCTTTGTAGCATATTATGATTTATTTATTATTGAACAAATAAGTTTTGGGGAAAAACATATTATTTTTCCTCTTAAGAGAGAGGTGAAAGGATTGATATCAGTCTCATGTCTGTGTCTCTGTGATGTTACATCATTTGCAGTAGAGGAACAGAGTCACATGTGAAAAATGCATTTGAGTTTCAAGTGAGAATTCTAAGAATAAAGTCAGAATTAAACTCTAACTTTAATCTCATGGTATGTTCAGACTACCAGCGACAAAGCATCAGGCTGCAAGTCACTGCAGCGCTACAAGTCAAAGATGAGCTGGCCTCAACTTTTTTCTGTACGACAATGATGTAGCAACACATCAGCCAATCATATGTCTTTGTTTCACCACTTCTGTATCCCATCTCCTGTCTCTCCATGGTTCCTGTGCTCTGCAAAGAGTAGAAGAAAAATAAGAATTCTTGCCATTGGCTAATTTCTAGTTCTATTTAACACTACCCTTTTTCTTCCATCCATGTTCGCTCCACACTCAAGAGATCGCTGATGTCTACAAGCAGAAAGCAGCACTTCACTGGCGACTAGGCGACAATGTTGCTGACAACATTTGGCCATTTTGCAGCTGTGTTGCAGGTAATGTAAACATATGGTCAGAATTAATCTGAGATTAATCTCAGAATTGAGATTAAAGTATTCTCAGAATTCTGAGATTGAACTCAGGATCCTGACTATATTCTCAGAATTCAGACCTAATCTAATTCTGACCCAGAATTTTAATTAGATTTGAGATTAAACTCAGAATTCTGACTTTAAACTTGGAATTGTGAAATTAATCTCAGAATTGAGATTGAAGTATTCTCAAAATTCTGACTACTTCATTCATAGAATTGTAACTTAAAACTCTCCTCTGACTTTGAAATTAATAATAAAAAATAATAAAAAATCTGACTTTATTCTAAGAATCTCAAATTCTGTAAAGTCAGAACTCTGAGATTAAGTCCTCATTCTGGGATTAATTAATTCTGACTATTTTCTCTGAATTTGGTCTTAATCTCAAAATTTTGCCTTTGTTCTGCCTTTACACTTGGAATCTTGAGTCAGAATTAAAAAGTCTCAATTCTGACGTTATCCTTCGAAGTCAGTCTTAATCTCAAAATTCTGACTTTATTCTCAGAACTCAAATAAACGATTCACATGTGGCTCTAATCCTCTTAAGTAATAAATATAATTTCCTTTACACTTACTTTTGCTTCACTAAATGAAGTAAGGAAGAGTAATGAAATCCTGGTAACATCTTTATAGTTTATATCTTAAATACAGTAGTAGATAGCCATAGTTCACAATTTCGATAGAATACAACAGGATCATGTTTCCGCCTGTATGTGTCCACAGACAAAGCTCCTGACCTTGACCATGTCTTGCTCTCTGGTGGCAGTGTACTCTGCAGCTGTTTATAGGTGAAACACTGACAGGAATGTCATAGTACGTTTTGTTGCAGGATATTGGTACATGGCATTTCAGCGGGAGTGTAGAGCTGAGGGATGGAGCTGGATTCACTGGTTGTGGTTTGTTTCCAGTCATCATGCAGTAAACTATAGAAAGAGCTGGATAGACAGACCCTTACAGCATCAGTCTGATATTATTCTATAGTTCTTATCATCAAGAAAAGACCAAAAACAGTGATGTGTAATTCTGTGTCTTATTGCATCGAGTTCTGGTGGCAGATGACCCCGCACATCCCGCAAGAACGCCGACTGTCGCCTGCTCTTGTACCAAAACAAACATGGACGGCAACCAGCAGCTCGTTTATATGCAGTGACATTTGTGCTGAAAAGGCCAAAACTATGGAAACAGAACAGGATGGAAAGAGAGGATGAAAAGAGTGAGATCCTGGATGGAGAGGCAGGATGAGTACGACCGACAGCGAGCGGATCTGAAGATTAGACTCTTTACATATAACACACCATCTGATTTCATCTGCCGACTGTCAACACCAAACTGACCCAGACTGGAACAAACTAGGTCCCATCAGCTGTCTCATCCAAATCATATTCATCATCAGAGATGTGTGTCCCCGCCTCTCCATGCAAAACTTAATTTGGATCTGTATGTGTGCGTGTATTGAGGGGCTCTGCAGCCTGTGTGTGTGTGTGCGTGTCTGAGATAGCCTACAGGTTTAACAGAAAAGTCAAATTTCTGTTAATGAGAACCACATTTGTTTCTTCCTGTGTGTGTGTGAGTTCAGGCTGAGGGTAAAGAGCACACATGAACAGCACTGCATGACACAGTAGTAACAGTAGTGATATTTGAAGATAATCACTGGAACATGTTGATAGCAAAACCCCTCTGTGCTTCCCTTTAACTGCAAGAATAAAATGTCTGAAGTCCTTTTGTGAGTCACAACCCAAGGCCGCACCATAACGCTCCAGAGGTCAATAATTGACAGAGATCATTATGGAAAGTTTAAATGTCCTCCCTCAAAGACACTGGTTAATGTGTACGAGTTGTGAAAATAATCTGTGTGACGTTTAACTTGTTCAACCCGACACCCGACGGCTGGAGCGTCACAATTCATGAGCGGATAGAACAAAAAGAAAACAAGCAGTTGTACTTTTGTGAAGAATGGAATACAAAGGTAGCTTCAGTTAGAACAATTATCATAATTGAGGTTAAAGTCCAAATCTGTGGCTTTCTGTACGTTCAGATTACAGCGGAGACATCTGGTGTGTTTATGGATTCATCTCATCTTGGTGTGTGTTAAGAGATGAAATTATTCTATAACCAAAATCGTTAGAAACATCCTGTGGGGGCTGTGAGCAACCATACCAAATTTACTAATTAACAAATACCAAAAGACTGACATCACCTGCTGCTAGAGGGGCAACAACAAAAGTTTTTTATTTGCAGCTTGATGCCTCATTGGATGCTCTTTCAGCAACTTTGGTTGGCTTTTGCTGCCATCAGTTAGTTGCACACATACACTGTGTTACCTAATGCAGTGGAAAATAAACAGTGACGGTTGTGTGACCACTGACAATGTGATCTAAATGAGCTATCTAGATAAAATGCAGTTTTGTTTTTATTTTTGAACAGATGTGACACCACAGACTGACCTGAGGCTGTTTTCCTGTTGCGTAACTGTGTTATCTTTTACACCCTTTAAACATAAATGTTATCTATAATTTAATGCTATCTTTTGTTAATTTAAAAGCATAAATTAGTAATTCAAGAGCAATTTTTTTTAATTTGTTCACACAAATGTTTTTTCTCCTTGACACCTGCTGCTCCCCACGTAAAGAAAAAACTGTCCAACATCTAAGCTAGCCAGCCCAGTTCTTCTGGGAAACTGCAGGTGGGCTTTGACATGGTTCTTAGGCAATGACAGGCCAGTTTTATGCAGTTTTATTGATGTGGTTGACTGATCTACAGTACTGTGCAAAGGTTTCAGGCAGGTGTGAAGAAATGCTGTAAAGTAAGTATCCTTTCAGAAACATAAAATTTAATTGTTTATTTTTGTCGATTTACAAATTGCAAAGTCAGTGAACAGAAGAAAAATCTAAATCAAATCAATATTTGGTGTGACCGCTTCAATCTACTTCTAGGTACACTTGTACAGTTTTTGAAGGAACTCAGCAGGTAAGTTGTTCCAGATATCTTGGTGAACTAACCACAGATCTTCTGTGGATGTAGGCTGCCTCAAAAATCCTTCTGTCCCTTCATGTGATCCCAGACAGACTCCATGATGTTGAGATCAGGGCTCTGTGGGGGCCATACCATCACTTCCAGGACTCCTTGTTCTTCTTTACGCTGAAGATAGTTCCTAATGACATTGGCTTTATGTTTGGGATCACTGTCCTGCTGCAGAATAAATTTGGGGCCAATCAGACACCTCCCTGATGGTACTGCATGATGTATAAGTATCTGCCTGTATTTCTCAGCACTGAGGACACCATTTATCCTGACCAAATCCCCAACTCCATTTGCAGAAATGCAGCCCCAAACTTGCAAAGAACCTCCACCGTGCTTCACTGTTGCCTGCGGACACTCATTATTGTACCGCTCTCCAGCCCTTCAGCAAACAAACTGCCTTCTGCTACAAACAAATATTCCAAATTTTGACTCATCAGTCCAGAACACCTGCTGACATTTTTTCTGCACCCCAGTTCCTCTGTTTTCATGCATAGTTGATTCACTTGGCCTTGTTTCCACGTTGGAGGTTTGGCTTTTTGGCGCAATCCTTCCATGAAGACCACTTCTGGACAGTAGATGAGTGTACCTGGGTCCCACTGGTTACTGACTAGTTCTGAGCTGATGGCACTGCTGGACATCTTCTGATTTTGAAGGGAAGTAAGCATAATGTGTTTTTCATCTGCTGCGCTAAGTTTCCTTGGCCGACCACTGTGTCTACGGTCCTCAATGTTTCTTTGTGCTTCTTCAAAAGAGCTTGAACAGCACATCTTGAAACCCCAGCCTGCTTTGAAATCTTTGCCTGGGAGAGACCTCACTGATGCAGTATAACTACCTTGTGTCTTGTTGCTGTGCTCAGTCTTGTCCTGGTGTCTGACCTGTGACATCAAACTGTCTTCCACAACCTCACCCTGGTAGCAGAGTTTGTTTACAAGTTAACAAAATGTTACATTGTTTGCTAGCTAGCCAAAAGTTAAGAAAGTGTTACACGTTACTATGATAAAAGTTAAGAAAATGTACATGCTTGCTACGCTAAAAAAGTTAACAAAATGTTACATGTTTACTACAACTAAAAAGTTAAGAAAATTACATGTTTCAACTGGCTAAAAAGTTGACAAAATGTTATATTGTTTACTACCGGCTAAAGGTTAACTAAACACCACCTTGTTTACTGGCTAAAAAGTTAGAAAAAAGTTACACTGTTTATTGGCCAAAAGTTAACTAAACATTACATTGTTTACTGGCTAGAGAAAAGGCTAAACTGATTTTAAGGAGAGATTTAAATTGAATCTTTCTTGTTTGGTGCACCATAATTTATAGTTAAACCACGATTAAAAGGTTTAAAAAGGAATTCTTGTGGGTGCAACCAAGCCATGGAGATTATAGGAATATTAAGAATACATACACAGAACTGAATCTGATCTGAAAAAGCACATAATATGATATCCTTCTATGTGATGTCCCTCTGTGGGCTATTACTGATCAGCCTGCATTTGTTTCACTCTGTTGCCGATCCCTCAGGTGAATGTTTTTCTCTGGACTCTGTTACCCTATCCCCTGAAGGCAGGATATGATGTCACGACAGAAGGTGAAGGTGGGAACTAGATAGGGCGGCTTACATTTCATCAGCTCCTTCGCTCCTTGCTCATTAATATGCATATAAATGATATATAGAGGAATAATTGCACCGATGGAAATGTAACAGCGGAGGTAAAGTGTGCGCAAATATGAGTACAGCTGCTTATATGATAAACATTTAAATAAACCACAAAACAACCAAGATTCTTGTTTTATACAGGACTTTTTTAGCCAGTAATCATCTAGCCAAGCTTCTGTTCTGCCCTCCAGTCTAAAGCAGAACAGAATACGGCCAGCTGCTGGTGTCCACTGTGTAATAAACACCCTGCCTATTAAACTTTCATTGTTTTTCCCTCTTGTCTGGGCTGTCAGCAGGCTCCAAACCTGTTCAGTGCAGATCACACATTCTGAGTGGTGGTGAAACACATGCTCTTGCGAAACGTTGCACTGGTTACAAATTAATCCACATCTCACTCATATTTAGCTGCTGCTTACCCCAGTACAAAGTTTACGACTCATTCCTTCCAATAATTCAAGTGATGGTTAATATTTGAGCCAGATAGATAACCTGATCTGCAGAATTAGAGTACGCCTCTTTGAACTGGGAGCAATTTAGCGCTTCACGCTCTCACTATAAAGGTTATGAAACTTTTTGAGGTGAAGGCCCGGTGCTCAATCTCAGCTCAGAACTGTTTCAGAGGAAACTCTCAACTCTTCAGCATTTTGGAAAATGGTAGTTTGTGGTTTGTTTCACAAAAGTGCTCTTTGTCATCAGCATCTCAAAGATTTTGTTCCAGGTTTGAGCTCCGTCTACACTCCTTTTACCTGATTCTTCAAATGCTTTTGTCTCTGTGTAAACTTTGTGAGTTGTGATATCTTGTTGGAGGATTAGTAGTACTCAGTTCGACCTGGTTGAGCCATCTATGGAAATATGTTAGGCACAAATTTCTGAGGGAACACTGCAATGGTAAAGTGCAGACCTTTCTGTAATTAAAGGTGTTATGTGTAAGAACTGGTTGCCTGCTGAATTCATACTCCAAACAAACAGGGTGGCAGTATATAGGCCTATATTCCAGAGTAACAGCTAATACCTGCTAACTCTAACTCCCGTTAGCTAGTTAGCTCAGTTAGTCAGGGCTAGCTGATTTGCATACTAACTATAATAGATATAAAGAGGTGAAGTGCCTCCCCTTAGTGTTCCACTGAAACAAAATATGAGTGGTAACTAACAGCAAGACAGGAATATTTTTTTTATTCTGTTGGCACCCTTTTAGTGCCAATATCATGATTACACCACAGTGTTAGCAGGAGGCCAATTAAAGGAAAAAATGGAGCTAAAGACAAATCACCTCAAAGAGGTAGGCCATATAACCAGGACAAAATGTCATCTGGATGTGTTGTTGGTGCCAGAAAAGTAGTAATAGATCGCTATACACTTGGGTATCACCCACATAACAATGTCTTTCCCAACAGTATTTCCTAAAGGAAGCATGTTTAGGGTAAATTGAATTGGTCCAAGCTCAGACCCTTGTGGAACTCTGTGGACTAACTTTGGTGTGCAGATTCATTGTAAACACAATTCTATAAATAGAACTTTTTAATGGTTTTATGACGATGCAACATTTCAAAAAAATTAAATGACTTTAAAAAGATTGTTTCGCCTCAACCTAAGCCCCACCCACAAAAAATGTAATAATGTTTACCAACAGAAAAGGGGCTTATAGATACAGTCGGCAACAACGGGAACGCCCACAAACGTCACATCCGGTTAGAGCCGAGGGGGAAAACAAACCGGTGTCTGCCATTAGCCATAATGCCGAAGAGTTGCTGTGTGCCCTTTTGCACCGCAAATAAACAAAAAAATCACCCATTAAAGTTTTACATTTTACCAAATAATAAAACGGAACCACAAAGGAGGACGAAATGGCTTCAAGCTATCAGAAGAGAGGACGAGTTTGGCAGATTATGGGACCCAACAACAAAACATGTGTGTGTCTGCAGTCAGCACTTCATTTCAGGTAAGTTTAATGTAATGTTAACCATTTCCAAACAATCGTAGACTATGTCAGGGGTATCAGGAATATTAGATTAATTGTTTAAACGCTAGTGAACTTTGTACTACATTTGTAATTTGTGTAGATTTCCTTGCAACACGTACAAAAGTACACATTCAGTACCTAAGTAGAAGTACAGATACTTGTGTACTTATAACAGGCAATAGAAATGTCCTTCAGAGGGCTATATTTTATTTTATGCTTGGAGTACATTTCAGAGCCAGCACTTTTGTTTTTTTTACATATACCGTATTCAGTAAAGAACTTTAATCAGTACTTCTACTTTTACTAGACTTTTGTACACCAGTATCTGTACTTCTACTTAGGTACTGAATGTGTACTTTTGTACGTGTTGCGAGGAAATCTACACAAATTACAAATGTAGTACAAAGTTCGCTAGCGTTTAAACAATTAATCTAATATTCCTGATACCCCTGACATAGTCTACGATTGTTTGGAAATGGTTAACATTACATTAAACTTACCTGAAATGAAGTGCTGACTGCAGACATACACATGTTTTGTTGTTGGGTCCCATAATCTGCCAAACTCGTCCTCTCTTCTGATAGCTTGAAGCCATTTTGTCCTCCTTTGTGGTTCCGTTTTATTATTTGGTAAAATGTAAAACTTTAATGGGTGATTTTTTTTTTGTTTATTTGCGGTGCAAAAGGGCACACAGCAACTCTTCGGCATTATGGCTAATGGCAGACACCGGTTTGTTTTCCCCCTCGGCTCTGACCGGATGTGACGTTTGTGGGCATTCCCGTTGTTGCCGACTGTATCTATAGAGAGGCGAAGCCCCTCCCCCTCTGGTGTGCCCCATGGGAACTTATTTTGGAAAAACTATGAACGCTACTCAACGACGAGAGACAAATAATTTTTTGATCCCGTCTGAGTTGTGCCATGAATTACACATATGATGTTTGTCAGTTTAGATGATAATTTTACGTGACAAGATTAGGATGATTCTATGGATAATTTCAGTTAATTTTTAAACTAAAATACTCACATATTGTATCTTTATAAATAAGTTTCATGTTCATGTTATATGTAAGATGTTTTATTTATTGGACTTTGCATGATACTGTTGTCCATAAATAGGAAAGCAGAATATCTTTATTTCCCTTTATTGCAGTTTGTTGAAAGTTGCACTTTTGTTCTAATTGGATATCTCAGATGAAAAAAACCCTGTGTGGTCAGTTATTGCCTGAAGAAACTTAAAATAAGTTTCCCATTTCTTCTTACAGGGCGGGACCATGGGGTAGGTTATGAAGTTCTAACCTTGACTTCATGACATTGGTTGGAGTGTTTCCTCTCCTCTCTGTCTCATACAGGTAATGAAGAATGATCTGTCCTCAGTCTGTGTGTAGCAGACCTACAGTACCATGTGACCTCATATTAACACCTGGTGAAAGGTAGAACAGAGGATTTGGCCCAACATGAGAGACAAAGGAAACACTGTGAGTCTAGCTGAGGCCATGATGCCCTTGAAGGACAAGGTGAAAGGATCACAACACACCCTGCTGCAGCCTGCAGTCATATAAAACACACAACCATTAACAGACTCTGCGCTGGATTGATAAGAGACTATTATGCTGTAAATCAGAGAGCAGTGACACTGAGTTCTGCTCTCTCAGAGTCCTCCAGCACTCATTTACATACCCTCCTCTACTCACTATTGTTTATGAAAAACATGTTGAAAATAGAGCCTGACTGATCTGGGATTTTTGAGATTTTAGAGGGGAAAAATTAGGCCAACCAACTGACCCTTTGCTAAGCCCCACCCTCCGTAGTTACTGTTGCTATGCCTGCCAAACTTTCCGTTCTTGCACTGCATTTATGCAGTTTATAATGATAACAGTGCCAGATTTAATATCAAAACTGGAAGTAACTATTGAGACACGAGGTCTGTGGTTCTTTGGAGATGTAAAGAAAAGCAGCTTCTCATTTTGAGCTGACATCAGTGGATTTTCTCGCTAAAATAATGACTCACAAGCAGATTTCATAAGTGTTGCTGGCTGATGTAAACTAATTCTAATAAGTCCACTTGAGTCAGCTGAGAAGTCTCCAGCTGATGTTTTAATGTTTCCATCTGACACATTTTAAAACAAGAACCCTGTGAAAGTGTTTATATAAAGTTATCTAGAGGCATGAACATTAATGCTAAAAGACTGAGGCTGAGACTCATGAAACGCAGAGTATCGCTCTTCTCAGAGCCTCCTGCACACCTTCAACATGTACTGAAATGGAAAGCTTGATAGCCCTAGTTGCTAAGCTGCTAAGCTATGATTGGAGAGTTGCTGTTTAGAGGAGGTGCTTAGCAAAGAGTCAATTGAAGAAAAGCACAGGTTATCCATGTGGTAACTTTTTTGATCCCTAATGCTTAAAAGTCAGAAGTCAAGCTCAGGCAAGATGTTGCCTTTCTTTTCCACTGGAGGTTTCTGTCCTCCCTAAGCTTGCTGTAGGACACCTGCATTACCAGTGAACAGGTGTACCGCCCCTGTCAAACTCTTGACACCAGAAGTGAGAGCCCACTTGGGGCTGATGTTACTGCCTCACTGGGTAAGTGAAAAAAAACAATGAGATAAGGTTGCGGCAGATGGCTGACCACCATTTAGTCTGGTTCCGCTTGAGGTTTCTTTACCTGGATTTGTGAGGTCACGCAAGAATCCATCTTGCCAGGCTTCACGTTATCCATTTGTGTCCGCACCAAAAGTGGTGCAGCCATTCAGCATTCTCAGAGAGACTACTGGCAGCTATGGGTGTGGTATTAAGTGTGACAAGAAGTGTCCATGGAAGCAACTCGTCTAGAACAAACAATGGCGGCTACTTAGGAGGTTAGTGTCGATACTGTGATAGCACTGTGATAGCTGTGTAACAAACCATCTGGCGTGTCAGGTAAGAGGTTTCTGCCTGTTAAAAGGAATTTTTTGCATGCTACTGTTGCCTCAGTGCTTGCTCTTGGTGGGAACTATTGGGTCTCTGTAGATAATATAATCAAAGCGTATGGTCTACAGAGCCCTGAGATAACTTCTCTTGTGGCTTGGTGCTACATAAATAAAACTGACTCGACTTGACGTCCTCCTCCTTGACTTGGCCTCCTCTGTATCCAACCAGGGGAGGATGTCGAAGTGGTTCACTCCTGTAATTACTCAGAGTGCGCCTGGACGACAGGCTAGAGTGAACTGGGAATCCAGGGACCCTCTGCAAGGAGGACCAGAGCTGACTCTACTTCCTGTGCTGCAGATGTTCTGCCAGTCTGTTGTGGGCAGCACTATGTTTTAACTGAGCAAGAGACACTAACAAGTTCAACAAGCAAGTTCAGCAAGGCTCAGTGATTGAAAGAGTTGAGCTGGACTCTCTGGAGGGAGTGATAGAGAAGACGATACTTCACAAATTGGTTAGCATCCTGAACATCTCCCATGCTCTTGACTGACACACTGGTTGAGAAAAAGACACGTCATCCATCAAATACTTATACACGGACTATTTATCTATCTGTTTAACCAACAGGGACAAGTTGTAGATGAATCAGAGTAGTAGTAGATGTCATCTTGTTCTGTGACGACAACAAACTCAGCGTCACGGATCACCAGTCAGTTGCACACAGTGTCAACAAAGTCTGTTTTTAGAGGAGGACAATCTCCCTCTGGCCTGCCCTTCACCTGTCTGCTGCTGGAAATGGCAGCAGTCATCATGGATCAGTCGTCAGATATGTGCAGTTAAAGAGGCAATCCAGTGAATTAGTGATCCACCTCCAGAAAGTTGGGGTACTCACAAAAGACATTATGTAAATGCATATTCAGATTATATGAAGACACTTCAAGGTCACAATCAAGGCAGCAGAGGCCAAAATAGTCACACTTTTGGTGCGTAGTATGGGTTAAGATCCAAATCCACTGGATCTTACATTTCCAATGATGCAGCTGGGTAGCGTCTTCAAAGGGATAGTTCAGCCCAAAATCAAAACTACGGCACATATTTTTCCTTGGCCTGTAGTGCTATTCATCTATCTAGATTTTTAGGGAGTAAGACATCTCTAAGGGTGATATCTCCAAAACTCTGCAACTCAAACCAAAAAAATCTAGAAGGATAAATAACACTTCAGGCCAAGGAAAACACATGTACTTTGATTTTGGGGAGAACTGTCCCTTTAATTAGACCCTCCCTGCTAGCTTTTCACAGTTTTCAGCTGCTCGTCATGGTCTTAATCAGAGAATGAAACTGGCTCAGGTGTAACAAGCTTGACCCTTTAATCGTGTGATGACATGTGAGGTTATTTTACTCGCTGATGGAGGCTAGGAGAAGCTTAGATGATTTATTACTCAAATCCAACGAAAGCTCAGGATTTACTGAGTGTGACCGCCGCAGCAGCAGCAGCACTGGGGAGAAACTGAGCTGCATTGTAATCCCTCTGGGCAAATCCACGCCATCAAAGTGTGTCCCCTAAAATTCCTTGTCTTCAACTGACAGGCTCAGACGTTATTCTAAGTGTCTTATGGAAAAGGTCCCTTCAGGGATAAAGCTTTTTGTTAAAGATGAAGATACATTTTGTTTAATGAGAAACAGATGCAGTATTGCTCTGTTTAAAGCGACCAGACTCCATTGACAAAAACAGTCATTTTACTTCTCTCTTGGTTAGTTCACGGATCTCCAGTAGTTTTCAGGCCATGGATTCCTTAGTTGATACAGAGACAGAGCAGGAACCCCTTACTACATATACTGACTTGAATATTTTCTGTTTTTCTCTCTTTAGTGCTTACCCATAGCTTTCGAAGTCAACAGCAGTTGAAGCATGGCTAACGCTAAGTACATTAGCCTCTGCACTTGTGCCAGCAGTTTCTGAGATTGGAGGGTATGCCAGAGTCTCTTGCTCGTGAAGTTACAAAACAATTAAATAGTGATAAATTAATTAGAATTGATAATTAATAAAAAATAGAGAAAACATTAATGGTGGTGGAAGGGTTTTACCGCCTTATTCAGCCGCCTCATATAACCCCACTTCAACCCTCCTTCCGGCCCCCATGTTTCTCAACTGACACTGCAACAGCCCCTGCACTTCAAGCCCAGCCCCTCACGGCGCAACCCCAGACCTGTGTTGAGTCCCGCAGCAAAGATATCCAATCTACTACTTTATCTTGTGATAAAGTAGTTATGTGAAAAACTACCTTTTACTGCACAATATTTCTTACATTTCATGATACAGAATTAAAAAAATCAGTAACTCCTGGTGGCATCAAATAGGATATGTGGATATTTTGTTGATTTCATACATACTCAGGTGTGTGACATACAGTACACTACCAATGTGTTCACAGACCTTCGTCTTCAGAGCTAAGCTCACATCAAGCATACTGAGGTCTGTCAGTGTTTCGGGAAGAGAACTGTTCCCAACATGCTCCAACTAATTTGCTGTGACTGAATGTTTGTGGTGAGGCTTGGAAACCACACTCATAATATTTCTCCATCACACTGCAGTAAACCTGCAGCTTTTATCTTCAGCGAGGTCCTTGAATGCCATCTAAGCAAAGCACGGAGAGGCAGACAATAGGAGTGTTTCCCAAGCATCACAGTGCTGTGGCTTCCTGTGCGACACAATATTGTATAACAAAGGAAAGTCAAAGAAGGAGAGGTGGAGGTGACAGTTGTTTTAGTTCTAAGTACAAGAATGACGAAAATGGGCAAACCAAATGTAGAGTATAGTGTATGAAGAAGCCTAAACAGATTATTTAGATCAGAGGTTTATTTGAGAAGCAGAAGTTTAGGCACAAAAATTGCTTGATTAAGTTTAGGCAAAAAAACTTATTGGTTAGGTTTAGGCAACAAAACTTCTTTAGATTTAGTACAGATGTTTTTAGGATTTAGGCACCAAAACTACTGAGTTAGGTTTGGGCCCAAAACTGTCTTAGTTTAGGTCTGGGCAACCAAAATGTCTTAGTTAGATTATGTACAAAACTCTTGGTTAGGTTTAGACAACAAATTTATTTGTTTAGATTTAGGCACCAAACTTCATTGATTAGGTTATAGACACTACACTATTGCTTAGGTTTAGGCAACAATACGTCTTAGTTTGGTTTAGGCACCAATTTCTTTGGTTACAGTTGCAGACCTGGGAATGCAAATTGGTTGATATATGTAAGTGCCAGTGAAGGAAACATGTCATCCAGTGCAACAGTGTTTATATAATAATTTTTGAACAGCAAATGGACCTCTATGGCACAGAATAAGATATATCAGGTTTTGGATACACACACACCACTTGTTGGAAGAATCATTTCCTTTAAACCCAACATCACATACAACTGTTTCAGTAGTGTGTAGTGAAGTGTGGTGTAAGTCAGGCAGAGTGGTACATGCAGAGATGCTGTGTACACAGTAAGAGTATCCTGAGTAACTTTCATTCATTAAAATACCTGACTGACAATGACATCATGAAATATGAAATTTCATGATAAAATATATAACACAGTGTTGCGCCTCACTGTTTTGTGTTGCAAGGAAACGGCTAATAATACAGTGAGCTATTGATCTGCAAACTGTGTGTAATGTATGATACAAACAACCCCTCTGACTGTGCAGGTGTGTATGGACTTTGTTCACGATTCACTCATAAAAAAACGCTGGAGTCACCTTGTCCAGGCTGCAGAACATTGCAGCTCTTCCTGCCTTCCTCTTCCTGCCTCTCTGTCCAGCCCCCTCTTTACTACAACTTCCTCTCTACATCCACACTACTACTACACCTGCACAGAACATCCTGCCTCTGCTCCCTGCACATGGGACTGAGGCCACACTGACCTCTGGAGGTTTGACACAGAAACAGGGGACATCCGTCACGTTCCCACAACTCTTTCGGTGTAGAGTGCAGTTTTCCTCTGCAGGAGGAGCTGCAGTAATCTCCGCCCCCCTGTAGATCACCTGAGCGCTGAACCAGGAAATAAGGACTGCGGCAAGTGTAGTGTCCTTCAAGTGCTCACCTTCAACTTTAGACCGTCTCAGCTGTGCATACATTCTCTACATACCATAAGATAGCACTGGACAGGTAGATTATGATGAGAACTGGCCAAATACAATCATGCTTATCTGTGAGCAGAGGCACATTTATAACAGTAAAATATACAGAGCAGAGGTCTGCTGACTGTGTGAGAAGATGAGTTCAATTCATCTTTTCACATCTCTCCACAGCTTCTCATCAGACAGTGAGTCTGAGGACACGCTGCACTGCATCCACACACACAGATCTTGTAACCAGCATGAAAAGTGTTATTAGTAGCAACAAAACATTTCCATATACAAGATGGAACATACACACATACACAGACAGAAAAAAAGAGACAGATACAGGGTATCAGATTGCACTAGGTGCTCCAAGAGGAGGCTGTGTCCTCCAGATGTCACCAGTGACGGAAAAGTACCGTCACACCCAGTGGAGCCTCACATCCTTCTGTGGGAGAGGGGATTAAACGATTAGCTCGCCCTCACTTTCATTTGCTCTCTTCTCCCCTCTTCTTGCTGCCGTTCTCTGACTGAGAAAAAAAAAAAACTGCTGAGCGCGACATTCTTTCAGCTCCTGCTGCACGAGCACAGAATGAGTTCACGATCCCACATTCAGACATGATGTGTCACGATGAACTCATTACACTCTTACACACAGGCGGAGATTTCAGGGATGGAGGAGACACGAGCGTTTGCCCCCCCCCAAAATAAAAACATGAAAGTAGCAGAGGACTTTTATTCTGACAAACTGTTTGCCTTGGATCATCATCGAGCGTCTGAATTGTGTGTTTTCCTTTAAAAAAAAAAATCACCAGTGCAGGTGTCTGATGCTCAAAATTTCCTTAAAAGGATAGGTCTGTTTTTTTTAACTTGGAGTGTGTGAGGTACTTATCTGTGAATCACTGTTTTACCTACAGTTGATGGCGGTCGACATGCCCCCAGTTTCGAGTATAAGTCAGTAGTTCCGAAATATTTTCTGTTATGCTATTTTCAGTCATTAACAACAATCGGGGCAGCTACTGTTAAAAAATAAGGATCCACATAAATCATATTCATTCAACTTTGTTCTCTATATTTATCCCCTGGTCATCCGCACCCCCTTGCAGTGGCTCTGTGTCCCCCCAGTGGGGAGCACCCCTCAGTTTGGGAACCACTGGTTTAAGTGTACACTATATTTAGACTATTTTCACTGTTTTACCTTGCTGTCTGAGAGCCTTTTCTGATGGGAAGCCACTGTCATATAAGCCAAATATCACTCTCTCCAAACCAACCAAACTCCACTGACAAAACCAGTAATTTTACCTCACAGAACACAGTAGTTGCTGGTCCACTGCTGCCTCCATCTGTTAGTTAGTTTGTGTTGGTTCTGAACGAACCTGTAAAAGACCAAAGTCACACAATAGTAAAATGACTCATTTCACAATGGAGTTTGGGTGCATTGGAGAGAAAGCAATATTTAGCTTACATAACAACAGTTTCCTATTGGAAAAGGCTGTCTGATGGCAAAACTCTGAAACCTTGATGTTCCACTTAAAGCTCAGGAAAATGCATGTGCATGTTTGGTGCATCATTGGTGGGAGGAGCTCAGCAGAGTGATACAAAGCAGCAGAGAGACGGGTGGAAGATTCTGCATTGTGTATGTTCAATTTGCCTATACTGCAGCTTTGATTAATGTGTCCAATGACCCTACAACAAAATCTGGGACAGACTGTATACATCCCACAGAGAGCAGGAGGATAGGGGCCCAGCAGCAGGTTCATCTGACTATGACGTCACTTAACTTTAATGCAGTGTGTCCACTTGTTCCTGAAGTTTTAAGCCAGTCTCTATATTCATTCTCTAGGCCTACAGTAAGGACTGAAAAGGCTCAGGGGTCAGATTCAGGGGGCTCCATGCTTGCTCTCCCTATGGCCACCATGTCTCCAGGATTTTGTTTTATTATAGTAGTTAAGAGTAGTGGAGGATGCTCTCAGGTGTGATTTATTATGGAGAGGAGAGCGCAGTGCTGTGAATATGACCTTCTTCTGACTTGATAGATGAGGTGTGTGTATGTGTATGTGTATGTGTGTGTGTGTGGGTGAGAGAGAGAGGATGTTTCTTACGGGCTGTTCACACATGTACATATTAGTGAGTCAGCAGTTGTGATGCCTGTAGAGGCAGTGTGTCTGCCACCTAGTGAGTGTCAAACTGCACTGCATGTTACCTGGAAGCAGGACAAACTGCTCTGCTGGCTGTACCAGATCTTAGATCTGCAAAGATGGCATTATTTCTGTTGCTCAAACCTGTTTATATATATAAAAATGCTGATGTAGAAGCAAAATGCTGCTTAGAATTGTAATTTCTATCTCCTCAGGGTTCTGCATATTTTACATATATTTTGCATCTATACACAAACACACACAACAACACACAATATATATATTATATATATGTATATATATATAAGGCAAATGGGAATTTCATAAGGCATTTGAAATGGAGAAATGACTCTGGTGAAATTCAGAGATGTAGTTCAATTTGTTTCAAGTCTGTGACAGAGTTTTTCCTCTACACACATTTTATACATCAGAAAATAGTTGCTGCAAAACATGAGAAGACTGAGAATTACTGAATTGTGGAGTTGGCCTTTTAAACTGTTCAGGATTTTTGGGCAGACCTGAAATATCCTGATTTACAGGTTAAGCAAATGCAAAAGTCTGTATCTGTCTCCATCTACATGATGGTGCAACATGACAGCCCCTGTGGAAGAGGAGACACTCCCTCTGATATTTAATGTTCAAACTTATGAATATTATTCCATTTCTAACATCGTCTGACAATAGACCCTCCTAAGTTTTACACCCTGAACTGGGTGGTTGCACCGGGTGCAAGCTGCCCAGCCTGCAGGACCTGTGCGCCCAGAGATACCTCAGTAAGTCCCTGAGGGTCATAAAGGACACATTCTAAACAATCAGGTCAAGGCTATGATCCAGTCATGTCATAAAAGATAGGAAAGGAATCTTGATTCATTAAAGGCATAGTTCACCCAAAAATAAAAATTCAATCATTATCTACTCACCCTCATACTGATTGAAGGTTAGGTTTAGTTTTTTAGTCCACAAAACACTGCTGGAGTTTTACAGGGAAACAGCGCTGCAGAATCTCCCCAACAAGTGAATGGTGTACAGTTTTTAAATGTAAAAAAACAAGAAAATAAAAACATAAAATGCCTCCATAGTGCTTGTCTGGTGTAATCAAAGCCCTAGCATGCCAAGTTGACTAAAAAATGTCATTTACACCATGTTTTTAGCCTGAATCTTCACTGTAGATCCTTAGCTTAGAGCCACATTCACATGAACATGCACACCATCTGAACTGGGTGTGTGATATAATGGTGTGCAAATGGCATGCTGGGACTTAAGGAGACTTGGATTATGCCAGGCTAGCAGTATGGAGATATTTTATGCTTTCTTCCAGTTGTTTTTCAGTAGAAAATGACTGAATTTTCATTTTTGGGTGAACTATCCCTTTAACGCCATGACTCTACACACGCCTGTACAGTAGGTGGCAGTGTGCTTCCTCTGCGACAGCATCGGTCAAAGAAGAAGAACACTGCTCCTCAGTCCACAGCTGGCCTCTGACAACTGACGTGTCCAATCATTCATATGTAGTTACAGTGTACATAGAGGAAGTTATGGATGTAGCACTGTACCTGGTAGCTGCTGCTCTTCTCATTGTTCTGATCGTGTTCGCTTTGAAGGTTCGGAAGAGAGTACAGGAAGGTAAGAGCCTCAAAGCTAACGTTGAGCTAATGCTAACTGTTAGCAGAACGTAACTCGAGCTGTTGCTTTAACACAACGTTTGTAAGTAAAGTTTGTAGGGTCTGCACTTTAACGTTTCCGACACGGTGTCACATTTAGGACGGTTATTATATTTTATTTAATTTTATTTGAACGTTATTTTATTCGTTTTCAGAGATGTCAGCAGCTGTCAGAAACTACGGAAGCTGCAGTGGGACACTTCAGCTTGTAACAGCACACTGAAAAACATTTTTAGTGAGATTTTCATGGACTTTTTCCTTTTTTTTTTTTACATTTCATTCAGTTTAAATTGTTCATTTAAAAAAAAAAATTTCTTCGTATATATGGCTTGTTTACTTATTATTTATTGTTTTTATTGATGCTTCTTTCTATTTTTGCTCTCCACTTAGCTGCTGTAACGCTGTAAATTTCCCCATTGTGGGACTAATAAAGGATTATCTTATCTTAAATTTACTATTTCCCAAAATCAACATCAGTTATATCATGTGCGTTGTTTCTATTTTTAGAGCCTTTAACCTTGGTAAATGTCTCTTTTCTCTGTACAACTTATACTAACTCATCATTACCAAGAAGAATAATGATTCATAATCACACAGTTGTGTTCTGTTAAGTATACGACAAGTTTTAATTGAGGACAAAGAAATTTATCATTTTAAATAGTTTATACAAACCTTTGTATGAATTGTGATTTTAGTTGACATGTGCAAATCTGATTTTGATGACCTCAGAGCAGACAGAGCCTTGGGGACCCCCTGTGATTTCTGGTGCTGGACCCTAGTTTGGGAACTGTTTTCATCTATAGTATTTCTACTTTTACTTCAGTACAGATTTGACTATTTTTTCCGCCACTGTTCATATGATAGCTAAACCTCATGTATTCTGCTATTACATTTGGAAGGAAAGCAGATATTTTCTGGTCAGGACTCATGATAAACAAATGTTCAACTTGACTTTACTTCAGGGGCAGTCTCTTCAGTCTTTACATGTGTAATATGTGTGGTACAGGCAGTAGTATGATGTGTTGTGTGTCCTCTTTATCCTCAGCTGATGAGCAGCACCGGAGGGATGTTATCCGGGCAGCGGGGCCCCCTCAGCGGGCAGCAGCAGAGGAGCGAGGGGCCGGTATGCCTCGCAGGAGGAGGAACCTGGCTGCGGTGATGGCTAACCGACGACCACAGAGAGATGCTGTGGAACAGGGTACACACCGGCAGTTAAAACATGATTAACATGCACTTATTTTCAGTATCGGTTTATCTCTAGATAATTTTCTCCCTTAGTCATTTAGTTGTTTGGTCTATAAAATGTCAGAAAATGTTGATCAAAGTCCAAGACGACATCCTCAAATGTTTTATTTTGTCCACAACCCAAAGATATTCAGTTTACTGTCAAAGAGGAGTAAAGAAACCAGAAAATAATAACATTTAAGTAGCTTAAATGTGAGAAATTAGACCAAAATGATACCAAATGACTAATCGATTATCAAAATGGTTGCCGATTAATTTTATATTCAATTCATAATTGATAAATTGTTGCAGCTCTATCACAACTTAAATAAATTAACTCAGTATTATATATCTCAGCACCCATTTGGAGCATTTCTCACTCCAGTCTGCTCAGAAAAGAGCCAAACCAAGAGGCAGAACAGATCTACAGGGTTCCTACAGTCAATGTTCCAGTCATGGAAAAGTAAAAAAAAATACTGAGATGGGAATCAAAAACTCCCAAACTGTCTTTAGAAGTTGCCAGTTCATCACTTAAAGAGTAGAATTAGTTGGATGCTTTCATCTTAATAGATTACACTCTCGTGATACTTGCATGATGTAAAAGAACGTGTGTGTGCTGCTGATTTCAGAGGAGGTACGTGAGGAGCGTCAGGAGCATGGGGAGCGTGAGCAGGGAGAGCAGGGAGAGGAGGCGGAACAGCAGAAGGCCCAGCCGACAGCAAAAATTGGAGCCAAGAAGCAGAAGAAGCTGGAGGAGAAACAGGCCAAGAAAGCCCAGAGAGAGGTGAGAGCTCCACACTGTGCCAGACTCTGACTGCAGTGTTATTTATTCATTTAATATTCTGAACAACATTGTGCATTGACGCCAAGTATAATACAAGAATGTGGTTATTGTCCACCGAGGTTGAAATTTGACTTCGGCTCAACAAACAGGACACAGCAGTTAACAAAAAACAAGTAAACAGATCAGATTAAATACATAATAAACATGAAACACTAAGAGCAGTTCATGTCATGTCCGTGGTCCAAATCCCATCAGTCACTTTGCAGAGTTAATATTAATAACACTTGAGATGACGGACTTCTGTAGTGCCTCCCAGAGCTTAAAAGCTCAAACTGGCAGGAGAGAGGATGAGAGCGATCTGACAGGATGCTCCTCACCTTCTTCCTCGTCCTCTCTGTAAAAAGTTGTCTCAAAGGCTTCTGGGGTTTGCCACTTATCTTACTTGCCATTGACTCAATCCTAGAAAGTTTATTCTTAAGTCTACAATTTAGGTACCGAGCAGGAAGATGAAAGGTTAAAACACTTTACACAATAGTTTTGTAAACAAGCTGAAAAATCTGCTGACTGACACTGAGACCACAGAGATTCCTGAGAAGATAAAGTATCTCTTAGAGACAAACTGTGTTTTGAAGACTGAAATAAGAACAGCAACCATAAAAAACGGGAATTTAGGAAATGCTGTCATAAGTGAGGAAACACCAGAGGCAGGATAAAAACTCAAAAATAGAAAATAATTTAAACTTTATCAATAAATAAGTAAATAAACAATAAATAATCTCAACAAATGGAAATAAAAAAAAAATTGTAGAATTGTTTGAAGAATTGTTTCCCATTTTTTAAAAAATTTCATGGCCGTTCAAGTGGGGATTTTTGAGTTTATGAGGTGCACTTCAATGCACCATAAAGTCCCTGTTGGTGCTGGAGATTATTATCATATTAAAATGTGCTGAAAATGTTTGAAAAGTCCTCACACTGATATCATTTCACCAAGTTTTATTCTGAAAACCTGTCATTAATTTGAAATGAAAGGTGTTGTGACTGACACAAAATAAACCAACGTTGCTGCTGTGCCTGTGTCTGTGACTTTGGTTGTTGCTGGACAGTATTTACTGTAAGTCCTTCAAAGTGCAGTAATCAGTATAGTTTTATTACAGCACTATTTTGGTACAGACATTTACCTGCCGGTGTGGTGGTTAGCTAGATTTACTCAAAGGAAAGGAATCAGATTTATCGATTATCTAAATAGTTGTTGATTAATTTAATAGTCAGTTCTGAATCGATGAATCATTGCAGCTCTAAAGCGTTCAGTCTCGTGTGTTTGGTTTAAAGAGCCTCAGTTGAAGTGTTGAATGAGAACCTGCAGATGTCTTCAGCTCACTGATGATGTTTGAACTCCTCCACCAGGCAGAGATGGAGGAGCGGGAGGAGAGGAAGAGGATGCAGGAGCTCAGAGACCAGGAGAGACGTCAGGAGGAGGAGAGAGAACGACTGCTGGAGCAGAAAGAGGTCACACACAACACACACAACACCTCTGTCAGCAGCTTTGTGTTCGTACTGTGAGGAGACGCTGACTCTGTGCTGGTGTGTGTTCAGGAGGAGGACAGGCGGCGGGCGAAAGAGGAGCAGGAGAGACGGGAGGAGGAGGAGTACCTGAGACTGAAAGCCACCTTCCTCATAGAGGAGCAGGGAGAGGAGCAGCAGCTCACTGAGGACCAGGTCTCATCTCTCCTCACGTTGTCTCTGTCTTTGTCTCCTGAGTATTATAGATTTAAAAAAATGTAACAAGTGTTTGTGTTGTTTCCTGTCAGTCCCGCAACCTGCTGCAGGAGTTCATCAATTACATCGAGGTGAGGGCTCACACACTCCACACACACACACACTTGACCTTGATTCAATCATGTGAATACAGACTGTATTAACCAGTGTGTCCTGTGTCCTGCAGAGCGCTAAGGTGGTCCTGCTGGAGGATTTGGCGTCCCACTTCGGGATGAGGACACAGGACGCTATCAGCAGATTGCAGGACCTGTTAGCTGAAGGCTCCCTCACAGGTCAGTGTGAGCAGGACTACACACACACACACCACCACCACGCACGCACCACGCACGCCACACCACGCACCACCAACGCACACACAACACACACACACACACACACAAGCTCTTAGTCTCTGAATAATGGTGTGCAAAAATGTCCTGGTAGCAGGTCCTTAAAAAGTCTTCAAGAAATCTAAAATCCTGCAATCTGAATTTGACAGGAGTTAAAACTTGATTGGATTATGAAGTTAACATGACTCAAAGTTAGTTTATTTTTTGAATGTGTTTGTGGGAAACAGTTGTATTGATCAGGCTGTAATAACTACGAAACAAAACCAAGATGGAGCCACTGAGCCCTGATGTGAACTGAGCAGCCCAGTCAGAAGTTATCAGAGCACACACAGGAAGTAATAAGTCAAAATAGTTTCTGTTAAATTCAAAAGAAGTGAAATGAAGGAGCTCTGAAGTGACCCAGCTCTGTTTTAACATGTACGAGCATCATCTGTGTTTGTAGCATTTCACTAAGAAATAACCATCTGATGAAGCTTTTTCATTTTTTGCTAGAAGAGTTCATTGGACCTTTCTTCTTTTTTGTTTCTATTAATGTTACTTTCATCTAATCTGGGTCAGTAAGTTCATTGGGATCTGGCTGCAGGGCTGTTTGAAGCTTGTTGAAAATGTATAAATTTGAAGTCGGCTGCACCTTGTGCATGAAAACACTCTGATTAGGAAGTTTTTGGGTTGTTACCCATGTGCCATCAAGACTGTGGAGGGAAAGGGGTATAACCTCAAAGGGAAACTCCAGCAGTGTTTTAGATGTATGTTAGATGTAAAGCATGTCCACACAACTTCAACAGCCATCGACAGTTACATGTCTGTAGATGAACTAGAGTAAATGACTATCTGCCTGTTATTACTACGTCCTCTGTCATCTAACATGCTGTATGTTTGCAGGAGTGATCGATGACAGAGGGAAGTTTATCTCCATCACCCCAGAAGAGCTGGACTCGTGGCTCGCTTCATCAGACAGAGAGGCAGAGTGTCCATCACAGAGCTGGCTCAGGCAGCAACTCTCTGATCAACCTGATGCCTGAGAGCCGCAGCACCGCCTGACCAGACGGACAAACGGACACCTGACTGACACCGCTGGACGAATAATCACAGTGTGAAGATTTTACTGAGCTGCTGGTGAACAGCACAGACCGGACTGTTGATCTGCTGCTGGCTGCTGTGTGGTGCCAGCTGATTTTATTATCTGTTGTACTTTGCAGTGACACCACAGCTCAGTAGCCTTTATTCACCAGTAGGTGTCAGGCTACTCCTGCTTTACTACTGTGTATGACATTAAAGGGATAGTTCACCCAGAAATGAAACTTCAGTTATTATCTACTCACCCTCATGCCGATTGAAGGTTGGGTTTAGTTTTTCAGTCCACAGGAAAACAGTGTTGCAGAATCTCCCAAACAATGGAAGTGAATGGTGACCAGTTTTGAACGTAAAAAACAACTGGAAAAAAAAACAACAAAAAACATAGAACACCTCAGTACTGCTCATCTGGTGTAATCCAAGTCTCCTCAAGTCCTGACATGCCGTGTGTGCACACCATCACAGCCCACACACACTCACTTCAGACAGTGCATGTGGCTCCAAGTTAAGGATCTACAGTGAAGATTCAGGCTAAAAACATGGTGTGAATAAAATTTCTTTAGTCAACTTGGCATGTTGGGGCTTTAGGAGACTTGGATTACACCAGACGAGCAGTATGGAGGCACTTTATGTTTTTAATCTGTTCTTTTTTCCATTTGAAAACTGGTCACCATTCTCTTCCATTGTTTGGGAGATTCTACAACACTGTTTTCCTGTGAAACTCCAGCAGTGTTTTGTGGACTAAAAAACTAAACCAGACCTTCAGTCTGTATGAGGGTGAATAGATAAGGACTGAAATTTCATTTTTAGGTGAACTACCCCTTTAAATGAACAAGCCCATAAACATGACAAACAGTGACTCAGCATTGTTATGAAAAAAAAAAAACCCAGTAAAAATGCAGTTTGGGACTCATGTTTTTGTCACACTTTTCTGAGTTTGGTCCCTTTTTTCTGGTGACATGACTCCTCTGGGGATGATGTCATACAGGTTCTGTGAGGATAAAATGTTCTCATTTAACACAACTGTTATTTCGTGAAGCTGTCCAGCACCTACTTCTTGACCCTTTAAATATAACTGAGTCTCTGCCTCTCACCATATTTGTCTTTAACGTGATGTTATGTTTTCAACCAGTAAAACTTGACTTTCTGATGATGAGCCATGTGTTCAGTTCACAGTTCAGTTTAAGTACAAAAATAAACACTTTATATTAAGGTACACAAATTCACCATTAACTAGATGCTACGTAACAAAATCTGCACCATAGAAACACGCAACTAATAGCTTCAAATAAACATAAAATTTTATTATCTGATCTACCTTCTGACTTGTGAAACAGGGAATATGAGAGTTCACACACTGATGAGAGGCACATCAGGCTTTTAACCTGAAGTTAGTTTGTGTTGTTCTGAAGTCAGGACAGTTTGGTCTCTAGTCTCCATGAAGTCTCAGTTGTTGAAGTCAAATTGCGTCCACGAGCCTAAAACAAAGAGTCTGAGGTGGATTTCAGCTGGACGTGTCCTGGTCTTTATCTGTCTGTCCTTTCTGACTCTGTCTTCCTGCAGTGATCTCCCATGTTGACGTGGCTCCTCTGTCCTGAAAACACCAAACAGAAATGAGTCCAGTCTCTGTAATATCTGATGTCAGCTGCATGGAGCTGCTTTTTCACTTTTGTTTTAGTTTCAATACCTTTATCAGCACGCCCAGGGGTGCCAGCTCACTCCTGAGGGTGTCACAGGCTTTGAGGAGGGGGACCCTCTCTGGGTACAGTCCAGGTTTGTTGGGGGATCCAGCGGCTGGACCTTCCTGACGAGCGAGCGCGAATGCTCGAACTTCACTTCTGAAGCGAGTCAGCTGCTCCACGACGCCCTCCAGACTCCCATCATGACTCAGCGCACCAGACTCCTGCACATGATGCCAGGACACAAATGTTTCTGATCGGAAAAACTCTGATCATGTTCTCCAGAAATCCTAATCCTTATACAAACACTGAGCGTATCTACTGACAGTGTGTGTCTACTGTTCTCCCTCTGTGCCATGGAACTCCATTATTGTATTAAAACACAAAACTGAGCCACACACACCATCCTACTGTCTGTCTGTGTGCTCTCAGTGAGTTCTGACCTGACTGTGCAGCAGATCGATTCCAAACACGTCCAGGATGTCTCTGATGTAGCTGAGCATCGCTGCAAACACTGCAGGGCTCCGAGCCGCTCCATCACTCTGAATAGACACAACACATCACACACACACACACACACACAGGAGCTCAGGGTTCAGTGTTTCTCTTCAGTCATTCACTGACGGCTTTGAACTGACCAACATCTGTAACCACTCACATCTGGAGCCTCATTGTATTTGTGCAAGAAAGTGTTTCTGACTGAAATCTAAATCTCTGAATCTTTCCAGTTTTTGCTCTGTTACTGGTAAAGGCTTGTTGTAAACAGGAAAGAATGAGTAGAACCTTAATCTCAGCAGTCCTTAATCCTGTGCAGTCAGACACAGGACGTTACCTTAGAAACAGGCTGCAGTGGCAGTTTCCATGATAGACCAGGTTCATCACAGCACTGATGGCTCTCGGGGTGTCGAAGTCTTCTGCCAGAGCTTTCACTACACTGGATTTAGTCTCAGCCAACCTGAAGACACACAACAAGACAAGTTCTCCCACTCAGCAGAAACAGAACTAGTGTAAGAAGAAAATAAGAATTACTTATTGATTTTATTTGTGAGGGCGTGTGAATGTCCCTATAAAAACATTAACAGACTTGTAGGACACTTAAAACATCAGGATGTTCCACAGAGACAAAACTTTAAAGCAGTCCCCATCAAACAGTAAAGTCCTTTGTTGTCTTTTATGCACTTTTGTCTCATGCATCTTTGTGTCACTTTCATCTTTTGTGTCTTTTATGTCATTTTTGCCTTGGTGAGTCTTTTGCATTGTTTTCATCTTGTTGCGTGTTTTGTTGTTTTCATCCTGTTGAATCTTTTGCGTTGTTTTCATCTTGTTGAATCTTTTGCTTTGTTTTCATCTTGTTGAATCTTTTGCGTTGTTTTCATCTTGTTGCGTGTTTTGCGTTGTTTTCATCTTGTTGAATCTTTTGCGTTGTTTTCATCTTGTTAAATCTTTGCATTGTTTTCATCTTGTTGAATCTTTTGCATTGTTTTCATCTTGTTGCGTGTTTTGCGTTGCTTTCGTCTTGTTGATCTTTTGTATCGTTTTTATCTTGTGGCATCTTTTATGCTGTTCTCATCCTAAGTCATTTGCAGCATTTGTGAAGTGGCAAAATTCCCAGAAAAATGCTGCAGTAACTCACAGCTAATGCAACCTGAACATTTCCTTTAACATTAAAAGCAACTGAAGAAACAAAAGTTTATTTTTATTTTGACACAGTCACAGGAAATTCTATGTGTGTGTCCGTGAACTTAGCTCTTAGCGGTACTGTTCATCAAAAGTGTACAAGTGTACAAGTCTACAAAATAAGACAACGATCATTTTTGGGATTGTTTGACAGTGAATCAGTTTGGAATATTGCAGGGTTTAATGGAACAGTCAGGAGCAGCCACAGTGAGCTGTAGGCGACAGGCTGCACACCTCCAACTACTTAGCAAGATAACCAGCTCCTTTCACTGTGTGCGACTGTTCACAGACTTGTGTCGTGTGCAGCATAAAGTCAGATCACAGCTTCACAGAAAGATGGAAAAGGCCAATTTCTGCCTGACTTCATTAAAAACCTTAAGTATCACACTGTTCACACTGATATAGGCTAATAAAAATAACACAAAGAGTGAAAGTATATTAAACAATAATAGGCTCATTATGTCTAAATATGTTTTTTTAATTATCTTAAAGTCCTGCCCCCATGGTGTCTGTTTTGAAAAATTCTGGCCCCTGAACAAATGCACTTATTGTTACTGCTTTAAAGTGAAAATGCAAGCCAACACACAAATGATGCGTTTTGAACATCCAGCTGCTGTTTGAAAACTGCTGATGAATTCAAGCTGGGTAGGCAGTTTATTTTTGGCGCTGCGGGGCAAAAGTTCCATAATAACCTTTAAACATAATGTAATTCAAGTGGTGTGAGAAAAAAAACAAATTAGTTTTACTCTCACAGAAAGGAGAGCATGAGTTGAGAACAGAAACTCTGCAGTGCACAGTACAACACAAAGTGAAACAAATATGATGAAGATGATCACAACATGACTGAGCTGATGACACTGTGTACCTACCTCTCCCAGAGGAAAGCCTCCTGTACAGGTGAACACTGCAGCTGACCCCTCATGTAGGCCTGAGCATCATGCATGAAGGTGGAGATGGTTCCCAGAGAGGTGCGAGCCTCCAACATGCTGCTGTCACTGTAGTCGATGGCTGTGGAGACATAAATGTTGTTCTGTTCACGGCTGAACACTAAACATCTGGCTGTAATCAATGTGTCAAACTACACATCTGCTTCAAATAATGAATTTTAGCATTATCCTTGACATTTCAATTTTTATTCTCAACATTTCAGCTTTTACTCTCTGAATTTTAGCATTATCATTAACATTTGATCTTTCAGTCTCAATATATCTCCTATTATTATTTTCAACATTTCCACTTTAAAAAACATCTTTCTACTCCAAGTTTTTTCACCTTACGCCTGGCCCTAATGCTCTTCCATCTTCAGTTTGATGCAAACCAAGACTTTCATTAAAAAAAGACCACTGTATCATTTTTCCCACCTGATCTGTATTTGGTCAAGAGACAAAACATCCGGAATTCATTAGCAGAGTATAACTGCAGGAAATCCTGATGGAAGATAAACACAGAAGGATTATTTTCATCAAATTCAATATAGAACATGGAAGATTTATTTACTTAGTCAGTGTTCTTTCATGATGACTTTACCTTGATGGTGATGTAGTTCTTTAAAGATTTAGACATTTTCTCTGCACTGCCTTTTAGGTGTAAGTGCCCTAAAACGAGAACAACCAATCAGGTGAAATGTGCAATGTGTAGAGAGGCAACAACATGACTTGACATGTGCAGAGCTGTGCAGCAGAGGACAGGGATACACAACCGCAAGACACAATTCTATTCCATTTGGTTCCAGTGTGATTAATGAGAACTTTTGGGGGATGTAGGATGTACCTGAGTGGAGGAAGTAGTTCGCCCACTGTCCACACTGGTGATAGGCTTCACTCTGAGCCACCTCGTTCTCATGGTGAGGAAAGGCCAGGTCGATCCCTCCAGAGTGGATATCCAGCTGACTGCCAAACACTGAGCTGAGAGCAGCACACAGACAACAACACTGTAGACCGAAGAGCATGCAGCGTCATTATTCAGCAAACTATTGATTATTTCTGTGGACTTACACGCCTGTAAAACTCCAATCACAAGTTCCATGAGACCAAGTGATCTCTTACAACTGCACAATTTGTCTCAATATCAAAAAGATCAAACAAGCTGACAGGTTGCTGTAAATCCAAACCTCGCGACGGTCGAGCATTCAATATGCCAGCCGGGTCTTCCTCTGCCCCACGGAGAGTCCCAGTATGGCTCCTGAGGTTTGGACGGCTTCCAAAGAGCAAAATCCCTCACGTCTCGTTTATTTGCGCTGCCTGGAGAACAACACAGTTTGTTGTCAGTTGGTAAAGGTAACAAAGAATCTGCCTAATACAGAAGAAGCACACCTCAGAACATTTATTGGTACACTGAAACTTGGGCAAAACTCTGATTAACAAGAAAGAAAATCAGAGAAATTTAAGCAGCTGCAGAGAATACATTCTGTCATTAATAATCTGAGATTTTCTTCTTTTAGGGGGGGAAATAATCACGCCACAATATCTCCAAAAAAGGTCTCTCATTTACAGAAAAGACTATCAAATATCTTTTCAGCATCCAAATCATTTTCTTCAGTGACACACATCTGTCCTTTAATGTGACAACATGACCGACAGAAACTCTTACCAGGTTCTCCGTGAGAGTCCACAGCTCCCCCAAACTTTCCGTATCGACCGCCAATGGACTGGATGTCAAAATACACATCACCTGTAAACAAGGCACATGACACATGTTGACTCAGGTACTGTGGTGATGCAGCCGTTATTCTAGAAGAGAAATGACAGTCGTGAGCTCCTAAATATTCACCTTCCTTTGTGGCGTAAGCGTGTCCATTCTGAATGATCCTCTCAATAAAGGCGATGATATGGTGAACATTGTCAGTGACTCTTAAATACACTGCAGGAGGAATCACCTCAAATACAATGACAGAACACAAAGACATGTTTATAGATGCAGAATTTACCTTTAATCTCTTTAATGAATAAAGACAGTAGCTATGATCTATCACTCACCTTTAATGACAACATATCCCTCTTGAATTCGTCCTCATACTTTCTGCTTATGACAGTCGAGGAAACATTTTCCTGTAAAACAAAGGAAACAGATTTTCTGGTTTCAACAAATTAAATAAAAGCAGCAGTCAGAGGAACCAGTGGTTCGTACACTCTGGTGGTCTCACCTCCCAGCTTCTTTTGATGATCTTGTCATCAATGTCAGTGATGACCATAGCGTGGACGACAGTGATTCCAAACACTTTGGTCAGAATCCTCTGCAGGATGTCAAACCTGACGTAAGAGCTGGGACAAGACGCACGTTAGTCAGAGCAGCAGACCCTCTTCACAACAGTCATACTGATAACAAACAGTGGGGTAGACACAAGTATAACCAACAGGGATGTAACAATACCAAAAACTCAATATATGATAATACCACAAAAAAGGTGACATTAAAAACTTCCTTTTAACTTAAACTGCTTCTGTTTTTCTTCTTTAATAAAATAAAACTGTCATGAGCTGTCTTTGACAATGAATGTCTGTACAACTGAGATGAGGTAGCAGTCCTCTTTATTGTGATATTAAATATATTGTTACATCCCTCATTACTAGGGCTGGACAATTAATCAAAATATCATATTTTTATTACAGACTTGGGAAATCATCTCTGATATTGCAAATCATATCGCAATTGCAATATCAGTCAAAATACTCGCAATTAGATATTTCTTCAGAATTATTAAGCTCAACTAGTTACCAATGACACTAATGAAGGTTTCATTCCATTTAGTGTAGCAGAGCCTTTCCAGTGAGTCAACATGCACAACAGCAGCACCCTCACTCTGTTCAATGTGTATGGAACAGAACCTTAAAGGGAAAATTCACCACTTTTCATGTGGACGTCCATTCAGCGTTGATGGTAAATGTAGTCAACTGAAGCAATAAATTCCACATTGCATGCTATATTGGCCAAGAAAGCTGAGCTCTCAAGCTTGAAGAACCCTTCCAGCGACGCTCACATGTACCAAGATGCATTGCACCCGCACTGCTGTGAACACCACCCAAGACGCACTCTGCTGAAGAGCAAAGGGGAAAAGGGGGTAGAATTGGTGCAGGCGGGAGTCGCTGCAAAGGACTGACAGCCTAGAAAACCCAAGCTGGGATAGTGTGTAGATCTTCCTCAACACCAACAACGTCACTGTGACATCACTGATGCAAGAACAACAACAGATTTTGCAGCAGGAGAAATCAGCTCTCTCTGTTAATAGCACTCACTGAGGAACTTATTGCTTCAACTGACCACATTTACCATTGATTCTGACTGGGACATCCACATGAAAAGTGCAGAACTTTCCCTTGAATTCGAATCATTGGTAACACCTGTGCTTACTCAAAATGGCAGACATGTTTAAGGCTGCAGCTGATGATGACTGTCATGGTCATTCTCTTGATTAACTGATTGATAGTTGTTTGCTTTAAAATGTCAGAAAATGCTGAAAAATGTCAATTATTGTTTCCCAAAGCCAAAACAAATAAATATTCACATTTAAGAAGCTGAAATCAGAGAATATTGACTTCTTTTCTTGGCAATGACTCAAACCGATCAATTGATTATCAGAATAGTTGGTGATTAAGTTAATAATCGATTATTTGTTGCAGCTCTACACATAAAGTATGGTTTATATCAGTACCATGCGTGACCCAGGTGGGCATGGTCGTACACGGTGGGTCCACAGCTGTACCTGAGACACAACACACCAACAACACTGTGTTATTATTGCTGTGAACGTACAGTGTATGTGTCATTTAACTATGATCCTTACCATGTAGCTACTCCCTCTCTTGCCAGAATAAGAGGCTCCTTCTGTCTGCTCAGGCTGTTGTACGTCTTCACACCTGTGTCAAACCCGCTGGGTCTCACCCATGTCTTCCCTGAGACACCGCTGCAGGACCCGGTCAGTCTGCTTCTGACTGACTGAGCAGTACAGACCTTTACCCTCTGTAACAGCGACCTGACCGAGCCCCTCCACATGCTGAAATCTCACTGTGTATGAAGCAGCGTGCGCGCTGCTAGCTTAGCCTAGCTCCTCCACTCGCATATTATAGTACACACTGTGAGTAAGTGATCTATGTCAGCACATTAACAGAACTGTTAACGGGCTACCCGCTGTTTCACTTTACACGCGCGTTCCTGTCCTTGTGTCTAGATGGGAACCCTACATTTGAGAAACTCTCGCGATACCTGTACTGTTTGTTTTTCATATTGCTCGTTATTATGTTTTATAACGTGAACGCAGTGGTTAGGTTAGACTCTGCGTAGGTTTATGCAGAACACTTAGTTTGGGTTCGGGAAAGATGGTTTGAGTTAAAAAAAAAAAAAGAAATCGCTCTCGCGGGATATTTTGCGGGTCTGGGGTTCACACCCCCTCCGCACATCTCGCGAGAGCGTGAACGCGGAATGTCTAGAGACGTATCATGTGACTTGCTCTTGCTGGTGCTGTGCTTGAGTAGCTATGTCAAAATAATTGCAGTTGTGAGAGGACGGCGTTGAAAAAGCTCTGGGGTTCTCGTGAAGGGACTGTAGAAGATGCAGAACGTGATTAACACAGTGAAGGGGACCGCTCTGGGAGTGGCCGAGTTCCTCACTCCTGTGCTGAAGGTAAACTCACACTAACAGCAGCTAGCTTGTTGATAGGTGGTGGCTGCTGTGACATGTCAGAAACACATGAACAGCAGCGTACAGCAGTATGAGTCACGTTATTCATGTTTGTTAGTGTCATTTAAAGCGTTAATTCCATATAAGCTAACAGAGCTGCTGGAGCCTTCTTGAATACATTGCACAGATGTGCTGAATGCGCAGTACTTGTGTTTACAGCTGGATGTTAATGGTCCTGACACAGTTTTGCTTTTGTTATTAATCACAGGAATCAAAGTTCAAAGAGACTGGAGTCATCACACCAGAGGAGGTGGGGACACACTTTAAAGACATATCTATACATTTGGTTTGTGTCTTTTATGATCTTATGCAAAAAAACAGCCTGTGGTTCATACTCGCTCTCTTTTTGTATTGTAGTTTGTAGCAGCTGGAGATCACTTGGTTCACCACTGTCCCACATGGAAATGGTGAGTGTTTACTTAATGTAAGGACCCCTTACAAGACACAAACTATCCCACGATTGTCCATTGATGTATTTGACGTAGCCTGCTTTTACATTAATTATATGAAAGAACCACATAGGAAAAATGTATTTAAAAGATATTAGACATGTATAAAAAATATTTGGACCGACACAGAATACCCATGTAGAGAGAGCTTCCTCATTGGGAGGAAGATTTATAGATATTTATTAAGTTATGCATTGTTTGGTTACAATTCAATCTATGAACTGTTTAAGATTTTATAATTAAAATATTATTCATTGAACTATGAATCCTTTTGTAAGAAAATAAATGCTAAATAAATAAACCCCTGGGGTCCCAGGACCCTTATTGTACAGCCACTGACACAAGCTATTTGAACTCCTGTTTGTCAGATCCCATTGTGTGAAATGTGATTATCAGCTCTTGGGTGTGTGATTGATGTTTGGGACAGTGGTCACATGAAGAAGGAGTTCACATGTCATCTTTTAAATAGACTGAGGTCAGCAGTAATTATTATTATGTCAGTGTCTTGTAGCATTTGTTTTTAATGTATATTGTACCACTTTGGTGCAGGTCACTCATATCATGGATTAGAGATGGGTTGGGTAGTATGGATAGAAATGCTGTTACCTTTAGAAGCCGATATATTGGTCAGCTGATAGTGGACTAAAACAGCTATATTGATCTATCCTGGTATCATACCACTTGTTTAAAAAAAATACAATAAATTAAAAGACCTAACAAACTAGTTTGGCATAATCATGTATTAGTACTACTTAATATTAAATCAAAGTAACAGAACACCAATGTTCTGAATGTTCTGATCAATCTGGGGAATCATGTGAATCAAGATAACCACAAAGAGTGTCAAGTGTTTGTTGTCAGGTGTTTTTCTAAGATGAAATCAAATAAAACACAAAGTTCAGCTGATATTGTTGACTGTCAGGCTTTATTTTCAGTGTCAGTTTCTTCAAAAAACATCACAATTAACATGGTCAGGTGGTGTAATCAGTTTTCAGTATTCTTCATAAAAACATGATAATATACAGGAAAATGAATTGGGACTAAAATATAATCCACTATTGCAGTGTAATAACATGTTTTTTCAGAATATGTCTTGTGCTCAATATTGCAAAAACATAAAATTTAGATTTCGAGATAATCCTAAAAAAAAATCTGTCTTCATGTATAAGTACACTTATATTAACCTAAGTGGATAACATTTCTTGTTCTCTTGTGGTTACACCACTTGACATTTTTAGGTGGATTCAGTGTTACCTTGTAAAAAATGTGGAAAATGTCATTTCAAATGACATGAAACCAAAATACAAAAATAAATACAAAATATATATTTTACCAAACCTGATGCATGGTTTTAAAACAAGTTTTTAAAAGATTTTCAATTTGCTCATCTTGCCAACCCTCATTTGTCACCGTTGATCCAACTGCAAAACCAGACAGTGTTCAGTGACTTCATCTGTACAAGCAGGTTGTTCATGAAAAACACAACAAATATATGTTGTACTTTGTGTGTCTAGGATCTTTTTTGCCATGGTATCAAGTACTGTTTTTATACACTAGTATTATATCAAAGTTTAAAATTCTAGCATTGTGACAACTGTACATAAATGAAGGGGAAGGTTTCACAGTAACACCTGACCTTTGCTTTGTGGCTTGTCAGCCTGTCAGTGCTCACTTCTCTGTTCCTCTTGTTGAATGTCCCTGTTTACTGCAATATTCTGCTTGAACAAACCCAGGTTGCATCACACCATTTACTGTCATTGTCACCTTTTGGCACAGAGTTGTTGAGGTGTTTTAAATCTGTTATGATGTCAAACATATGGAGAAAACATCTTCTTTTTTTTTGGACACCAAAACTCAGCTACAGTACGGGCATTGTTATTAGAAGATTTTATGATCTACACACATCCCAATGTACAGAATGTGATTGTCTAAACCTCTGCCAGTCATTATTGTGTGTGTTGCTTTTGTTCTCCCCTCACATTTTAGTCATTCAGCTCCTCTTTAAAAGAAATCTGAAAACTAAATCAGTGGTTTATAAAACCTTAAATTGATGTAAATTAAGTCAGTTTTAAAGCAAGGACATTTTAGACCAGTGTACTATAACATAAAGAGCACAAATTACATGACCTGTTATAAAATAATATGTTTTTATGTTTCTCCATCTCTCTTCAGGGCCACAGGGGAGGAGGTGAAGGTGAAGCCATATTTGCCGCAGGATAAACAGTTTCTCTTGACACGCAATGGTAAGAAGTGGATTTAAAGCAGGGAGTGATTTTCATTTTATCTTTCAGTTTTCACGTTGTTCTTAACTGAATTTGAACATTGTCTCCACTAGAGCTGCAATGATTAATCGACTATTAATCGCCAACCGTTTCAATAATCAGTTAATTGTTTGAGTCAAAAAATAATCATTGGTTGCAGCCATACACACCACAAAGCTTTCACTCTGTCACGTCTACAACTGATTTGTATTTGTTACAGAACAACTCTCCAGTTCCTCATCAATTCAGAAGTTCCTTGATGAAGCAACTCTGACATTTCCCTGAGTTTGACTTGATTTGTGTGTGACGCTGTCTTTGAATTTAAGAGAACTGTGAAAATTGATGTATGTAAAGTAATGAAAAGTAAAATGTAATAACCCTGAAATGATTTAACTCAGTTTTTAAGAATTAATAGACACATTTTAATGTGTATTTTAAAGTCTCGTTTACTGATAAAAATGTCTTAATTTATCTGTATATTTATGCTCTTCATTAATTATTTATTATCATAGTGAAGTTTTCTTAGTATGTTGCAGCTCAACATCAGCTGACTGTACAGACTCGTTTCTTCTTCTCAATCATCCCATAAATTTATTTTGACAGCTGCCAATCAAATTTCTGTGGGAAAACTCACCATCGTTATTATCATATTTTACCTTGTCTCACGTAGGTCACCTGTGAGATCTGGAGCTTTTTTACTCCCCTGTTGTTTTGTTTAACACCACCCCTCTGCATGTGCTGACTGTTGCAGTTCCCTGTTACAAGCGCTGTAAACAGATGGAGTATTCAGACGAGCTGGAGGCCATCATAGAGGAGGACGATGGAGACGGAGGCTGGGTGGACACTTACCACAACTCAGGTTGGACACCACACATCTCTCAACATCCATACACTACATGTGTACTGAGCAAGGCTGCATCCAGTTCAGTTTTTCAGATAAGATAAGATAGAAGAGGGCTGATCTGATATGGACAGTTGGCAAATTTGTGCGATTAATATATTAACTAATTAAAATATCAATATTTGTATTTGCTCTTGAAAATGCAGCATAAAAACTCAAATTCACATCACTTAATGTCATCATTCTGTGAGCAAAAAAGACATCAGGGTTATAGGATCAAAAAAAAACTTTGTTCTGCCCAGCAGACACCTACAGAGGAGCACATATCCACAAACACCTCCAGTTATCACACCACGATTCACAGAATGTTATACATGGGAGTGTGAGTTTCTTTATCTGTCGTGCAGTACAGTGCAGCCACCACAGGGTTCATTTATTCATCATCTTACAACACAAGTTCAAGAAAAACTATACACAGTAAATGGGTGAATGAATAATAAGTCATTAAAAAAACATTTAATTAAATATAAATTCAAGTTCAAATCATGGATATATTGATTTAAATAATGATGCAGTTTTAGTGAAGATGAAGTGTTTGTCACTGTTTCTGCAGGTGTGTTAGGAGTCACAGATGCTGTGCGAGAAATTTCACTGGACAACAATAAGGTATGTTTCATATATTAATTGGTTTCATGTCGATTCTGAAAACAAAGTAAAATACAAAAATTCCATACATGTTTCATATACTACCAGCAGCTATAGTCAATATTTGTATCAAATGTCAGTGTGGAAACTGTGTGAAAGTGAAAGTGTGTCTGTGGTTGTGATGAACCTGCAGAGAATTATCAGCTGAATCTGCAGCTCCCCTCAGCTGTATGAAGCTTTATAGTGAGCTTCACAACTTTCCTGTTCTGGTTCACTCTCACCGCTCTCATAGTGCCGTTTTCAGCTGCAGCAGCCAGCCGATCTGCGTGCTACCAGCTCAGGGACAAACAGCAGAGAGACAAAGTCAGAGAAAACGATGGCTGGTGAAAACAGTGGAGGATTCAGCAACCAGATATCTTTCTCAGGAGGTGGTTGAGACCAAAAACAGAGATAAAGAGTGAATATTAGATTTGTATTGATCAGGTGGACATGTCCGTATTGTCAGTGTACATAGGAGAGCCATCCATCCCCTGAATGCTGCAGGTGTCTAGTTTGTGGTTGTGAAGTTTGATGAGGCTGTGATTATCTTAGAGGTCACTATAGGTCATTTTATACAGAGAGTTTGAGTTTCAATGAAATGTTTCGTCTGGAGACTAACATCATCACACATGAATACAACTGGGCTCATTGAATCCACAAGAGTCTCAGCTTTCCAGTCAGAACCAGTTTATATTTATATTCCAATACTGTTAAATATTCAGATAACACATTTATACTGCATGCAAATCTGCCCAAATTGTCCAAATTGCATGGGATTAGTTTAAAGTGGGCAGGTCTGTACCAGGTTTTTCCCTCACCAAAATTAAGCCTAGCTTTGGAGTGTTATTTACCCCCCACCCCCCGTCTGGCAAGCTGGCATGACATGAAAGACAGTAATGTCAGCCACACATGTGAGTGTCTGGGTGCAGTTAAAGAGGTTAGAGGAAATGAAAGGGCTCACCAGTGTTTCTGAGACTCAGAGGTGCAGTGTCTCATCCCACACTGGACAGGTTTTAGCACAGAGGCTCATTCTACATTTTAAAAATTTTAAAATTGAGGTTCACTCTCTAAACTATTTCTGATTTTTTCAGCCATATCCCACAGTCTTCTTCATCAGATACTGGACATGTTATTGAGTGGCTTTTTGTTTTACTCTGTAGGTTCATAAAAAGAGCTTTTGAAATGATGTTTATCATTTTAAATGATGTCATGAATATCAGAGTATTTTGTAGTTGTGCAGTTGCAGAAGGGTCCTTTTTAATTTGAATTTATTCAGGACAAGAATATGAACGCCACATCTGGAGCGTGCTGTGATGATGATGACGACGATGATGATGAAGATGGAGAAGCAGCAGATATGGAAGGTATCGATCTCTCACTCATACCCTACCAGTAATGAAGCAGTCGATAATTTTCTCTACTTGAGCTCATGTTGTCCTTGCTGCTGTCTTTTCAGAATACGAGGAGAGCGGCCTGTTGGAAACAGACGAGGTAGACGGCTCATCATTTATTGTGTGATTTCGTGTCAGTTATTGTCAATCCAGCCACCACCTTACACCTGTGTCCTGCGTCTAGGCGACCCTGGACACCAGTAAAATGGTGGAAACTAAAGCCAAAGCAGAGCCTGGGAGTGAGGACGCCATCCTTCAGACTAGAACATATGACCTGTACATCACATATGATAAATACTACCAGACCCCTCGACTCTGGCTCTTTGGATATGATGAAGTATGTACCTGCCTGAAACGGCACTTCATAAGACGCCACTGTTTCCTTGAAAAAAGCCTGGAAGAGTATAAGCATGAAGTTTTTATTCATTCTGTTGGAGATGGGAGGCATTTATACTGAGGCATATTCGGGCCATTGTAGGTTTAAGGAGTCAGGGCTTTGTGGTGATATTCAAAGAAAAAAAAATCTAAATCCCTGAGATTAAAGTCATAAATTTGCAAGAAAGATTGAGATTAAAATGGTAAATTATCTTAATAGAAACGTAACAAAAAGAAACTGTAATATTCCATGGGATTATAAAGTCATAAATTTGAAAAAAAGAGAGAAATTTGCTAGAAAAAAAATCAGAAATTCATTGAGATTAAAATGATTAATATTTGTTAAGATTCTCTCAAATTTGCAAGAAAAAAATGTCTGATATTACAAAGTCACAAATTTGCAAGAAAAAGCTCAGATATTCTCTGAGATTAACATGGTAAATTTACATGAGAAAAAACTAAATTAACGTGGAAAAACCTTTAATATCCTCTGAGATTATAAAGTCATAAATTTGAAGAAGAAACTCAGAAATTCTCAAAGATTAAAGAGGTAAATTTAGGTACAAAAAAAACAAAAAAAAGAAAAAAGACAGAAATGATCTGAGATGAAATTGGTAAATTTACAAATTTACAAGAATTAAGTCAGAAATTACTTGAGATTAATGTGATAAATTTACATGAAAAAAATAACAGATTTACAAGAAAAAAAAAAGATTCTCTCAGAATATACAGACATAAAATTGTGAGAAAAAACTCAAGCTTTCCTGAGATTAAAGTGAGAAATTTCTGTTAAAATTCTCACAGATTCACAAGAAAACCCTCAAATATTGTCTGATATTACGAGGTCATACATTTGTGGAAAAAGCTGAGAAATTGACTTAGATTAACGTGGTAAATTTACATGAAAAAAACTCAGAAAATCTCAGAGATTAAAGAGGTAAATTTATGTAAAAAAGAAAAAAGACAAATGAACTGAGATGAAATTGGTAAATTTATATGAAAAAACACAAATGTCTGAGAAAATTTTATCTTCTCTTAAGTTATAAAGGCAAAAATTTACAAATCTACAAATTTCCAAGAATTAAGTCAAAATTTTCTTGAGATTAATGTGATAAATAACAAAGTTATGAGAAAAAAAAAGATTCTCTCAGAATATAAAGATCTAAATATGTGAGAAAAAAAACTCCCTGAGATTAAAGTGATAAATTATTAAGAAAAAACTCAGATTTACGAGAAAAAAAAAAATAGAATGTTCTCTGAGATTATAGAGGCTCAGATTTATGACAAAAACTCAGAAATTGTGTGGGTATTTTTGTCAATAAAATACATGGCTTCATTTTGCAAGGTTTGCAGGTTTTGTTCTTTTTTTTTACCTACAATGGCTCTAATATGCCAGGATACATTTGTCATAAAGGAATTGTTTGTTTAAAGTACAGTTAAAGAATCTCAGATTTTATACTGTTGTCTACAACTTCTTTGCAGGAGTCAAGTGAAATTCATCTTTAGGCACAGATTCAGAGTTTTGATACAAACAATAATATGTTGTTTTTTTTTGTTGTTTTTTTGCTTTAAGTGATTTTTGACAAACAGGGTAGAGAAAGACTCTGAAGTAAACTCCAGTAGACTGAAACAGCTAATAAACCATCAGCTCATCAAGCTGTTGTTGTTCTCCAGGACAGGCAACCACTGACTGTAGAGCAGATGTACGAGGACATCAGCCAGGACCACGTGAAGAAGACGGTCACCATCGAGAACCACCCACACCTTCCTCCACCTGCCATGTGCTCTGTCCACCCCTGCAGGTGAGAAAGAAACAGTGTCACCATCACTGTTCTGGGTTTTACAACCCCGATTTAAAAAAACAAAGTCTGGATGCTGTGTAAAACGTAAAATGAATGACCTGTATTTAATTGAATACAGTTTAAGCACAAGATACTAGATAAGCTATTAAACATACAGAATCTGAATATTATTTTGTACTGTAATGTCTTGAATCAGAGGTGTCTGATAGTGTTTGTCTGATCTAATCTTTATTTCAGACATGCTGAAGTGATGAAAAAGATCATTGAGACGGTGGCAGAAGGGGGAGGAGAGCTGGGAGTGCACATGTATCCTTTCATGGTGATCACCTGCTACAGTCTCGGTCTTTCATGTATATGTGCAACAGTTGTGTTTGATTGTTATGAAGGTTCTGTGGACACTTGGCAGGATATAACCTCAGAATGTGCAGCCCGTTATGAGGTACTAAACCACCCAGTCGTTTTTCATGTAATTTGTATTTTTAGGCGTTCCTGTTCAGAGGTGCAAAACACGTCAGAACCCTAACTTCTGTTTTATCAGAGAGGGAAAGAAAGAGGGAAATGCAAATGAAAACATGCTTTACAATTATTTAGCAGAGCTCTCAGTTAACTGGTCATTTTACAGTTTCCCTCAGATCCTCCTGCGTGTTTTTCCTGGCTTATGGGAACGATCTAGTTTAAATAACTGGTTCAATCATCTTTTTGTTACAGTGACAACATCGAGCTATTTCACTCATATTTCCTCTCATGTAACCTTCCTCTTGCAGAATGAATGTACACTCCAGCAGTGTCTTGTCCTCAAACAAAACTCCATTAAAACATCTTGTTTTGCAGGTGTGAAGATAGCAGCCATCAGGTCTAATGTAGTGTCACTTCATGCAAATCAGATAAACTGCAGTTGGGCTCATTTACACCTTTTGTCTTAGTAAATGTACAACAAAGTGACACAAAACTTTGTACCTCTGATGGTAACAAGTGACCTGCTTGCTGTGTTGTTGTTTTTTTTTCCTGCTGTGTCAAAATCAGATTTGCACGTTAATTAAAATTACAGTTTATACAAATGCAGTATTCAAAACTATTTAAAACAAGGAAAACAAGAAAAAAGGTTGGGAACCACTGCTCTAGTGTCATCACTAGAGCTGTGCAACGGTAACAATTAAAAGTGGAACTATTGATCTGTCTGATCTTTAAGATATATCTTATTTAAAATTCCCATGGCATGTCTGGAAGAGTCCAGTCAGAAAATTGCCAAATCATAATTTTAGTTGCTTATTGTGAGTTGCCATAAATGTAACTGATGTTAAATTAACATATGATGTCATCTCCTATCGATTGCAGACGGCTGAATTGAATTGAAATGGTATCTCATATCAAATCATTGTCCAAAGAATCAATATGCATGGTGTCATGATGAAACTAATGATTTACAGTCGTAGTCACCATCAGGGCTGGTCCATCACAATAAGCGTCAGTCGATCTACATGTACTTATATCCATTAATAACTTACATGCAAAACAAACAAAGGCTCATTTGTCGGCCACCTACACCTGACGGTCAAAAAACCCTGCGCTTCACCTGCTGAAGTGATTACTTCCTCCTCTACTTCTACATTTCCCACACTCCACATACCACCTACTGTGCACATGAGGGAACTACAAGTGACCACATATTTTCATATATACACCCATGCACATGAACATAACACATAAATGGCTCTAACAATCTATATGACCTCCTCTTTACATCTCAGATTGTAGAGAAATATAGAAGGCAATGTTGCCACTGAACCAGCAGGACTGATCGATGACAATATGGGATTTTTGTGTGATTCATGTGATACATTGCATTGATTATCCAAATTAAGGCCAAATCTTAAACCACACTGTAGACTTTCGTGGTATATTATGTACCCCAGTAGCTCGTGTGAGCGCCTGTCACTTCCTCTGATGTTATGCTGGGGGTCAGTCGATGTCACTGTGTTGTAATCTCCCTCCTTCTGTCTTTTCCTTAACTGACACTTTCAGGTATCTTCTGATTTTCCTCAAGTTTGTCCAGGCTGTCATTCCCACAATAGAATACGACTACACGAGACACTTCACCATGTAGCTTCATCATCTGCCTCTGCTAATGCAACATGGGAAAGATCAGCTCTGCTGCCTCTGTGTTGAGATTATATCTGGTCTGGTCTGCTCTGATTACAACTGGTTTGTGGAGTGTTGGTGTTCCTCTGAGACACTTTCTGTGTGTGAGGCAGTTGGGGAATGTTGGAGGTATGTGGCAAAAAAATGTCTATTAAAGGAACAGTCTGACGTTTTGGGAAAAAGGCTCATTTTGCATGAAACCCAGAGTCGGATTAGAAGATTAATATCAGTTAAACTGTGTGCGTTCAGCACAGAGGTGGACATGGTTTGTGTAACTGCTGCTGGCCCAGCTGTGGCATGAAAAACACAGCTTTTATCAAATCCTTTTACCTCTGAAGAAAACAAATATAGAAAGAAGTTTGGATGAATTTGTAACTGTCTTGGTGTTTGTCCTCAGCTGCCCCTGCACTACACAGAAACAAAACTGACGTCCATCTTTTCCTCTGACTCTGGGTGAGACTGCAGACGAGGCTTCGCCCCAAAAGTTGGACTGTTCCTCTGATGTTTGTCTACAGGTTTAATGTCGTGACCACAATGTGGTGAGCTCTCACACAGTTCTTGTTAAGAAGATTTTGATGCCATCACTAAAACTCACCTCATTCCACACTGCTTCACTGCTTCAGACGTCCATTTCAGAAAATAACTTGAACCCTGGTTGGACAAGGTTTTCTATGGAACCCACAAACGGTCATACCTGCAGCAGTTTTATTTTTAATGCCATTATCCCGAGATCACAAGTTATTTTGAGATAGCAAAGCTTGTTTTCTTGTGGTAATGTGTCAATTCTATCATTATCTCAGGATAACAAAGCTTCTTTTCTAATGATAACCAGGTTAATTGTTTCATTATCTCAAAATATCAAAGCTTGTTTTCTCGTGAGAACAGGTTCATTTACTGTCATTGGTACCTCAAGAAACCAGCCTTTGGTTTTCTTGATATGCTGACTTAACTGAACCCTTATCAGAGAAAAGGAGCTTTGTTATCTCAAGATAAATGAAACTCTTATCACGAGAAAGCAGTTTTGTTATCTCAAGATAAATTAAATTCTTATCAGGAGAAACAAGTTTTGTTGTCTCAAAAAAACAAGATAATTAACCCTTATCATGAGTAAACAAGATTTGGTATCTCAAGATAAATTAAAGCTTTATCACAGGAGAACAAGCTTTGTTATATAATTAACCCCATATCACAAGAAATGAACTTTATTATCTCAATATAACGATACAACAAATCCCTTATCGTGAGAAAATGAGCTGTGTTAACGCAATAAAAAATACCCCTGTATCAGGAAAACGAGATGACAATACAATTAACTTTTGAACTTCAGATAACGGCATAAAAAAATTTGCAAATATAGCTGCTCCTTGAGTTAGTAAGAATAAGATGGGTTCTTGAAAACAGTCCTGCCTTCAGTATCAGTAACAGAAATTAAAGCTGCATTAAGTGGTTTTGGGCCACTTGAGAGCAGCAGAAGGAGCGATAAATACAACATTAATATATTCTCACCTAATAAATGTATGGCTAACATGTTAGCAATCTTATTAAACACACCCAGCAAACAAGAGCAACATTAGAGTTAACATTTTGTTTGCACCTGATGAATGTAATCCAATATTCGCTCTCTTTTGGCTCCGTTTTTGTTCTCCACCACCTCCTGAGGAAAAACATCTGGCTCTTTAGCTGCTAAATGCTCCACTGTGTTCACCAGCCAGGCTCTAACTGTGTCTGCTGTTAAGCACATCTGTTTCTTGTACAACTTTAAATCATATTCAAAAGGAAATATCTTTTAATGTGTGTTTGGACTTGGACAGCTATTGGTTCTAAAACGTCTCTGTAACAGCAGCATTGGTAGAAGCTTCTTGACTATAAATACTACAGTTCCCATGTGTCACTGCAGTGGATAATATTGCTTCCATTCTGATGCACTTTGCAGGAGTCATGGCTGAACCTTATTGTTGTAAATCAGCTTTTATCTGCCAGTTTGTCTTAAAACTTCATTCTCTGAATGTGTTGAAGGCCAGGCCCTTTCATTCGCCAATGGTTCTCGTGGTTTCCATGTTTTATTTCACCTTTGGACAGTTTTCTCTCCTCTGCAGCTTGTGTCAGAACCTTGAGACATATTTTTTTCAGTTTGTCTTGCTTGTACAAGTGTGATGTATCACTACCTGTTGTGTCTAAGAGCTATGTGAAGGTTGGCTGTGACCTCTGTCGTGCAGCATTTTCGCAAAACAAATGGAGAATGATTTTATTGTCACAAGCCTCTTGGTGTACTTCAGTAAATCCTTTGAAGAATTTCTGCTCTGTTTTGTTTCTCAGATTCTGAATTACAGTATAAGCTACATTTGGCTCATTACAATAACATGTTTCTGACCGTACTTACACAACTAAATAAAGCATCAGCTTCAGTAATCCTTGCTCTACTTTCCTTGTTGTCTGTTGGTTGGATAAAATACTCACTCTGTACTGCCTGTTGGTCCAGTCTCCTGATGTAACTTGCTCAGTGGCAACACTTGAACATTTTAAAGTAATGTACATTTATCAATAAAGAGTTTCCCAAATATAACAATGCTATTTGTGTCTTTATTTATTCATGTTAAGAATTAACCTTCCTGTTAGAGCTTAAGTAGGGGAGACCAGGGACAATTGTAACATTCTTGTTTACATTTTCCTTCATAACCTCACAGGCTACTTGAAATACACAAGTCAACTGTTGATATAAGAACACATACTGTATTTGTGCACTAATCAGTGATACCATGAATATATTTTAAGGACAATTCAAGAAGTCAGACAATTTTTTAGAAGTCACTGTATCCTAAATATATGCAAGAGGATTAAGGCCATGTGAAATTTTTATTTGATCCCTGACATTCTCAGAAATTCTGACTATTTTTCTCAATTGTAACTTTAATCTCAGAATTCTGCCTCTAAACTATGAATTTTCAAGGATACATGATTTATTTATTATTTACAAGGTTGTATAATGATTTTGATGCAGTTCCCTCTTAAGTGATTGATTAGAATTAGCTGAAAAGATAAATACATATGTATAATTATATGTATATAACTTATTAAAAAAATAAGGAGGGTGGTGGTGGGTGGGAAGGTGGGGTGGGCTTACATATTATATGTATATGGACTGTTACGTTATAAAACCAATAAAGATAAAGTTTAAGAAAATTAAAATAAAATAATTCTGCCTTTTCCCCCAGAAACCTAGTAGTGACAACATACATTTTATTTATTTGGATTGAGTTTTTACATGTAAATTTGGAGAACTCTCACAGGGTGCTTACATTGGACCATGTGGTAATTGCAACCATGATAAAATCTTGTATACTGCTAGCAACAATAATATTAGCATAGTTTGTTCAGGTTAATTTTAAACCAATATCCCAGAGATAGAATTTAAATTGATTTAAGTTTAAATTTCAAACAGGAGAAAAATACTGTTCATCCAAATGGCAACTGTCAACTCAAAATTTAACAAAAACTTTATCGTCCAACATGACATCAGGGCACTGACACATGAAACTTTGACTGCTATTTTTAATAATTATTAATAACTATAAATAATAATTATTAAAAACAATTTGAAAAATATACTTATATAAAACTTGAATTAAGAAAAAGGATCAAACATAAAACACTGCCCATAAAACTAGAGAATAAAAATCTGCATTGTGTTCTGTCAAAAAAAAATGTAATGTGTTGTGAAATCAATCAATTCTAGACGATTTTTTGCAAAATTATCAGACAAAGAAATGTTGAGTGAGAGACTCTGTGAAGCTGGAACAGCTCTCTGAGATGGAGTGAAAGTGGCATGAAAAGAAAAGACTCAAGTAAAGTACAAGTAGCTCAAATTTGTACTAAAATTGTAAAGTGTTCCTGAGCCCATGTAGTGTCATTTATACAATGATGTGGGTTTTTAATGCAGTTTTTAATGCAGTGCTGTCTGAGGGGTCAAAGGTCACAGGCAGGCATTCATTCAAGTCTTGGTTTTCAGCCTTGCCCCTTACATGCAGAGATTTCTCTGAGTGAGAGACTCTGTGAAGCTGGAACAGCTTCTTCCCCTGCTGCTGCTCCAGTGTTGAACCAGCAGGTGGCGGTAGTGCACCGACAGGCAGGTCCTGTAACGCTGGTTATTAACGTGAGAAGCACCAGAGAAGAAGCAGAATGCCGTCAGTCGCTGTGTGTGGAGGTCATGCGGTGTGAGCGCAACATGCCGGCGGTGGTGTACCCTACTCTGCTGCTCTGTGTGTACGGCTTCTTCTCCAACCTCCGGCCGTCGGAGCCCTTCCTGACCGCCTACCTCCTGGGCCCGGACAAGAACCTGACGGAGCCGCAGGTGAATTAGTGGTTAGCTTGCTCTGCTAAAAGCTGTTAGCCCTCTACTATACCCTGCGTCACACTTTAACTTTTGACGTAACCTTAATAAACATTCAACTGAATTATTATTTAATTGTTTCTGCGTTTATCAGTGCATTTCCTCAGCAGAATGATAACATGTGTGTCTCTTCATTAATAATCATGTGTAAGTATGTACTCTGATCAACACTTAGTTACATCAGTCATAACGTCACAAACTGTCCTTGTGCAGTAACCCTGTAACATCCACGGACTTCCGTGACAGACTATACAGGTTTAAACTGTTAACCTCAACATTTTTAATAAATGCATCACAATTATTACAATCGTTTGAAGGACAGCACATCTCCACATTTGTGAAGCTGAAACAATGAAATGCTTTACATGAAAATTGACTTAAATGATTATTAAGATAGTTGCCAGCTGATTTTCTGACAATCATCTAATTCAGACATTCCCACAGTGAGAGATCATGAAAAATGAATAAATAAAATGTTTAAAATTACCAAAATATTTCTGACTAATTTTAAAAATGTAATCAGAACTAATTCATAAGCTGTGGTTTTTACATGTCCTGTTATTCTTCACTTATCTGACCCAGTTTAACAGATGTTCTGTCTCTGTCGTCATTGGCACAATTAGTCTCGTGTGTCGATCAGAGTTGTGGTTTAAGTTTTGGGTCGGCCTCAGAAGATTTTCAGATTTCATTTTTGGAATGGCTGATAATTGATTCATTGACTAATGGTTTCAGCTGTACTTGTTCAGAGTTTTAGTTTAATTATAACAGCATCAGATTTGATAAACTATTTGTGTAAAAATCTTATTCTGTGAAGTAACCAAAGCTGTCAAATGAATGCAGTGAAATAAAGAGTTCACTATTTCTCTGAGATGGAGTGAAAGTGGCATGAAAAGAAAAGACTCAAGTAAAGTACAAGTAGCTCAAATTTGTACTAAAATTGTAAAGTGTTCCTGAGCCCATGTAGTGTCATTTATACAATGATGTGGGTTTTTAATGCAGTTTTTAATGCAGTGCTGCCTGAGGGGTCAAAGGTCACAGGCAGGCATTTCAGTCTTGGTTTTCAGCCTTGCCCCTTACATGCAGAGATTTCTCTGGATTCTCTGAATCTTTTCAAGATTTCACAAAAATGGTGAACCTTGCCCCATCCTTGCTTGTAAACGATTGAGTCTTCCATGGATGCCTCTTTCATACCAGTTTAAACATTAAATATCTTGTCTTAGCATTGTATTTGATTGCATATAGGTCAAGAAATGATTTGCAAATCAGTGCACTCTATTTTTATGTATGTTTTACACAACGTTGCGACTTTTTAAGAACCACAATTTTAATTTAGAGTCAATAAATTGTCCATAAACCCTCAAAAAACTGAGTGACACCTGAAGCGCCTTCATGATAACAAGTCAGTTGTCTTGCTGTGACATTATTCTGCAATGAAAGCTGTATATGACTAATGTTCAGAGTCGACTACTGATCAGTACAACTCATGGCCAGGCTCTGAAGGAGCACATTAAGACTGTAAATACATAACAGATGCTTAGTGTAGACTGACAGCACTGCAGACAATATTAAAGTTACTGGAAGTGGTGAATCACATTCCCCTGTAAGACAGAATTGTTGGTGTTGGCACCACCAGTGGTCCAAGGCATAAGGCCTTGGAGAGGTGGGATCTACATCTCCTGGAGTCCCCTGCAGCCAAAAATGCTCCGTTCAAAGCAACCAGCAATATTATAGTGCCAAAGTCTGGAGTCACTTAGACAAAGTCTGCAAGGGCACCCAGGCTGTAGAGCAGAAATGTCAAGCCAGTTATTTCTTTTTTTTAAACCTCCAGATAATTTATGTTGGTTAAGTTCCTGATTGTAGTAAAGTAAATTCATTTTCTATAATTTTCCATCCATTTTCTAAAGAAGCAACTTTTTTTCCATTTACTAAAAAAAATAATCATGATAACACTTCAGTATCCAGGTCCTGTAATTTCATGGTAAAAAAGTGGTAATTACCAAGTAATATATTTGAAATTCCTTCAAAATTACCCCCAGATTTCATGGTAAGTATGTGATAATTTGCAAGTGTCGCCTCCATTGCAAGTAGCTGGTAATTACCCTGTCACATATTTGAACTTTCTTTGGAATTAACCCCAATTTACCCTAAATTTCATGGTAAATATGTGATAATTATCAAGTACTACTTGCATGAAAACGACACTTGTGAATCATCACACACCCACCATGAAACCTGGGGGCAGTCTAGAGGCAATATGTGTGTAATTTATTTTTACACACACGCACAACTCAACAGTTCAGGGGAATTCAGCTTCATGTGCTGCTTATGTAAAGTAAGGAAAACACAACTCAGAACTTAAAAAATGCAAATTGATCCGTTAAACTTTGTAAAGGCCACGGGTGCATCAAATTTTTCTCCTTTCCCTCATTTGTGTGGTTTTCACATTTGGTCCTTTTCAGCCCTCCAAATGAACTCCAAACGATTAGTCAGCATTTAATTCCACGTATGTGAACTCTCCAAACAGAGTCAGACCCCTCTGAAGTGGACCGGGCCATTTTGGGAGGTACGGTTCGCTTCATGGTCCGTGTCCCTTTTCTGTCAGTCCACTTTACCTTGGGGACTTCCACTTTTTTAGGACTTACTGCCAAACTGTCTTTATTAAAAACTGTTGGCATTATGTTCTGTAAGTGAACTGGAGTAACAGGGACACTGTTTCTGTTAAAAATACGTTGCTGTTTATTCTTTTAAAATGCATATGTAATGCTTTAAGCAACACAAACTAAATTTCTACATTTCCCTACTGCATTGGGAAGGAAACAAATATTTTAGACTTCTGTATGGATGAAAGCAAGATGACCTGCATGGTTTGATGTTTTTAGATGTACTGTGATTTAGAAAATATTTTTTTGTTAAAGTCATCTCTTTCATCAGTGTGGATGTGTCACATTTCCTAGGACACAGACTAAAGTAGAGGTGTTGGCACTGCCTTTTGTTCTGGTTGCACCATCACTAGAGCTGCACTGACACTCTTTCCTCATACTGAACATGTTTCCTCATCATGTGGCCCTGCCTCCTCACTGCTGTCTGACTCGTTACTTCACCCAGCCATCTTTTTTTGGCGTGTACTTCATCACCCAAATCCTTATTATGCTCCATATTTTTACTTTTACAGCAGCTACTCCTGTAGACAACACTGTTGGAGTGTTGAGGATTGCTGATTCATAATAACAATTGGACTGCACGTCCTCTAATGTCTCATTCCTTCAGTTTTTGTCCTTTTTGTCAGGCTCACTCCAACAACAGGCCCATACATACTTGCCTCAGACAGAATAATCCCTCTTATAAAATGGTCAAATCCTTTGGAATTTCTGCTTAATCCTAAAATAATTACCTCCACCAAGTGTGAGCTGGCTGAGAACAAATCTCTCAAAAAGAGAAGCAGTGATGAATCTGTTTTTGCAGTAGATGGTGGTATGATGTGTCTCTGGGAAATGAACTCAGGTCATAGATTGATAAGCAAATCCTTTTCAACCTATATTCAGTTGAATACAGGACAAAGACAAGATATTTAATGTTCAAACTGATAAACTTTATAGTTTTTTGTAAATGTACGCATCATTCTGAATTTGATGCCTGTCACACGTTCCAAAAAAGTTGGTTCAGGATCATGTTTATCACTGTGATACATCAGCTTTTCTTTTAACACTCAGTCAGTGTTTGAGAACTGAGGACACTGATTGTTGTAGTGAATTTTTTTCATTCTTACTTGATATACGACTTCAGGTGCTCAACAGTCCTGTTTGGTCTCTGTTGTCGTATTTTGTGCTTCATAATGCACCGCACATTTTCAATGGGGGACAGGTCTGGACTGCAGGCAGGTCAGTCTAGTACCTGAACTCTTTTACTATGAAGACACACTGCTGGAACACATGCACAATGTGTCTTTGCTTTGTCTTGCTGAAACAAGCAAGGATGTCTCTGTAAAAGACATCAGGGATGGCAGCATATGTTTCTCCAAAACCTGTACTTTTAGATTGAATGTTCCTTCACAGATGTGACAGTGCCTATGGCATTATGGGTAACTAACACACCCTCATACCATCACTGATGCTGTCTTTTGAAGTTAGTGCTGGTAACAATCTGGATGGTCTTTTTCCTCTTTAGCCCGGAGGACATGACGTCCATGATTAGTGAAAACAATCTGAAATGTGGACTTGTCAGACCACAGCACACTTTTCCACTTTGCATCAGTCCATCTCAGATGAACTCAGGCCCAGAGAAGTCTGCAGTGTTTCTGGATGTTGTTGATATATGTCTTTCTCTTTGCATTTTTAGATGCAGCGACAAACTGTTTACTGACAACGGTTTTCAAAGTGGTGAACCTTGCCCCATCCTTGCTTGTAAACGATTGAGTCTTCCATGAATGCCCCTTTCATTTCAGTTTAAACATTAAATATCTTGTCTTTGCATTGTATTTGATTGAATATAGGTCTGAAAATGATTTTCAAATCAGTGCATTCTGTTTTTATGTATGTTTTACACAACATCGCAACTTTTTAAGAACCACAGTTGTACTTTAGAGTCAATAAATTGTCCATAAACCCTTAAAAAAATGTTTTACCAGAAGAAACCTTCATGATAACAAGTCAGTTGTCTTACTGTGACATTACAGTGAAAGCAGTGTATGGCTAATGTTCAGAGTCGACCAGTGATCAGTGGAACTCATGGCCAGACTAAATTTATAACAGATGCCTAGTACATACTGACAGCATTGTGGACAATATTAAAGTTACCGGAAGTGGTGAATCACATTTCCCTGTAAGACAGAATTGTTAGTGTTGGCACCACCAGTGGTCCAAGGCATAAGGCCTTGGAGAGGTGGGATCTACATCTCCTGGAGTCCCCTGCAGCCAAAAATGCTCCGTTCAAAGCAACCAGTAATATTTCAGTGCCAAAGTCTGGAGTCACTCAGACAAAGTCTGCAAGGGAACAAAGTAACTGAAATGTGGACACTAAAACAGTTGATCAGCAGGTGGTACTCTCACTGTTTGTTTCTAACATATGTATCCAGGACTCTGTAGAAAGTAGCACTGATACTATGGGGACTGAAATGCGTGAAGTCAATTAAATGGAACTGACATCCTGTTGCTGTAAATCTTAATCTGTTACCTGCAGGTGGTCAATGAAATCTTTCCAATATGGACGTATTCCTACCTGGTGTTGCTGTTCCCTGTCTTCCTGGCCACTGACTACCTCTGTTATAAGCCTGTGTTGGTCCTCCAGGCCACCAGCTTAGTAGTGACTTATGTGATGCTGCTGAAGGTTCAGGGCCTCCTGGCCATGCAGCTCCTGGAGTTTTTCTTTGGGCTGGCCACGGCCTCTGACGTGGCCTACTACTCCTACATCTACAGCGTGGTGGAGCCGGCACACTACCAGAGAGTGACGGGCTACTGCCGCAGCATCACTCTGTTTGGATCAGCTGCCGGATCTCTGACCGGCCAGCTCCTGCTCTCTGTGGCCAAAGTTCAGCTGATCCACCTCGTCATCATCACTCTGACGTCGGCCGCCGTGGCCTTCGTCGCTCCCTGGTTTCTACCCATGCCCAAGAGGAGCCTGTTCTTCCACAAGAGTCCAGGAGTAGCAGAGGAGAGTACACAGAGCAGCAGCCCTGCCCTGCTAGAGAAGACTGAGGATTCAGAGAGTAAAGTGCCTCTGAATGCCCAAAACAGCTCAGAGGTGAGTAAAAACCTGCTCTGTTCAGGTCACACCAAGGTCATGATGGGGATTCTACATAAGAGGATTAAGGCCCCGTCAAAGATTTGAGTTCTGTCAGAATTTAGACTTTACACCCATAATTCAGGCTTTAAACTCTGAATTCTGGCTTTTTTTCCTGGAATTCTGACTTTTAAACATACTAAATCAGTTTTTTACATGTGGCCCAAACCCTCTTCTGTTGGGATCATCTCTTGTGTGTTAATGTAAATAATTGTATTTTTGTGAAGAACCACACTCACTCACTTGGCCATGTTTGACCGTGCTCACCGTCCATGCAGATCGCCGGGTCCTCTGAGGCAGGGGGTCATAAGCGTGGTCTTGTGGACGTGTTGCGGATGTTGTTCAGTGACTTCCTGCAGTGCTACAAATGTCGCCCTCTGCTGGCCTGGTCGCTCTGGTGGGCTCTGGCCACCTGTGGTTACTTCCAGATCATCAACTACGCTCAGGCACTGTGGGAGAAGGTCCGTCCATCCCAGGACTACGAGATCTACAACGGTTACGTAGAGACCCTGTCCACAGTGCTGGGTGAGGCTGTCACAAAAGGTTCCCACTTAATCCCATTTAAAAATGATCTGGTGGTGTTTTTTTTTTTTTTACATGAAGACAATTATTTTTACCTGATGATGTGCTCTTTTGGTCTCTGAATGAACAAACAATATTTCTGACAGTGTTTTTGTGTTCTGGTCCACAGGGGCTCTGGCAGCTCTGTTGGTGGGCTACCTGCCTGTGTGCTGGTCTGTGTGGGGGGAGCTGGCTCTGTGCCTCCTCTCCATGCTCATGACTGTGTGTGTGTTTGTCATGGACACGCTCAGGAACATCTGGGTGTGTTACAGCTCGTACATCCTCTTTAGAGCCACGTACATGCTGCTCATCACGGTGGCCACGTAAGTACAAAGAGGTCCCTGCACATTAAAGGGATAGTTTGGAGTTTTTAAAGGGCTGTATGATGTGATGAATGGTATCATATAGACACCACCAATTATATAAGCCAGATATCACTCTTTCCAAAGCCATGAGCTTACCTCACTGAATGTGGGAGTTAATGGCTTGCTGCTGGCTTGATCAGTTAATGTCTTTGTGTTATTGTGTGACTTCAGCGTTTTGTATGGTTAGTTTGGCTTCACTGATGTTTATTTTCCCATGTTTTGCGTCTACGTGACACAGTTTTTGAAATTGGTCCAGTGTTAAAGGAGAACACTGCAGCCTTCAGCCACAAAACTGGCTTCGATGTAATCCTTACAGGTAATTCGCACAAAGTGCATCAACTGAAAGTGTTTGTTTTGCCACTGACTGGCTCAGATTGTTATTCTAAGTGTCTGACAACAATAACTAAACGATGTTTTACAGTGATAAAATTACTTTCTGTAAATGTAGTCTGGTGGATTTGATGAGAGATAAAGCAGCAGGTTCTTTTTAAACAAACTGGATCTTAATGCTCAACAAAAATGTTTAACTCTTTAGGGATCCTGTCCAAAATGTTGTCAGGTACTTAGAGTAACAATCTGAGACTGTCAGTGGATGCACTGTTCACTTTAACACAATACTGGACCAGTTTCAAAAATGATTATCCTCATTAGTCCCTTTGAAACAAAAACATGGGAAAAATATTGAACTTACCCATAAGTTGATTATCATTTGTACTTTTGTGCAACCATTTCTGCCATATTACAAAAGTGCCAGAGAGGATTAACAGGTCTTCATAGAGTGGGTATGTTCATTGGAGTAAGTTTGTTTACCTGGACTCCAGCCCTTTTCCCAGAAAATCTAAGTTTTTGTTAGTCAGCCTTTGTATTTCAGAGACAGATCCAATGTTCAGAGGCGACTGTAAAGACAAAAGGGAAGCAAGAGAACGGAAGGGAAACTGTGGTCTGGATTGCAACAACCATTGATTACATGTAAACATCCAGGGGCTGGTCTCACAGTCTCTATAAACTAGCCCAACTTTTGATGAGAGGTTCAGAAGAAGAAGCACTTTCATCTCCAGGTATCTGAATGTGCTCTGGTATGAAAGCGTGGGAACACTGTTGATCCCCCACCTCAATAAAAACCAAACAGGACCTTAAACAAATATCAGGGTTCTGGATCATGTCAGATCATTATGCACTCCCTCTGTGCTTTTCTTTAGCCCTTGTGTTTATACTTGACTAAACACGTCTCTCTTCAGGTTTCATTATTAGTTTTATTATTTCAGCTTTCTTATTGCTGCCAAATTGCTCAATGGTCAGCTTTTTATTGTGATCATACAATCAAACAGTACAATTAGACAGTCAAGCAGAGACGCTGTATTCCTGATTTAACCCTTCCTCATGTATTAACCAGAGTTTCTCTGTTATCTGCCCCCTGACCCATTAGATATCAGATCGCAGCCAGTCTCAACATGCAGCGCTACGCCTTGGTGTTTGGAGTGAACACCTTCATAGCTCTGCTGCTGCAGACTCTGCTCACTGTGGTGGTGGTGGACTCAGTTGGTCTGCACCTTGACGTCTTCACACAGGTGAGGAAGCACGACCGCATACATGACAACATACATGGAGGCACCTGTGCTGTACATTCAGCTTATGGGAGAAGTTAGACTTCAGGATATTCTGCCAGAAAGCCAGTTCTGGCAGAAATATTTATGTCAGAAAACCCAGAAAGTGCTTTATCTTAGGCACCAGAAGTACTTGGTTATCTTTAGGCACCAAAAGTAATTTGTTATCTTAGGCACCAAGAGTATTTGGTTATCTTCAGGTGTCAAAAGTACTTTATCTTAGGCACCAAAAGTACTTGATTATCTTTAGGCACCAAATATATTTGGTTATCTTTAGGCACCAAAGGTACTTTATCTCAGACACAAAAAGTACTTGGTTATCTTTGGGCACCAAAAGTACTTGGTTAGGTTTGGAAAAGATCAAGGTTTGGATGAAAGTAGACTACATACAAACCACATGTTAGAGAGGCTTTCTGGCAGAAAGCCCTGAAGACTAACTCTTCCTGTGTGTTGCTCCACCTCTTAGTGTGGATTTGACTGATAGCTGTCTTCTTTGCTTCCCTCAGTTCTTTATATATGGCGGGTACTTCGCTGCCATTTCTTTGGTCTTCCTCCTCGCTGGGCTGTACAAACTGGCCTCCAGGAGGCGCTCTGAGCAGGGGGTCCTGGCCAACAGCCCCACTGAAACAGAGTCAGACTCTGCTCCAATCAGTGGCGCCAACTCCTGCTGACAGCACATAATGATAGGTATCGACTAACTTCTAACATACTGAAGCAGCAGAGGTGAGTGAGCACAGGGAGTCCACAAAGTCAGTTTACTTCAGCTGCACAGTGTCTTCATTGTGTCAAAGTATAGAGTGACACAGTAGAATGTAGAGGTTAAACTATGCTGATTAACACACTTCAAGCTGTATTCATCCTTTTTGCTTGATAGTGGCTGAGAAAGCTGACAGATACTCAGCCCTGACATATTATCATGATATTGTTGTTATGGCTAACGTGTTGGACCTGCACATCCAGCACACGTGGAACAGAACTGTAGTGGACGACAAAGAGTGTTTACACGCTTCAACTTATGATGGACAAGCAATGCACAGCATCTTTATTACAATTGGTTTGCCAACACATCTGCAAACAGCTGCATGCTGCTGCTGGTAACTTCTTTTGACTGAAAACACTGATGAGGCACTGAGACTAAACTGTCCAGAAATGTGCAGTATAATCAAAACTGCACAGAGCTGCAGAGTTTGGCAGGTTCACACATGAATAGAGCCTGACTGAGATTGGATTTTTTGGGGATGATACTGATATTAGCTAGTAAAAATGTTGCAATATCAACATATCAGCTGTTATTCATTCTAAACATTTTTTTCTTGAGAGTTCCTCCTGTTATGTCAAGTAAAGTCTTAGTTTTGCAGCTTAAATATGAACAGCATTTGCTCCAGTGACATTACTGCGCTCATGGAAATGGTTCAAATGACTGGAAGCAGGCTCTCTAGTCATTAAAGCAAATTGCTAAAGAAAGCACTGAAACATCAGTGCAGTGCACAATACACAAATCATGTGGAAAGCTCGCGCTGCTTGACATCATTTAAAAGCTAATATAGCCTGCAGGGACATGTTGAGGTGGAATGAAATGTCCATGTGGGTGAGAGAGAAACACAATCAAATGCACATAAAAAAGCTGCCTATAAAACTAAAAAATCAAAACATGCATTATGTTCTGTAAAAATAAATAAGAAAAAAAAACCAAAAACAAAACATGGATATTAACCAATATAGCACTGAGAGGCCAATATTTGGCTGATAATTACAGCTGACCAATATATCTGTCCAGCTCTACATGTGAACTAAACCTGTCACTTACGCACAATATACAAGTTCTGCCACTAGGGGTCTCTCTTGCATTTTAACAATAACAAAAGTCATCATGAGTGACATCATGACAGTAGCCTGGGATCATGGGAGTTGTTGTCTTTGTTGTTAAACAAGCACTATTAATGATGAAAATCTATCTGAGGTGAGCAGAAATCATGTTCACAGACGAGGTGATGTATTAAAGCGTTATTCACGTTACATTTAGTCACGTTTGACGACTTCCTTCCTCACTCTCTGACATATCCGACCTGTTTTCCAGGAGATTTAGCAACCAGCAGCTAGTAAGAAACGCACAATTACCTTGATTAGATAATGCATTTGTCTGGGTTGGACCATTGTTAGAAACATTTGGGATAATGTAAGTAGACGCCAACTGACAGGCTACTGGATTTTAGGGGCTGACACCGATATTAGGGAGTTAGAAAAAATTATATCAGTGAGCTATAAATAAAAAAACACACAAATAGAGCAAAGACTCAAATGTGCATAAAATGTCGCCTATAAAACTAAAAACATATATAATAAGAAATTAAACATGTATAAAATCTATAACTTTGGTCTAAGGTTTTTAGACAGTTCAATGTGAAAATGTTACATTTTACAGCTTTAAATATAGTCACTTTATTCAGCGTGTAAAAAAAGTTAAATGCAGCTTTAAATCCACACTTTGCTGATCTTATATACAGTACACAACACAATCTAACAAATGTGCAGCAGTTCATTTCCCTGCTTACTGCAGCTGATGCCCTCGACTTGACTTGAAAGCTGAATAAACACTATGAATGTACCTGATTAGCACAGGTACAAAACCTTTGACACCAGTCAAAAACATGTTTATACTTTAGATTTATTATTTCCCCCTTTAATATATAAATCGTGTATTGCACTTGATCATCATTGATAAGTATTAGTACTGATAGTGAGTATCAGTATTAGGTCTATCTTTATGAACACAATACTGTTGAAGCATGAAATGTTACATTGCTCTCCTGCACCACACGTCTGCTTCTGTGTGTGCAGGATGTTCATTACTGCTCCATGATCCCTGAGTGGATTTGAACAAAGTGCCTTAAAAGGTCAAACATACCTGGAGCTGCTTCCTTTTTTAAAAAACAAATGCCTAAATGTTTTCAGGAAGAGGTTCTTGTTGTAAGCCAATGCAATGGAACGACCAAACCCATCAGTGTGTTAGTCCGCCTCTCAATACTCCACAGTAACTAAACCTTCAAAAACATTTATGCTCTAAGAGAGCTGGCTACTGTAGTTTTTTACCTCAAACAGGAGGAAATAGTGCATTTAGGGACTATTTTCAGAGGCGGATTAATCACGTTGGATGTTTTATTGTATTTAGTCGTGGGGCAGCAGGACGGGGTGTGTGGGTTTTTGATACAGCTCCAATTCCAAGAAAGTTTGGTCATTGTGTAAAACGTAATTAAAAACAGAATTCAATTTGTAAATCATTTTTGGCCTCTGTTCAGTTGAATGCAGCACAAAGACAAAATATTTAATGTTCAAACTTTATTGTTTTTTGTAAAAATGCACTCATTCAGATTTAGTGCCTGCAACATGTTTCAAAGTTGTGACAGGAGCAACAAAAGACTCAAAGTTGTGTGTGAGTCCACATTTCAGATTGTTTTCTCAAATTATGGACGTTGTGTCCTCTGGGCTAAAGAGAAAAAGGACCATCCAGTCTTCAAATGACAGCAGCTGTGATGGTATGGGGGTGTGTTAGTGCCCATGGCATCGTGGGTAACTGTCACATCTGTGAAGGAACATTTGATACTAAAAGTACAGGGTTTGGAGCAACTTATGCTGCTATCCAGTCTCTTTTTCAGAGACGTCCCTGTTTATTTCAGTAAGACAAAGCCAAGACACATTGTGCACGTGTTCCCAAAGTGTGTCTTCATAGTAAAAGAGTTCAGGTACTAGACTGACCTGCCTGCAGTCCAGACCTGTCTCTCATTGAAAATGTGTGGTGCATTATGAAGCACAAAATACAACAACAGAGACCAAACAGGACTGTTGAACAGTTGAAGTCGTATATCAAACAAGATGAGAAAGAATTTCACTTTCAAAACTTCAACAATTAGTGTCCTCAGTTCACAAACACTGACTGAGTGTTAAAAGAACAGCTGATGTATCACAGTGGTAAACATGATCCTGTCACAATGTGTGAAAGTGTTGCTGGCATCAAATTAGGGCTGCACAATTAATCACAATGAAAACACAATATGGCCAAGTGCAATATATGAACCACAGAACCAGAACCAAATCGCAGTCTTTTGGAAAAGGACAAATGTGTGAGAAAACAGCACTGTAATGAGGTAGTGTAGTGCTGCAGAGACCAGCTGACCAACAGATCTTGTCTTGTAAAAATTGTAATGCAAAACTGATCATTTCTACTAATCATATCACAATTTCAGTCAAAATAATCACAATATCACTTTTTTAACACATTGTGCAGCCCTACATCAAATTCAGAATGAGTGTATATTAAAAAAAACAAAAACAAAAACAAAGTTAAACAGTGTGAGCATTAAATAGCTATCTATTGCATTCAGGGTTTTTACACAGCGTTCCAATTTTTTTCGAATCAGATTTGTAGTTTTTGGGCAACAGTGAAGCTTTAGACAAGACACTAAACCCTAGACTTGCTTCAGACGGCTGTCCATCAGCTTTCATGGCAGCCGTCTGCCGTCTGTGTGTGTCATGAGTGAATGAGAAGCAAAAATTGAAAAAATCACTCTATTAATGCTGTGCATTTCCTATATTTTTGTAATGCCTCTTTCTTTTCTACTGAGCAGATGTTATATGCTGCTTACACAAAGCACATGACTGTTGATCAGTGTGTTTTAGGTCATCATGTATTTATGCTGTAAAATGTACATGAAACTCCGTTAGGCTCTGTGCCAGCCTCTAGTTTATATTAGTGTCATAAACCAAGCTCACATGTTGCTTAATATCAACACAAACTGATAACACTGGCCGATTAGCAGCTTTATAACTGCAGCTGGTGTATAAATAATGCTGGGCTTTACGATCTATTTTTGCGTAAAAGGAAGCTTGTCAAACTTTGGTGTGCGGGCAGTGTCAGTGTTGAGTACATGTGAGCCAGGAGCTCCACAGCACATGTAGGAGTTTAATCAGCCTCATCAGTGACAAATGTGTGCTTTATGTTCATGTTAATGACAATCTGTGAGTAAATGATGTGCAAATGTGTTTTCCTGACAACAAGCAAAACTGAATAATACATGTAAAATAATGTTGAATGTCAGGTGATCCATGCGCAACAGCTCCAACAATCTGTTACAGATAATCACAGTGCAGTTCCACAGATATTTATAGATGCTTCTACGCACAGTCAGCACTTCAGATGCTGTTTGGTTAATGAACAAAGCTGGAAATCTATATGAAGACTACTGGAATAATACTGAATTATTTAAGTCAGTATGTATTTGTAAAGTTGTTGGATGAAACACATTTGTCACCGAGGCGATGAGTGAATGGATGTGAAACCTTCGCCCTTTGCTGTGTGAAACTGTGCCTGAACATTTCTGTGTGTAAAGTGTGTTCATGTCTTCTGATGTCACTTGAGTCACATGGCATACTGTATGAGAGCCTGGTTTTGTGTGAATGTATACATCCTAGATTTGCATTACATTCTTTGCACTATTTTTATACTTTGTTTTACATGAAGTTCTCTGTGTGTAGTTTGTTACTTGCCAAAAATGTAAATGTGTGTTGGGATGGTTGTTAGAACTGAGGATTATTAAGCATTAAATGTTGATTTCTTTGTGGTAGAGACAGTAACTTTGATTTTTTTTTGTATCCTCCTTTATCCTTTTGTTGTTTTATAACCATACTGTATATCTTTAAATAAAAAGACATGAAATCAAATTACTATCTAATGTTTTTTTTTCTTTTGTCAGACCTTTGGGGCTTTGAGCTAAATGCTAATGTCAGCACTCAGTAACAATGCAAACATGCTGATGTGTAGCATGTTAACATTCTGTCATTTATTATTAGCACTCTACACAAAGTACAGCAGAGGCTAATGGGAATGTAATTTGTTGTGCGGGTCAGGGATGTTTTCAGTTGACATAATTAATTAATTATTAATCATTTTGAGTTATTTTTTAATTAAAAAAGAAGTCCAAATTCTCTGATCAGCTTCTTAAATGTGAGTATTTTCTGCTTTCTTTACTCCTCTCTGACAGTAAACTGAATATCTTTGACATTTGAGGACGTCATCTGGAGCTTTGATCAACATTTTTCACCATTTTCTGACATTTATTGGACCAAACAACTAATCAGTTAATTGAGAAAATAACTGACCTATTAGTCATGGTTAAAATAAAAGTTAGTTGGAACCCTAAAAATATAATATCAGGCTGAACAATTTCCCCATATTTTATATTGAAGTAATGCAAAAGTTATCAAGTTACATTACTTTAATATTGTGATACCTGGATTATATTACTGACTACATTTTTAACAGGTAAATAGTAACTGTATCAGAATACATTTTTAAAATAACCCTCCCAACCCTTTAAAACAAAACATGTTTGCTTTAGGCCCATCATCACTGGTTGCATGTTTATCAGTTGTGATCAGTTCTACCAAACACTGATTTCTTTCTTGTTTTATGTGATTGATTATCATATGTTGGAAAAAAAAAAAGATTTAGAAGAAGCAGGAAAAGCAATCCTGTCCTGTCATCCTGTTGGTTTTGTGACGTCCTGTGGAGCCCTGAAGGTTGGGACACACATCTTGTAATGATCCCCTGCAGATAGAAAGTTTCGTTCTACTTTCTGTTTTAAAATGTTGTGTAACACAATGAAAAAATAATGAAAACTACTACTACTACTCCACACACAGGTACCTCATGTACATTTCTAAGATTCATTCAGTGAATCACTTTTGGTTTTTTAAATTAGATTTTTAACATAAAGTATCAATTATCAGCTAAAATTATTTTGTTCCAGCCAATCAGGTGCAACAAAACTAACAGAAGAATGAGTCAGTGTGTGCACAGCCACAGTTCTGAGAAGAAATCCAACCAGACAGAAATCATCTGTGTAGATTTCCAGCTTTTTCTTTTCTATGTACACAGGTTCACAAAGTGTATTTGGAAGGTTCCCACTCAGTGCTCACAGTCAGAACGTTCTGACTTTAAACTCAGAATTCTGCTTCTCTGCCTCATATTTGACCCATGAGTTTCTGAGACCTCTTCAACATCACTATGATCAATAGTTTCCTGAAAAACCTGTTTTATCAGTCTGACACGTGTCTGCTGCCCTCTGGTGGATCATCAGTGCACTGCAAGCAGCGGCTGGCCTCTGAGTGCAAAATGCCTTCACAGAGTCGCATGTTTGTGCAGGGAAATCTTTGCTCGTTTGGAAAAACTTTAAGCAAAACAGTTCACTTACTGATATTTCAATATGAATATTTACAGCCTATAATTCCTAAATATTTTGAACCTTGCTTTACAGTAAAATCATGTTGAAAACGTATGTATCAAATATGATACAGTTGGTACATGAGATATTTGTGAATCCCTCAATCATTATTCTATTGAATTTCACAATGCAGTCTGCATTATTCCACCACAATCACAAATACATTCAGAAACAAACTAATTTAAGACTAAAATATCATCTTAAGATCAATTTAAAGTGGAAATATAGATGTATGTGTTTTTTACACACACAACCTGCACTCATTATAATCACTTGTGTGTTGCAAATCGTTAGGAGCAAAGGAGCGCCTGCTACTAATGGTCTTTTTAACCGATTTTCACTAAAACAGTCCCTGGGCTGTCATAATTGTATATTATATTGACTAGTTCAGCTCACAATGACCGAGCTGAGGTCCGGCCTGGAAAAAAAAAGGTGCTGAACTTTCCATAAATAATTATTGTGTCTAAAATAAAAATTATTGTGATTAACAATATGTAGATCATGTATGTATGTGTAGATCATAGACCAAAAAGAAGTTTTTTGATTTTGTCAAAAGGTGCAATAAACACTTCAGTTTCAAAAAGTTAGAATTTTCTGGCAGTTGTTTCATATGTCAGGCTTTACAGGGTTAAACTCATCAGAATTCTGAGTTTAATATTAAATATTCTCATGACAAAAAATCTGAATTCAGAGATTAGACTCAGAATTCAGTCAAAACTCTTCTTTTAAAATGACGTGCTTGAGTAGATCGATAGAAAATGTTTCAGATCTATAATAATCATCATGTGAGCAGAGTGGTGTTGAGTTTCTAAGCTCCTGTCAGTCTGCTGCAGTGATGTAATGCAGGCTGACCATCAGAGAACGCTGCCTTCTACTGGTCAGAAGAGTCAACTGTCCAACAGTGTCCTCTGCTGGAGGCTCCCAGGTCTCATCCACACTGTCTTCTGCTGGCTTTAAACTGTCTTCACTGTCTTCATGTCACTGTTAACATAACAGTATAGCTTATTATTTACACCTCACAGTGGTATCTCAGTAAGATGCAGCATTCAAATTTATTCCTCATTTTCCATAATAACTTGATGCTTAAAACACATTTTGGATATTAAATTTTAACATTTTAGTCTGACCTTTAAGTCTGACTGTGCTGTTGACATAGTAAAACTTTACCTGAGGCGAGGACAGGGGCGGATCTAGAGAAATATTCATGGAGTTACATACATTATTGTATGCATGAGTAGAAGTATATAATGGTGCCATTAGAAATTAATAAATTCTTTTATTTCCAACTCTTTCAACATTTTTCCAAATACATATCATTATATTTAAATATTATATAAATAAAGTTAATATCATTTAACTTTAAATGTTATTAACATTTGACCACAAAAACTGATTCAGTACATCTTTGAGTCCAGGTGAACATTTGTTTCAAGTTTGAAGAAATTCCCTGAAGGTGTTCTTGAGATATCGCCTTCACAAGAACTGGATGACCTATAAGCATGATGCGTTATGCATTTAAAAACATAAAAGCATAAAAGTCTTTTTTATAAAAAAAAGGTTTTTCAAGGCTCTCCAAGAAGAGCACACAGTCATGAATGTGCACAAAAAAATTAGGGTGATTGGTTCAGTAGTATTTGAGATAAGCTGCGGACAACCTGTAGTTCAAGGTATCACACAGGCAAAGATGGAGCTCGCAAAACTCCATCCTTACCTGCCAGCTGACCTGAGCTCAGTGATGGATGCAGCACTGAAACCTTTCTAAACACCTTGGAGGAGATAAAGGCTGCGACTGAATCCCACACCCAGACATTATCTGATGTGGAAATGACTTTATCAGAGCACAGCGAGCAGAGTCAGAGTTTTCAGTGTCATGGAAACAGCTGTGCAATGTGGACGTGCAAACTCCCTGTGGAGTCACCTGTGACAACAAATCAAAAATGGAAAGCAACAGCGCTTATCACAGATATTAATGATAAAAGAGTTTAAACGTTTGTTTAAATCAGGGTGCACACAGTAGGATTTGATCATTAGCTCCTATAATCACATTGGAATTCTTTCAAAGTAAAACATGCATCAAAACATCACAACAAATGTGAACAAACTGATTCATCAGTGTGAGTATTTATGGGTGACCAACACCAAAGTGCCAAGCACCGTGCCTGACTAAAGAGCACTCACAGATTGTTATTATATTGTTCACATGATGTCAAGACTCAGTGACAATAAATTAATGGAGGAAGCGCAACATCTGGAAACTCTTTGCGTAAAGTGTAGCAAACACATTTCTGTGGCTGCTACAGCACAAGTTTCATATTATTCTGGATGAAAATATGATTATTTCAGTTTTTTGAATTATATGATGTTCTTCAGTCATTATTGTGGAACAATAAAAAAATTACCTTCCATTTGTTATCATTACTCTGAATCAAGTCAAATCAAGTCAGTTTTATTTATATAGCACCAATTCACAACAAAGTTGTCTCAAGACACTTTACATATAGAGTAGGTCTGGACCACACTCTATAATTAATTTCATTTGCATCCAACAATTGAAACAATTCCCCCATAAGCAAGCACTTTGGCGACAGCGGCGAGGAAAAACTTCCTTTTAACAGGCAGAAACCTCGGACAGATCCATGACTCATGGTGGGCGGTGATCTGACGGCACCGGTCGGGTTGAGAGGGAAAGAGGAAAAGGGGAGGAAAGAGGGGAGGTGGGAGGGGTGGAAGAGAGAGAGAAAAGAAGAGGGGCAATCAAGACTGTAATACAGTGAATCTTATTTGTTCATCAGTCTTATTATAATTAATTTGTTGTTGTGTGTAATTCCAGAACTTCAACACCTGATAAAAGATTTTCTTTTAATAAATGTAGGTGTCTTGACAAATGAAGCTTAGCGAAAGTTCAGTCAGGAAGACTATCTTTTTTGCGCATGCCCTCACAATCACTTTCCCGCTATCCTTACGCTCCACTACTCATCATCCTTCTCATCCAATCACAATCTGCCACCCTCTCTCTTTTAACCAATCAGTCATTAGCTGTCAAATTTAAAAGTGTTCTCCCTCTCTTTGCTGTCATTCAGCCGTGAAGTTTGACGTGTTGCTGTCTTACCTTTGAATCGGTTGAATAATCAATGACAATTAATCAATTACTGATTAATCATTACCATCCTTCCTCCAATGAGAACTGCTGCTGCAGTGTTTTGTTTGTTATTCTTATGTCATCGTTGTCTCTGGCCTGTTTGCCATCCAATAACTTCATTTGCTGCAAAAACACAGATGAATGGTTTGGATATTAAATCAAATTTTACTCAGTACTCACTCACAGCTTTAAAAGTAACCAACTGTTTTACACAGTGCAACACATACTTAAGTACAAGTAAAAGTACACACTTGAAAATCTACTCATGAAAATACAAGTATCCCAAAAATACTTAATTACAGTAAATTGAGTATTTGTAATTAGTTACTTCCATCCCTAGTTACATAGTCACACACTTTTGCGTCTCCACAAAAAACACAGATGTGTCCAGATGTGACAAATATCAAGTAGAGAAGTGGCAAAACTACATCACTCCAAAGACCACTGGAGAAGTGTTGTGAAAGCAGGTGGTGGGCTGCAGAGAAGTGGATCATGTGGGACTGTCTCATCCACTGTGTATGAACCAGATTTAACACAGCCATGTCTTCCTTCAGCAAGGAAAGATTTCACAAGGTTCAGCCTCAGGCACAGAGATAAAAAGGTAAATGAGTGGTGCTCCCAAAAGGAACAGTAAGAGCAGAATCTATTGATAAACCTCCTAAAATAACACTGATGTTTAAAACATAAATCCTGTCAGTCATTCTAAAAAGTGTTCTATCCCAGCAGCAAGACTTACCCTGCCCATCGTCTCTAACAACAGACATCATGACCCTGGACGGCTTCAGCATTCCTGGGGACCAACGATCAGCACCTTGGACAGAGACAGTGACACAGCAGAATGTTTCTGAAGATCCACCGCAGCTGAAACACACTAATCCAAGCTGAACATGAAATAAAAGTCAAAATATCGCGTGAGATTTTGGGTTCATGTGAGCCTCGCTGTGATTCAAAAGTCTCCACGCAGATAAGGTGACATGGTGCTGACTGAGGGCCCCCCAGGCTACAGCCTATGTCTGCCTGAGCATTAATCAGTGCCTCAGTCTGTGTGATTTCATGTGAAAATTAATACATATCACATTTAAAAATAAGACATCATATGACCTCAAATGTCAAAAATAATAATATGAATAGTTTAAAAACAGTTGAAGGAAGTTCAGGAAGGAAGCCAAGACTACAGAGAGTTGTACAGAGGTTATTTCAGCTTTGAAAGTTTGATCATTATATCTAATAAAAACCATCAATATGAATAAATACCAAAAAACTTTACTAGTTGTGTAGTTTTAAATGGTGTCGTCCGTGCTTCTCTTGATTTGTGACGTGATGCGCTGCTCATGATGGATCTGAGACTAAATCACAACAAACAACTTCAGTTTTGAAGCACACAGTTACATGTCCTGCTGCAGAGCCAAAACGGAGCCACCCTGCTCCTTACTCAACTCTGAGCCACAGAAAAGCAGCTGAGTTACAGATACAACACAACAACAGAGGCTCGTTAGGAGAGGGGCCAGGATTTTGTCTCTCTCATATAAATATAAGGTTCCTGTGTGTCATCCGTTCAGTTTTGTATAGAATCACGTGACACCTGTTCCTTGTTTGACTTAGAAAAAAGAGTTTTCTTCAGATCTTAAAATGTTTTTTTCTTTTAAAGGACTGAATTTGGAAATTTTGAAAAGATTGTCAGGAGGACCTCTGAGACAGAAGCCAAATATCAGGAATTATCTGTAAGTGATTATTTTGGAGCCTTAATGAAAGTTTTCCAGCATCTATTTTTAAGACTTTATGTGACCTGTGGGCTGCAGTCTTGTAAGATGGAGTAAAGATATGTGTCATTTAAGATGCCTTTGTCTGAACTCATGCTGCTACAATAATGTCCAGTTATGTGACAAACAAACATCTGTTTATACGCAGGAAAGAAAAGGGGTCATAAGACTGTTTTTCCCAGAAGTGACCTCTGAGTGACCCAGCAAACATAAATCTGATAGAAGAAGACATACTTCATTTATTCCTGGGGGAAATTACATATTTTCACTCTTTTGTTATTTTACAATCACAAGCACAAAATACACACACGTACAAACAGGACTTATAGACATGCATTAATGTAGAGATGTCAGAGTGGGGGGGCTGCACACACACATACATACATATAGTGAGGCAGCCTGAGCAGTTAGGGGTTCGGTGCTTTGCTCAAAAACAACTCAGCAGTGCCCAGGAGGTGAAGGTTTGAAAGAGGAATACTACTAATACTGTTATAAGTCATATGATAAATCTTATTTTAAGCCTTCTGGTAGCTGGACATCTGGACCTGGTTTCACACTGTCAGCCAGATTTGTTTACTGAAAGCAAAAGAAACCTCATATCTAATTTCTGCAGTAAATAAAAGGGTGTATACTGAACCACCTAGGGGCCCTTTTTTCCATCTCTGATACTCTGTATACCAACACGCCACAGATGGGCCAAAACTGCAAACAAAGTTTTCCATCACCACACAACAGGATTACAGGCTGTTTTAAATATGGAAATCCATCCCTCTAGCTAACTCAAACCAATACTAGCAGACTTGGTCAACCCTGGACTTCATTCAGGTTAATGGCAACATGAATTAAGCACAAAGGCCAACAACCCGGTTAATTTTCAGCGTGCTGAAAATCACCCAGCCTGGAAGTGCCCATGAGCACTGCTCTAACTACTTACTGGACAAAAACAACAAACTAAAACAAAAAAGGATCAGTGGAGACAGCGAAGTGACAGCTAGTAACCCACATTGTCTGTGACTATCAGGAACAAGGATTCCAAATGACTTACCAGCCCACAAACTCTTACTGGCAGTGCAGGAAAACATGACAAACATCTACAGGGTAAAAACTATGGAGCAACACACTTACTAGAAAACCAATAGCCAAGCAAGCATCAAAGCCCCTAAACATATCAGAGCAAACAAATATCTGTGTGAAATCCTCCCTTTAACAAAACTTAACATTTATCAGATTCCTAACAGTCACCACAAGCCTCCATTTAATACCGACTGGCTGAAGGCTGGCAACAAAATGGAGGCCACGCACAGATATATCGGCCAAAAACTATTCTATTTAACCCAAACAAATAAGCAAATGTAACTAACTGATGGGATGTGTAAGTGGGAAAGTAATCAGTCATGTCAGAGGTGTGTGAAGGAGTGAAAATGTGATGGAATGTGTGTTGCACGGTATAACAAACCAAACAAAGGACACAGGCTGAAATGGCTGCAGCAGGCCCAACTGAGAGTGAGTGACTTCTAGAGGGGAGAGTCTTTATGACTTTAGGAGGCCCAACCGAAAAGGGGAGGTACCAACAGGCAAATCCTCCCAGCTCCACTCACCAGCCAGCTCCCAATGAGTGCAGGACAGAGAGCTGAGTGAGACATGCAAGCAGAACGACAACATGTCACAAAACAGATGGAAACAGAGGAAAAGTTAGAAACTTTACATAATTTAGACAATGAGTTAATTATTGAAAACTACATGAATGTTGAAATTATCAATAAAAACATTTGATATTTACCTTTAATATGAGATGGTTTAAATCTTTGTTGCCCACCCAACTCCTCTCTCCTCTCCTCTCCTCTCCTCTCCTCCTGTCCTCCTCTCGTCTCGTCTCGTCTCGTCTCGTCTCGTCTCGTCTCCTCTCTAAACAACAAATGGCAACAAAAGAAATGTTAGAAACTTCACATAATTTAGACAATGAATGAATTACTGATCAATACATGAATGTAGAATTTATCAATAAAACATTTGATATTTACCTTCAATTTGAGAGGGTTTAAACTTGTGTTGTCCCTCCCACCTCCTCTCCTCTCCTCTCCTCTCCTCTCCTCCACTCCTGTCCTCCTCTCGTCTCCTCTCTAAACAACAAATTACAAACAAAGGAAAAGTTAGAGGCGTCACATAATTAAGACAATGAATGAATTATTGATCAATACACAAATGTTTAAACTATAAATAAAAACATTTGATATTTACCTTCAATTTGAGAGGGTTTAAACCCATGTTGCCCTCCCACCTCCTCTCCTCTCCTCTCCTCTCCTCTCCTCCTCTCCTCTCTAAACAACAAATGGCAACAAAAGAAATGTTAGAAACTTCACATAATTTAGACAATGAATGAATTATTGATCAATACATGAAATGTAGAATTTATCAATAAAACATTTGATATTTACCTTCAATTTGAGAGGGTTTAAACTTGTGTTGCCCTCCCACCCCTTCCTCCTTCCTCTCCTCCACTCCTGTCCTCCTCTCCTCCTCTCCTCTCCTCTCCTCTCCTCTTCTTCTCTCTCTCCTCCTCCTTCCTAAAACAACAAATGGCAACAAAAGAAATGTTAGAAACTTTCACATAATTTAGACAATGAATGAATTATTGATCGCTCCATGAATTTTACATTTATCAATAAAACATTTAATATTTACCTTCAATTTGAGAGGGTTTAAACTTGTGTTGCCCTCCCACCTCCTCTCCTCTCCTCTCCTCTCCTCTCCTCTCCTCTTCTCTCCTCTCTAAACAAGAAGCGACAACAAAGCAAAAGTTAAAAACTTCACAAAATTTAGACAAACACACAAATTATTGATCGCTCCATGAATTTTACAATTATCAATAAAAACATTTGATATTTACCTTCAATTTGGGGGGTTTAAACCCATGTTGCCCTCCCACCCCTCCCCTCTCTCCTCTCCTCCCTCTCCTCTCCTCTCCCCTCCCCCTTCCCTCCTCCTCTCCTCTCCTCCTCCTCTCCTCCACTCCTTCCTCCTCTCTCCTTTTTTTCTCCTCCTCTCTAAACAACAAATGGCAACAAAAGAAATGTTAGAAACTTCACATAATTTAGACAATGAATGAATTATTGATCAATACATGAATGTAGCATTTATCAATAAAACATTTAATATTTACCTTCAATTTGAGAGGGTTTAAACTTGTGTTGCCCTCCCACCTCCTCTCCTCTCCTCTCCTCTCCCTCTCCTCTCCTCTCCTCTCCTCTCCTCTCCTCTCTCTCTCTCCTCTCTAAACAAAAGGCAAC